>JAYKAV010003237.1:67612-143413 GCA_035582835.1 Phoebastria nigripes
ATCCAGCCTGTCCAGGTCCCTCTGCAGAGCCTTCCTACCCTCGAGCAGATCGACACTCCCGCCCAACTTGGTGTCATCTGCAAACTTACTGAGGGAGCGCTCAATCCCCTCATGCAGATCATTGATAAAGATATTGAACAAGACTGGCCCCAAAACGGAGCCCTGGGGAACACCGCTCGTGACCGGCCGCCAACCGGATTTCACTCCATTCACCACAACTCTCTGGGCCCGGCCGTCCAGCCAGTTTTCCACCCAGCAAAGAGTACACCTGTCTAGGCCATGAGCTGCCAGCTTCTCTAGGAGAATGCTGTGGGAGACAGTGTCGAAGGCTTTACTGGAGTCCCGGTAGACCACATCCACAGCCTTTCCCTCATCCACTAGGCGGGTCACCTGGTCATAGAAGGAGATCAGGTTGGTCAAGCAGGACCTGCCTTTCATGAACCTGTGCTGGCTGGGCCTGATCCCCTGGTTGTCCCACACATGGCTTGTGAGCGCCCCCAAGATGAACCGCTCCATAATCTTCCCCGGCACCGAGGTCAGGCTGACAGGCCTGAATTGCAGGAGCTGTTAAAATCCAATAGAAAAACAACAAAACTCAAAGGGTTGTTGCAGTTCTATGGAAAACAAGTCAAGATCTAATTGACTTTTTTGATGTTTAAAGATAAAATGGGGAGGAATGTGCTCGTTTAACGTAATGCATCTTGGACCCATCCTTTTCTGTTTGATGTATCTCATGATGTACTTGAGCCCAACTGTAGAAGAAACTGTAGGAGCACTAGATTTATAGAGGAAACCAGCTGCTGAAATTGTTTTTAAAATCTGTAGAAATAATGGAAAAAAATTATTTCCTAAAAAGGTAAAAAAGGAAATCGGGTGTAAATATTTCTGCCTTTTCATTACCTCTGAAGAGCATTATTTTCATTGCACAATTTTAACAGCTCCATATAATTTCTATGGAATAAAAGATTAATTACATTTTAAATTATCTGGCTTTGGATGCAATGGCATATTGATTCCTAATTCCATGGAGAATGGGTTTTAAGATACATATGATAAATTCTTAATAAGTAGTTTCATACTGCTGTTTTAAACATGTATTTCTCAGAAAACCTCAATATCTTAATATTTGTTATATTGTTAAATGCTGGATTCTGCACCTAGGACGGAGTAACGCGGGGCACAAGTATAAGCTGGGAGAGGAGCGGCTGGAGAGCAGCCCTGCAGAAAGGGATCTGGGGGTGCTGGTCGGCAGCAAGCTCAGTATGAGCCAGCAGTGTGCCCTGGCAACCCAGAGGGCAAACCACATCCTGGGGTGCATCAAACACGGCATAGCCAGCCGGTCAAAAGAGGTGATCATCCCGCTGTATTCAGCGTTGGTGTGGCCTCACCTTGAATAAGTGTGCAGTTCTGGGCCCCACAATTTAAGAAGGATGTGAAGGTCCTTGTATGTGTCCAGAGGAGGGCAACAAAGCTGGTGAAAGGGCTGGAAGGAATGTCCTATGAGGAGTGGCTAAGGACTCTGGGCTTGTCTAGTTTGGAGAAGAGGAGGCTGAGGGGCGACCTCATTGCTCTCTACAGCTTCCTGAGGAGGGGCAGTGGAGAGGGAGGTGCTGATCTCTTCTCCCTGGGATCCAGTGATAGGACATGTGGGTTCAAAGCTGCACCAGGGTAAGTTTAGCCTGGACATTAGGAAGCATTTCTTTACCGATAGGGTGGTCAAACACTGGAACAGGTTTTCTAGAGAGGTGGTCGATGCTCCAAGCCTGTCAGTGTTTAAGAGGCATCTGGACAATGCCTTAATAACATGCTTTAACTTGGTCAGCCCTGAAGTGGTCAGGCAGTTGGACTAGATGATCGTTGTATGTCTGTTCCAATTGAAATAGTCTGTTCTATTCTATTGTTTCCTTGTTTGCTTTGGCTATTTAGACTTCGAGTTCTTCAAAATGGAAATGCTACCTAATTCATAGGCACCACGGCAGAATTGTTCCTGAAGTTAAGGCTACTGGGGTGGATGTTGCTTGTACCACATTAGAGATGGTACGTGTTCTCAGGCCTCAAAGAGGTGTGATTATAAGGACTGTGTAATATCATTACTGCTGCTTCATTATTTCCATCTTTTAGCAGTTGTCTTTTGAAGTCACGTCCCTCTGTTCTTTGCATTTTGCTGATGAAATCTTTTGCTTTTTTTCTGTTAGTTCAGCTAGTCCTTCCTCTGCTCATGCTGGCTACTTTTTTAAAAGTGGCTGATACTGTCCCTGTTTGCACAGGACATATTTTCCCTTTGGCTCGCCAGTCCCGCTCATCCTCCCTTGTTTCTTCTCCCTATACTTTTACTGTCTGTCCTTCAGAGAAGAAGTAGTTTTTATATGTTTAGGGAATAATGTTGCCACAGTGTAGCAAATCTTAACGCAAAAATCAGGAAGGGGAACAAAAATAATTTTCAGTCACTCTGGCTGTCATCGCCATGTACTCCCAAGCACCAAGACACAGCTGTCCAGGTTGCCTACAGTGGGCAGGTATCAAGACAGTTGTGCTCAGGTGATCTGGTGGGGCCTCCTTGCAGTGACAAATCTCATCACCTCTTTCATTAGTTGGCACCATGTGTTGATTTTGGATGTGCTGTTTTATACCATTTGGCAGGAAATAATCTTTTGCCTCTCCATCCTGTTGGCATCTGAGAGTCACTGGGATTCACAGCTCCTAGTTATTTCTCTTGCTGTGAAGGGGCTCTTTCTTACTTACCCATTTTGTGTATCATTTCATATATGGCGTATTATTTTCTGTCCTGTCTTCAAAACCATGTTCTTCTCAATGCCTTTTTTTCTTCCAGCTGCTAGACTTTAAATGTTTTGATTCTTCTATTTAATAATCTTGCTTTACTTCCCCCAAAATCAATAATGGTTTTCCAAGCAGTATCTTACTTCGCTCCTGAAATAAATTTTTGTATTCATTCAAATGGCACGTACATACTTAGCCATTTTTCAGTCTTTCTCATGCATTCCCTTTGGATTAAGATTCTCCTCTGAATAATGCCTTTAGCTGATAGCCAGAAACTGTGGATATTTACTGCAATTTGCAGACTCAATTACCTAATTGTAAAAGTGCTTGTTGATTTCTTAGTGTGCCTATTTATGCCTTGAGGCATTCGTGAAATATAAATAAGGTATGTCGTAAATAACCTTACAGTAAGGAGACTGGATTGGGGGGGTTGCATATTTTGAATAGTTTCTTTAACTTGTGATATAAGTTACTTCACATACCCTTAGATAAAGTGTGTGAAAAGTGTATTGTGGAAGCTGTTCATTAATTGATATAAAATCTGCTGTCAGTGGGCAGACAAACAAGGTGGCAGGCAGTAGATGTTTACTGTGCTGTGGACATCCTTAGCAACTCCCAAATGTACTATTCAAAATCAATTTGCAGTGCCATTCTTCCCATTTGGTAGGATATCATATACTATATTTGCAGTAACATGCCATGTCTTACACAGTACTTTTCATCGGTAACTTTCTGAAGTGTCACAGAGGAGGCGCAAGTGAGGTACAATCCCTGTACTCCGATGAGAAGGAAATTGTCCATTACAAGCAACAGAATTGGGAAATTACCTGAGTTTCCTGGAAATCAGGCTGGTACTGCAAGCGGTAGTATGTGCTGCTTGGGGCATGGTTTGAACGATAGTACAACCTGAGTCTTGAAATCCTTTGAGATGTTGAAGCTTGTTGTATTTATTCAAAAACATTTCCCTAAGCACAGTGCCAGATTAGCACGTCCCTTCCATTTAGTGTCCCGCATGGTAACTGGCAGATGCCGTAAATGTGAAGATATTAGAAAGCTACTGACCTGAATGTGTATACAAATTCAAGCTTATCGCATCAGAGAAAGATTTGCCGGTCTCTAGTTAGCTTACACAGAGCTAACACAAAGCTCCTGCAGTCCTACAGGACCAGCTGCTTGGCCGTGGATGAGAAATGGTCCCTCCAGGGCGGTGCTGCAGACTGCATGTGAATACGTGTACCTTTGCCTAGGGGCAGCCCATCCCCTTCAGGCTGCAGTCCTCTCCCAGAGAGGAGACGGAGCCTGGAGCCCCTGGGCAGCATGGAGAGTTAAGTACAGGGTAGGAAAGAGAGTAAAGCGAGGAATGCAGAGTTGTGTTAATTTTTGCATTGAATATCTATTCTTTAATACTGGTTTCCAACCTATTTATGTTAATACACATGGGCCAACCCTCCCCCGCTCCCTGCTGTTCACATGGTCTTAAATTTTGAAGTGCTAGGAATGGTGTAAGGGTTTGTTTGTTTGTTTGTTTTACTTATTTTTAATAAAATAATTAAAAATTCTGATAACTAGAATCAAGCAACCCCATAACAGTAAAAAAAAACCACCTTAAATTGCTTGTAATTTGAAGTTTAGCTACTTTTCTGCAACTCCTTGGAGGGATCTGCCAATCTTTTAACAAAATTGAAAGCAAAATCTCTTTATTTCCCAGCAGAAATTTTTAATAGTATCTGAGGTATTTGTTTTGCTTTCGCTTTGAGTACCGATCCCATGATACATCCTCCAGGCCAAGCAGCTGCAAAGCCTGTTCTTGAAATAGTTTATGAAACACCGCTACAGCGTAGATGGTGCATTAGGGCATAATGATACTTACTGTTTTAGTTGGAATATCACCTCTGACTCCTTGCCACTTATTCAGTAAAAACTAGCTCTTTTTCAGGTCTTCACTTCATCTTTTGGAGATTGTTCTTTATGGATGAGCAGAAGGTAGAGGTAGCTGCTGATTCAGCGATGGAGGTAATGTCTCAGAATACTGTTCTTATCTCTTGAGCAAAAAGAAAGGTTTTTGTTATTTTTCATCTGTTTTGGAAGAGTTTGGAGTGGCACCTTTCCCACCCTAGCTACAGAGTATTTGGGGGAGGTAGGGTAGATTCACTTGTCTTGGTAAATCTTCCTAGCATTTACTTTTGAATCAAAAAGCTGCCAGT
Source organism: Phoebastria nigripes (assembly GCA_035582835.1). Lineage (NCBI taxonomy): Eukaryota > Metazoa > Chordata > Aves > Procellariiformes > Diomedeidae > Phoebastria > Phoebastria nigripes. The sequence continues at coordinate 72,595 of JAYKAV010003237.1, forward strand.
AACATGCTTAGAGGGCTTGGTCCTGTACTGACAACTCAATGGAGAACAGAGCCTGTGTGAAAAGTTATGGATATAGTTGAATTGCTGTTTGAGTATCAAAATGAGAGACATCTGCTAACTGACTCCAGCTGCCTTAACAGCATAAATAGAGAAGTATGAAGTCTGTAGAAACACAGGTAAACTGAAACATGTGTGTGTTTGCATAACATCACTTAAAGAAAATATTGCACCCATTTGTTTTCAGGAGTAATTAAATGAGCCTTAATGCTTCTGACAGTAGGTGAGGCATTCCTTTTTAATTCAAAATAGGAATTCTGTTTGGAAAATTGATTAGAATTTCAGCAAACCGCAGGTGCCAGCAAAGCTTGCTGTTTTAATAAGCTACCCGTATTTCATTTTATATTGTCAGTTTTCTCTCTGCCAAAGCACCTATCGCCTCATGCTGCCAATCTGTTTTGGTGCTGGAAACATTTGGAAAGCTTTGCTTTATAGTAGACTTGCCCTTCCTTCTAAAATACCTGTCTCATGTTTGCTGTCTTTATGACTATCCATTTAGCATTCATTCTTGTTCAGTTTCATTTCAGTAACAGGAGGCTTTTGAGAGATGTAAAGTGATGAGCCTTTTCTTTTGGGGAGAAAACCTTCTGAAGAAAGTTAACATAGAAAGAAAAAGCAAGCATTTTGTTGTGTATGTCAGTGATTGGAAAAGACCAGTCAGTGTTTCCTGATTTCAGCATCACTTGGATAATTTGATTGGATTGCACAGTTGTTTTTCCTGTATATTGCCCACATTTTGAGTTTGGTGCTGTATTGCTATAGAGTGTGCTCTTTCTTAATGGAAAGAGGAGGAGAAGAGCAAGGGAAAATCCAGAGTTTTGCAAGGGTAAGCACGTTGAGTTTGCAAGCTGAATTGTCATATTGGCTTGTCATATGGACCAAGTCTCATATATTTAATAGGCTGTAAATCAGAAAATCTGCTTCTTAAACTGCTCTTTGAGAACTTGGTTCAGGTAACAAGAGCCATAGTGCCACCAGTGTCTTATCAAGTTTCTTTTATGAGTTACTGGGGATGAACAGGCATACAGCAAATGCTGCTTCCATTCACCTACAACATAAGCCACCCTATGTCCATTGCTGATACACGTGCAGAAGTGAGTAAGCAAACACATAGCCGGGTGGGGGTAGTTATGCAGATGCAGCGAGCAGGTGTAGTGCAAGCTCTTGAGGGATTCTGAATGTGTATGTGACTTATTAGTCCATGCTGAAATCTTCATGGCTACTGTTGCACCTGTTGTGTTAAAGCTCACACATGTATGCCTGCCATGCTTGTGGTAGGCATTGGGCTTGAGTTACATCCTCATTTTTGCCATGTAGGTCTGTCTTGTACTATTTTAAATATGGCTTTGGAATTAGCAATTTTGCCTAATCAAAGCCTTTGGCAAATATAACATTGATTTAATTTTTTACATTTTTTTTTTCCTAATATCTAATGTATTATGCTGAAAGCAACGTGTTTTCTTCTGTGCTCTGTGCAAGCTGCCTTTTAAATGTCAACTTTGCTTTTATACAAGCCTTACCTCTTTTGTAGAGTTTTGTGTTTAGTCTGTCTTTGGTGCTATATTTAAGATTAACGTTTGTAATGTTGCTGGCATTAACTTGTAAGTTCAAGCTGGTGAATGGAAGTATTTGCTCCCATTCCATTTCAGACCATGTAGGAGGATTTATTTAAAGTGTGCCTTGCAGCCCCACCCACTTCATCCTCAGAAATAAACCAGGATCTGAGCTAGATTATCGGTACCGAAGTGAAGGACCATGCTTGTCTTCCATAAAAGTTTTCTTCCTTAATAAATGAATATAACATTTACTCTTCTACCTTACTCTGGAGATTACAACATTGAAGATAAATTGAACTTGCAACAGCAAGCACAACAGTACTATCTGTCTTTCTACACAGTAACTGTTTGTTATCCTTCCAAAAAATGTGTGGCAACTACCCAGACAGCAAGCCAATGCAGTTTCATACACCTGTATGCCAGATGTTTTACAGCTGTGCACATACTGCTGCTGCTGAACCTATAGTGAGTGCCATGGGACAAGTGATTCAGGAAAAGTATGAATTTTTCTCTTGGGATGGGCTGAAATGACAGTGCAGGAGACAGAGCTGCCAATCGAAGGAATTGCATAGCGCAATCAAGAAGCAAATCTCTTGGCATCTTATTTGGGGATATTGCTGACATTGAGAGTTAGGAAGATTTCCTCTGGCTTCTTCATAGCTAAAATATTTTCCATGGAACCTCAAAGTTAAAGTCAGAGTTGCTGAAGTTTGATTTGGTAACATATAGGTGAACTGATTCTAGTAATGAGCTACATAGAATGAGGTTTTACAAAGCTAGTGTTGTGGTTTAACCCGGCAGGCAGCCAAACACCACACAGCCGCTCGCTTACTCCCCCCTCCCCTCAGTGGGATGGGGGAGAGAATCGGGGGAAAAAAAAAAGTAAAATTCGTGGGTCGAGATAAAGACAGTTTAATAAAACAAAAAAGGAAGGGGAAATAATAATAATAATAATAATAATGATAGAATATACAAAATGAGTGATGCACAATGCAATTGCTCACCACCTGCTGAGCGATACCCAAGCAGCRATYGCTACTTCCTGGACCACRSCTCCYMTTTATATATTGAGCATGACGTCACATGGTATGGAATACCCTGTTGGCCAGTTGGGCTAGCTGTCCCGGCTATGCTCCCTCCCAGCTTCTTGTGCACCTGGCAGAGCATGGGAAGCTGAAAAGTCCTTGACTAGCAAACTACTTAGCAACAACTAAAATCATCAGTGTGTTATCAACATTCTTTTCATACTAAATCCAAAACACAGCACTAGGAAGAAAATTAACTCTATCCCAGCCGAAACCAGGACAGCTAGGTAGGAATTAGGGACTAAAAAAGTCCTATTATTTTTAAGGGCAGCTGGACATCTGAATGTCACAAAGCTTTGAAAATCTTATCATTATTGAACTTTTTTTTTTTTCCGAAACAGACCTTTTTATTTCTTAGTTCTTAAAACTATGGGCAGTTTGACAAAGGAAATGGCCCTATCATCACAATCCCAGTCCATTTTCTTTCCTTATGACTCCTATGATCATTCTTCTTTACAAAATACTTCGCAGCGTTGATTTGAAGCTTGCAGTATTTTGTAAGGAAGTGGGTTGTTTTTGCTATCGTGTAATCTTTTATTTATTCAGCAATAATAACACACTGCGTTGTATGTCAAAATGGAAGTTCCAGGAACTGATATGCTGCACATGGTATTTGTGGCGAAATCTCAGTGTAGTTGCAGCCGGATTCTGTGTCATGTCTTTAAAGAGAGGAAAGGGGATATCACACTGCTCTGGGAAGGGGGCCAAGGTATTAGACATGGAAGTGGGCAGGCATATGTGCATTTATGGGGAAAACAGGGGAAGGAGTGTGGTCCTGGAGGTCTGCATAGGGATGGACATATTTTGGTTGCTTCAAAAGCCAACTCAAATTTTGGATTAGCATCTGTAGTCTAGTCACTGACCCAAACCTTTTAAGGCTTTTGCAAATCTGTTTTTAAGGTGGTGGTTTCAGGAATTTGTTTACTAGTGACCTCCCAATCTGGAAATGAAACTGTTTTCTGTTTTGTTTCTTACTTGGCTTTCCAGGCCATGGAGCGGGGCTGCAAGCATATGATATGGAAAAGAGAATTATAGCCACCACTATGATCTAACTCAATTTTGAAATGCAGAATTGAAGAAAAGTGATGTCAAATCAGCATCATGATAACTCAGTGTGAGAGACATTAATGTTTTGAAAGGAGATGGCCAAAATCTTCCCACTAAAACACGAACTTATCCAAAGCTCTGTGTTTACGCTTACTTAACTCTTTTCATCAATGAACTTCTTGGTGCTTTTGAGAAGCATTGAAGGTAGCACTTTTCTAGGCTACAGAGCGTGAGTGGGAGGAGCCCATCGCACGCCGTGCAGTGCAGCATGGATATCTGTGATGGTACATCACGTGGCACAGTGGGCATGGGAAGGACTACCTATGGTTTCAAAGTTGATAAGATGGCCGATAGCAGGGCACTGTGCCTGAATGAATACCCTTTGGTTCAATGGCACGTTCATCTGAATATATATCTAGCTTTTGCTTCCAAAGATACTATGGGTTGCTTACGTTGAGCTGTGCCCTGTCAACAGGGGACATAACTAACAAGCAGGGAGGACAGCAGTCCTGGACCCACATACAGCCAGGGACAGGTCTTCCCTGTGGTTTGGGGAATATTAGCTGTGGTACTGAGAAGGCAGCTTACACACTCTGCTTACTGAGTGGCTATTTCTGCTTTCACATCATGCTATGAAGTTCATGTGTTTCCTGTCTCAGGCGTAATATGCTTTTAGTGGAGGATTTTCCCCCATGATTGTTTCCTGAGTTAGTAGATCTTCCTTCACTTTGGCAAGGATCTTCCTTAATAAACAGTCTCATCATCAGTTATTAGTTTCATATGACTGGTCTGTGAAACACACAGGATTATTGAAAGCTATAAAATTTGTGTTAGCTGTTTCCCTACATTGTGATCCAAACGATCTCAGTAGTGCTTCAGTGGGTTTGATCATATAAATTTATTGCTGGTTACCCACAGCGAACCAACAAGCTGCAACTGTGTGACTAGAGCTCAGATGAACTTATCTGCTTATACCCAAAGCGGTTCAGGGAAAAACAGCTGTAAAATAAGTGTTAGTTTTAGTAACAATTGCTTTGGTTATAATTTTTTTGTAGTTGTTACTTTCTGTAACTTTTAGTAACATTAAGTTACAACTTCATTTACTCCTGTTTTTAACCCAAGCAGCGAAAATGTTGATACTCAATATTGCTTTACAGTGAAGTGGGAAAAGAAGAGTTACTGTGGTAGAACACAGTGTGCTACTAATAGCACCTGATGAACTAGCATAAAGTATCATATTATTAATTGATTTAATGAGTTCTTAGATCCTATGATACTTGAAAGAAGGTTAAGTGGTTGCTTACAACATAACTGTAATGGACTGTGTTTAAATGCCTCATTTGATTCTCATTTTCTTGAAATACCCACTTACGAGGTTTTCACTCCCCGCTTTACTTTGCACCCCTAATATTCATAGCTCCTCTTGCCTTGAAGCATTTTAAGAGCATTAGCTCAAAGCACAGTGTTGTTTCCAGACCTTTACGTCCCTTGGGGTTAGGTGTGAACAGGTACTGTGCTGGGCACAGTCCTCTTCTCTAGCTAAGCTGAAACACGCCCGTCTTGGTTGACAGTTCAGGTAATACTAAATGGTGCTTGTCTGAAAAGCGTCATCAACTGTAATTGGTTTGGCACATTTATATTCAATATTAATTTCCTCTTGTTTGTATAGGCAGTACGAAGAGCAGTGTGGAAGCATTGTGATTTTATTTTTTTCCATTTGATTCTGTAAAATAAAGTCATTTTCATCTCTTGAGAGGACAAGTGCCAGGGGGACAGCCCAGCCTCCTTGAACGGCTGTGTTTGACACAGCCTTGCTTTACAGGCAGGTTAAATTACTGCAGTTGGATGCTCTGGAAGGCCCTGCCATAAAGGGCAATGTGGCTGCTGAAATAGCCGTACTGTAAGTCTCAGGAAGGCAAGCTGGGGCAAACTCAGCCCACGTGCTACGTTCTCGGTGCTAACTCTCTGCAGAGTGCCTGAGCAAGCTTACCCAAGATTTCTGTTCTAGCAAGACAAAGTGCTGCCTTGTATATTAGAGGGAAGGTTTTAAGCTGTTTGGCTGCATCCCCAAATTCAATTTATAGTGCTGGAACCTAGAGGTGGGGCACGCATGGACTCTGCAGCACACACTGTGACTAATGTGCTGTGAACCACAGGTACAGCAAGCCAGAAATGGTGGGAGCGTTTCAACATAGTCAACCTTGTCAACTCAGCCTGTCACTCATCATTTTGCTTTGGGATAGCTGATACCACAAAGAAAGAAAAAAAAGTAAAAGTCTCATATAAATTCAAATCATAAACTGAGAGCTTATGTGCACAAGGGGGGAAGACTTTGCAGGAAATTTTGAATAAAAACTGCAAGACAGTTATTTTTAAATAGTTTACTTTTGACAAGAAAGCATTTCCTTCATAGGCACTCAGAATAGTGGGAATACCTACCCACACATATGGGCGTACCTACCTACCTGCACACCTACACACCCTTAGTGGCAGGATACAATTAAGGATGCTTCCAGTTCTGGATTTGTATTTTCAGGATAAACTAAGTCATTTAAATCAGATTTCAGAAACATTCACAACTAGGTTACATTGTCAAGAATATGTACGCTTTGACTACAGTAAGAAGCAACTAGTAAGCATTCATGGGGATAAAGTTCCTGTGCATATTCGCACATTCATTTTGATTRGCAAATAAGTTAGTCATACTTCAAAATGGCTGCCTTCCTGATCGTTAGGATATCCTTTGTCCTTCCTCCTCCTTTCTTCTCTTTTCCCCCATCCCAATATATTGGATGTGCTGGAATAGAATCAAATACAAAAGTTGCATCGATATACAGTGTAATGTGTTTGAGGATTTTTACATCTTTGCTGGAAAACAAAACAGTTTGGACAGTAGGAGAATTATTTCTCTGATKAAATGTTGCAGATTTATTTATTTATTTATTTGAACCCTCTCTTGCCTGTCTTCATCCAAAGAACATAGTCTTTTAACCTTCATTTGTAGAATTATGACATATTTTCCACTCTTGTTCCTCAAAAAAATGCCGAGATGTTCTTTTCACTAGGAATAAAGAGAAGACATCCAGGATTCAACACTTGCATCCATTTTACCTTTCTGCTTTCTCTTTTTTTTCACTTTCCTCTTGCCTCATTTAGAAATCAGCAGCTCTCTCACATTGTGTATCAGATCCCATCCTTTCTAACAAGCAACTTCAGAGCATCTTTCCTCAGTATTTTGAGGGATGCAGAAGAGTCTTACCACTACTTTGCTGCTTCTTTCTCATTGCTCCATCATGAACTTTTAATATGTCATCTATTTGGTGCTGCTCTGTGTTGTCAGAGGACTAATTTAATTAATTTTCACTAACTGTCCCTTAATTGAATTTTTGAAAGACAGATACAATTACAAACACAGCACAGGAAGAGCACAGGAGGGATGTCTTGCACAGCTATACAAATAGATGTATTACTTCAAATATTTCCCTGCTGGTGAACAGGACATGTAATCTGTAAAGGATTATATGTAAGAAGGAGAAAGATATTCAGAGCGATACTGAAGCTTATTGAAGTGGTCAAAGCCAGTATAAAAGAAAAGGAAAAAAAAGTCTCAGAGACATCAAATCACGAGTGCCTCCAAAGTGTAGTGGTTAGTCTTCCCTCTCCCAGGCACTCAATCAAAAAGGAAATAAAAATTATCCTAATGCCTGTGCTCTGGCCATCATTTCAGGAGAAGGAGTCAAGGTGGCATTGCAGCCCACAAGCTGGCATCCCTAAGAGGTGGTGAAGGTTTGCCTGTTTTGCCTTCCACCACTGAGGCTGAACGGAAGCACAAGCACTGTGGAAGCAGCTCTGCATTTTACCAGCTGAATTGAAATCACTCAGGAGTAGAAGGAGAAGCTGTGATTAAAAGCCCTAGGTAGCTCATTTTGTAGCACTTGTTTGTCTTTCCTAYGTGGCAAGGCATAAAAAAGTGCGGGCCACAAGACCACACAAGCAAATAAAGCTTCCTAATAGCTTAGGTTGGTCAGTAATGCAAAATACCCATGTTGCATAAGGATCATCAAGTCCCATAACTGTGTTTCCTCTGAGCTGGAGCTTTGTTTCTGTTCCTGAGTTGCCAGTTTGAACGAATGAGCTAATAAGCCAAGGGATGGGAGCTCTTGAAGACAGGCCACATTCACTGGGAGATGTGCTTTAATGGTATTATATGAATGTATTTTACCAGCAAGGTATCCTAATTTGAATGTAGAAAGGCCATCTGCACAAGAAACACTGGTAGCTGAGCAAGCTGTGACAGTCAATGACCACGCTTCCTTATATTGCTGATAAACATGCAGCTGCAGAAATCTGGAGTAAGAACGGATTCTTTCACCTTTTTCTAACGGAAACGTCAGCAATCATTTCAAATCATTTAAATGCCTTTTGCTAATGCTTTACATGTGCTTTACAAAATGGGCACAACTGGGAGACTTGCTTTACTCCCTAGTCAAAAAGAGAGAAACTGGGATGGGAGAATTGGTGAATATATACACAAACGCCCACCACACACGTGCACACGTGTCATGCTGGAACGAGGTACCATTAAAATTTAAGCAGAATGGCTGTTCTAGTACATCTGGCTGTGAGCATTCTTACTCCAGGATAAAGGTGCTTTTTTCTGGGTAAACTGAATCCGCTCTGAAATGTTAGCCAAGCCTATGTATACCTTGCAACTGGAAACAAAAAAAATTTGATATGTTTTAAAATGATATTTTCTAAAGGGATAGAAACTTTTTTCTTTCCTTGGGTTGTTTAGGCCAAATGGACCATTTCATTAAAGGTGTGGTCTGAATTCTGTTTCCCAGATACAAAAGCCATGATAACCCAAAAATATGCTTTCTTGTAGGCCTTTCAACATGATTTCCAGTACAGTTTAAAAAAAAAAATAATAGTGGTATACAAGATGAATCCCAGATAACTGCAGTGTAATGCCTAGTGTTTTCATGGGGTACCATTTTCCAGGGATATATTCATAAAAGTTCAGCTTTCAGGGGATAAAGTCATCTTCATTTTATGGGGCAATTAAAGGCTTCTGTTTTGATGTTGTCTGGTGTCTTCTCTGGGATTGATTCAGAACCAAATACATACTGTAGAGGAAAATTTGGCATGACAGTTTGCTGCTGGCATTCTTCATGAGGAATTGCAGTATTCTCCCAGATGGGAAAGAAATTTACAGGGGAGTTGGTTTTTTGTTTTTTTTTATAGGGCTATATTGTAGCTAACCATTCTTCTGCTTATCACTGCAGGTACATGGAACACTGCCTGGTTTTGGAGTCTTTCCACTTTATAAAGTACAAAGTTACATTAATGTTTTTTGACACTTGAGTAAGAAAAATTCTTAATTTTCCCAGATTCAAGACAACTGACTGCCCTTTGATTCTTTCCAGACACATGTTTAATATCAGTCACAAAGGTAATACAGTATGAGATTTAGGGTTCTGACAGACACGTGTCTGCAAATGAAAATCATATTGCTGAAGCCATATCAGCCCCTGCGTCTCTGAGGGATGGTGGTGCCCTGCATGCAGGGACATCTGATCTGCTTGTGAATCAGCTCCACAGGGGTTATAGTTTACTATTTAGTATTTGTAGGTAAGCCTCTGTTATTTTTGGTTTGCCTTTTATCACTCCAGAACAAAAGTAGTTGTCCAGAAACTGGCTGAGCAGTGACTGAGATATTTGGGCAGCAAGAGCTGAGGGAGAGGGATGGCAGGAGTGTCTGTCTCGTCTCTTGCTCCAAGCAAGCCACACTGTTCTTGCTGGTTAATCAGTCTCCTACATCTCATGCAGCCCCTGGGTGAACCGGAGCATGGCCAGACGGGCAGGGTTGCAGCCATGCCCCTCTTCACAGCAATTTGGGCACAGCTCTGGAAGCTGTAAATGTGTGCTGCCTTGGGGAGGAGCCTGGGCTCCTACGCCCTGCCTGCCATAGCCCTCTCTGAGGGGAGAGTGGTGTGAAGGGCTGGCTTTTGCCTGCTGTGGCTTTTTAAGGGGTCTTCACTAGCAAAGAGACAATAAGCCTTAAATATCAGAATGAGCTAGGCAAGGGTCAAAATCTAATGAGAAGAAATGAATAATAAGGATGTTGCAGAGCATCTCCTAGGTTATTTGGAGTTGTGCCTTGGGTATGTCATCATTTTCCCTTCTCTTTCACTGAGGTTTTGTTGTTTGGTTTGTTTTTTTTTTAATAGCAGCCGTAATGACAGTGAAATGGATCCGAGTACACTACCTGTTAAATGCCAGCTTCCCCTTGTATGGCATCCATCTGTAAATGCAATTAGAACAAACATCTGCTCCCAGAAATTACTTCCTGACCTGTGCTGTTTTTTTCAGTGTCTGCCAGGCTTCTCATCACCCTCCCCAGTAATCCCAGCAGATCCACAAAAAAGTAAAGATCCGTATTCATGTGACATTGCAGCCACTTCAGCTGGCTTGTTGAAACTCAAAAGTTATAGCTGGAGGAGCAATGCCATACTATTCACAAGAAAGAGAATATTTTTCAGTTGTGAAGGTTGTTGCATTTGCTAGGCGCACATAATCCAGGTTACTTCTGCATTATAACCTGGATCTCACAAAAATGAAAATTCATGTAAAGTATCTTTTTCAACTAGAATTTGAGTTACTGGGTAAGTAACTAGACAGTAATCTTGAAAAGCAGAATAATCGTACAGAGACTGTAATACAGCCACACATTAATATGTAGGCATTCCCTTCTGAAAACAGGATACTGAATTTGGTTTTAAACATCAGCTTGCACACAGTATGATGTGTAGTATTTTGTATAGGCTTGCTGACTTAAAATGTGTGCTTAAAGCTAGTTGCTGTTACCTGAGCTTGGCAATAGGTTCATATTCTTTAGCAATTTGACCATTTTGTTTCTCTCCATTTAATTAAAGCTTCTTGGATCATTCTCAGTTTCTTCACAGAAACGGTTTTAGGACTCTTGTCCTAAACATGTTAACATGTTTCTAATATTTGAAATATTGAGAAAGTCAAGAATTTTTAAGTTGCTGTGTTCATATAAAATTTGTGTCTGTAACATCTGAAGTCTTGTGAATTTCATAGACTTGTATTTATACCTGTATTATGTCCTTGCGCTGTTATGCAGAATTTAGAGGTTATCTGAAGCTGCCTCCATACTGCCTGGAAACTGTTTTTTCTTTGAAATATTTCTTTGGTCTGTGAAGAGACGTTGCCAGGCATCTATATTAATACCTCTAAAAAAGAAGGAAACACTTTCTCACATGTGATTAAAATGTGGAAGTCATTAACACAGGAAAGCCATTGAGGCCAAGAATTTAACAAGACTTCTAAAATGTTATAGCCACCAACAATATGCAGGGTTGTAATTAATATAAGTAAGTAATTTGGAAAAAGTGCTAAGCATAGTGTTCAAGGATTCGGTCAGTCTTCAGCTGTCAGCTCCCAGTGTTGGACAGAGATTGCGTTGTCAACCTCCATAGTTTTAGCTTTTCTCTGTAAGGCATCTGGCACCAGCCGCTGTCAGAGACAAAACCCTAGGACACGCGTGTTTGCTCTGACGTGGTACGGCACGCTCCCTGCCTGCCTTCTAGCTGATTTAAAGCATGTAACTTCTGTATTAATTGATCACACTGCACCAGTTTTCCGTGCATACACAATGCCCTGCTGTTCTGTACATATAGAAAGCAAAGCACTAGGAGCTTTTGTTACTAGGCTGAATCAAATGAAGATAAAAGACGATGTTTCACAAACAAATGCAGCAAAGTAGATACAGATGCTTCCCACCTTCCTCTGCCTTTGATGACTTTTTCCCATTCCTGTATTTCTCGGTTGTGGCCAGGCACGTGCTCTGCACTGTCCTGCAGGCTCACGCACAGTTAGAGCAAAGCAGCAGGAGCACAAGGGAGAGAGAACATGCAGTGGCACACAGGGAGTAGAGTAAAGCCTTTTTTGTATGCACCGGAGAGAAACAACGTCATGCTGCTGGCACTGCATATGTCAGATTTGCTTTTGTGCCTGAGACCCTGAATGAGCCATGCTGACTGTAGAGCTCTGATTGTAGTAAAGAACATCAATGCCATTGTATTTGGCACCCGTAGTAAAGATGTGATGCAGTGAGTAGACATGGAAACCAAGTGCTCTGCAGGTAATCTGTCCAGAATGGGATCAAGGCATGTTTGTGACAGCACAAATAAGCCCCCTGTGAGTTTGTGAACCTCTTTGTCTCTTTACTTTTCTCTGGGAAAAAGAAAAAACTAAATTTTTTGATAACTTTCACAAAAAATCAATTTAAAAATAGCTTCACAGTCAGTATTTAAGCAGTCTGACAAAGGAGAAATGTAAGGTAAAAGCAAAGATAAAGCGCAGTTTTCCCACAAATAAACTCAAGTAATTTTCAAACGAGAATAACTACAGGAATTCCACCTGCTGGAGGGGGTGCTGATGATGAGACGGCAGCACAATCCATGGCTGCATCCAAGGGAGAGCACTCTTGCTCACCAGCAGCCTCTCTTCAAGGAAGATGCCCAGGCARGTGGGTAGCGACACACTACTGGGGCATTGCAGCTCTTCAGGCGAGGTCAGTGTGCCATCACGGGGGGCCTTCATTCATGGGGTCACCGGGAGGGAAGGAGGCAGGCTGAATGTTAGCGGATGTGTTGCGGATTGTGTTTGTTATGCCTTTGGCTGAGCGGTGGAGTTGTAAACGGTTTGTTTGCCAAAAATGAAAGTTCATTATAGACTGGCCTTGTTTTGATTAGGAGGAGCTATAYCATAAGAGTAAATAAAGCTTATGGCTTTGTCTGCTAGTTTGTTCACTTTGGCATTAGAGAGATTATATTCTAACTGGTTTTTAATTTCTGTGTTATCATTTTATTTTAGTCTTTTTATGATTTACTCTGTATGTGCACAAATAAACTTTCTATGATGGTGGCAGTTTTACACATTTTTTAATGCTTGAGAAGAAGTTCCCATAGATCGTTCCTGTACTAGATGTTTGTCAAAACACAAAAAAGAATTGTGTTAACTTGTTTTGCGTTGGGATGCAGAAATTCATTATTACCTTCCACTTTTTTTGTCCTTGCATATGCTTCATTTGGGAAAAATACTGAATGCCACCCACAAAACATCTGTTTGGGTGTTGGTTTGTTTTTCAGACTGAAAAAAAAGTGTGTTTCCAAATATGGTTGATTTTAATTGGACAGTTTAACAACATTTTTGTTGCTTATACGAATATATTGTTATCCTTTGTTATATTGCAGAAACTGTGGTTAGAAAAGTGACTTACTGCAAGTTCATACTGAGCAAAGTGTGAGAAATGGAGAAAGTTGTACTTCATTAAAAAATACTGATACAAAGGCTTCATTATGTAATAGAAAAAGATGTTTCATGCAATGAAACTATTTAGCATAGCTATTTTTGAGTTTCAGTTATATGAGACTAAGATGAGAATCAGAGTCACCAATTTCAAATTCCATTCTCCTGGCAGCACCTCAACTCCTTTTGGCAAATCATTTAACATTTTGTGCCTCCTAACTCACTCACCTTTTAAAATGGAGTTTTATTTCATTTATTTCCCAGATGTACTTAATGTATTTAATTCGTATTTGTAAGTACTTTGAAAATAATTTTATTTATAAATATAAAAATAGAAATCTTTATTATATTATGTAAGGATACACGTTTGTAGGATAAAGATTGTGCTCTCTGTTGGTTAACAAAATTTTGTCTGTTTTCCTTTGACAATTAAATCTGTCTGACAGCTTGTTAACTCATGGTTCTCTCTTAGGGAACAGAAATTAGGGTTTTAGTATCTCCTTAGAGAAGCTTTGAAAATCAGTATTGCCATAAGAGAGTTAAGTCACACATTCATGGTTAGAATTTTTTCCTTTCTTCTTACAGCTATTGCGCAGTTCAGGCAGCTTGCAAAGAAGGTGGCTCTTCTGAAGGCACTAGTGCATCACAAGTCTTTCGGCCTTTTTCAAAGCATTTCTATGCTCCTCCATTTTCCAGGAGAAGTGTGAGCTCCAGCATAGGTTATTCCAGGCTTGCTTTTATTAGCAGCCTTTTGGAGACCTCTTAAARTAGTGGTTCAATAGACTATAGGATGAAAATTGCTGGTCTAAGTAATATCCTTCATTTTTTATTTGCTTCCTTGTCAAAGGGAACCACAGTACATTCTGATATGATTTTAGAGGACACATTGTATTGAATAATACATACTGCTAGAGGTCTGCGATGGACTTGTGACTGAGACTATCTGATTTACACGGACAGTTTAACAATGGGTTAAGAACAAATAGAAAGGAAAAGTTTTTGAATTCTTCAGTGCAGCTAAGATAGCATTGACCTAGCATATCAAAACAGTAATTTTCCTGGAGAGAGACGGGGTGAAATTGCGTATGGTTAGAAAGCAGCCGCATCCAGAATTATAATGTAAGGTGCATGTTTGTAATTGTCTATTTCCTGTTTGCTGCAGTCTGTCACAAAATAATGTGTGCTAAGGGCTACAAAGAGCAAATCATTTAAATTGTTTATCCAAGCAACAAGTGACTTGAGAAGGTAGATATAGAAACTTGAACTAACGATATTAGAGATGCTCACAGGTCAAGGTCGATACATGATGGTGGTACAGTGATAGTAATTGATGCTGTTGGTGCCCACCACAGTTGATCATTCTTTGGAGACAAGCCCCCAGCCTCTTCTTTTTGACATCTCCCATGATAACTATGGACCAGAAAGTTGAACTGCACCTGTGAAATGTATATCCTAGGTTTTATTGTTTCCCAGTACTGAAAACTAGATTGTGTCTACTCAGATGGGATTAGCAAAGTATAGTCACCTGTTCTTCCTCTTTTTTCAACTCCTGTTGTTTCAGGTGTTTTCCAAAATTCTCATACCCTTTGGTATTACAAAGGTCACCACTGGCACTTAGTTTAAATTGTGTAATGAGACCAAGCCAGTCTGGTGATTTAATAATTAAAAAGAACTAATTTTAAGTGGTCCTCTGCTATAATCCCTTTACTTTCTCTAGAAGTGGTTCTTCCCATGTATATATATACACACACGCACACATCGTCTTTGCCTGATACGGTGTTTCTTAGGGAACTTTACTTAGATGTCAGTGGATCTAGTTAATTGTAACCAAGAGGGTTAGTATGGCAGCACTTAAATGTGTTTTTATTCACCATAGTTATACAATCTTTTGGGATTTCTCCATGTTGTAATTTGTCATTGAAATGACTGGATGATGCTCCTGATGCTCTCCTAGCATGGCTTATTGGGAAGGATAAAGTTTGTTGCATGTTGAGCACACATATTTGCTTTACTTAGTCTGCTGCTGCCACCATCTCTGGTTTCTGGGCTGTAATTGAGGCTCTGTGCTTTCCTGTGTTAACATGTCAGGCTGTCTGACCAGCAAGGCAAGTCTCGTATGAAAGTTACGAAGCTTTTAAACAAAACGGCATAGCGAAGATCAAGAGCACAAAGTGGGACTTGCTCCCAGTGTTTGAGGAATGGCCCTTCTGGAGAAACAATCAGTAAAAAATAAACAGGTTTCAGAGGAAATGGAGGGTGCCTGGTCCCTGAGCAAATGCAAGGCAGTTGGGATGGGTCCACCCGAGACCTCTCCTCCCCAAATACCACAAAACCTGCTCTGCTTTCAGCAGAACCTGAGCTGCTGGCACAGCTTGGACACCTCCTGCTCACCAGGAGACCCAAGCACTGGACAAAGCAGGAGGATTAGGTACCCACGAACATCAGATACTTCAGATATTCCTGTTGCTGAAACAGCGCGAGAGGAACGCCTTTATCCTCTGGATTTATTCCCTCAGAGGCGCGTTTCCAGCACTGTCTGATATATTGGACACTCATCAAGAATGGGAGCAGCCCTGGGAGCCTCTGACATCAGGAGTGAGCTGGAGGGAAGGATTTCTTCTGGCTGAGGAGGTGATTTTGTACAAGAGGCAGGGAACGAGAATCCTCTGCCAGGGATTCTGTCAAAAGCCCAAGGGGGAAAGGAAAATCAGGATGTAGGCCTTGGCCAAGGGAGCAATTACTCCTGGAAATGGATTTGAGTGGGCTGGGATGGAGGGAGGTGTTTTGGAACAAGTCACCTGGAATTTGTAGCCCTGTTTTTTCTCTCCCCCTTTATCTCCTCTGTGGTTGGTTGTTCTGGGTTTTTTGGGGGGAGGTTGTTTGGTTTTTTGGAGTTTGTCTGGGTTTTGTAGCTTTCATTTTTGTAGTATTTTATATATCGATTAACCTATCTAAGGCAGAAAACAGCTCTGAATACCCTGTGAAATATCATGCTGTGTTGTGGATGGTATGAAAAAATAGTACACTGAACTAACACCATCTAACATGCTACCTCAGAGAGAGAGATGTATTTTTCAAGTAAAATTTAAAATATTGATCCCATTGTGCTGTTATTAGGGGGATCATTTTCTTCTGCTTCAAGTATGGTTTTATAAACTCCAGGATGAAAATGAGTTGAGACAGCTCTGCTGAGAGGAACTGCAGTCATATATGTGAGTCACAAATGTTTTACTTAATCGGGGAAGTTGCTCATTCTTTTACAGATTACATCTATGCCTAAATGTTTTATTTAAGAACTAGTAAAATGCTCGTTCTGGGTCTTCGGTGCTTCAGCACATCACTAACAGCAACATTTGAGTTCCAGTGGTATTACACTGACCCGTTCACCAAGAACTTGGCCAACCAAGCATTGACCAATTCCTCTTGTCCCTTGCTTCCATTGGGATATGCACCCACAGGTCTCTCCAAAAGCTGTACTGGACAGACGTGGCCTGTTTTGTGGGTTTTGTTTTTTTCCGTAGGGTGCCCAGGAGATCACTTTCAGATTCAGACTATTTCCACTCAAGATGAATAAATTGTAGGGTTCTCGTAATCCCTCGGAGAATGTAATAGGGCACAAGCTACTTCTGCCTCACTTGAGCACCTGGCAACAAGGTCAGTTAGGATTGTATAATTGATATTCATCACTTTTATAACTTCATCCAGATGCTGATAGCAGAAGAGCAATGTCCATGCATTTTGTTGTTGTAAATCCTTTCACAAAATCGAACAATTGCCAAGAATGTGGAAACATTAAAGTAAGAGATAATAGAATAATTGATGCCAGATGGACTTCTGCACCTGATATCAGTCAGCATGCCAGTGAAACAGAGCCATTTATTGCAAGGAATACTACAGCATATGTCGGAGTAGCATCAGCATCTTTTCAAACATTATTTTGATCATTTTGAAAGCTGCTAATGTGTTGAGTTTCTTACTGTGATTGTTCTTATACATTGCGACAAGATCCTTTTTTGTTAAAGATTTCCTGAGAAGGAAATATGATCTTCACTCTCCCTACCTCCTCTGGCTATCATCAGGTTTGGCAAATTTTCATTAAAACTTATAAGCAAACTGTTATTTAAACACTGACTAAAGGTCGTTGCTTAGCTGCTTTTAGAAATCCTTGTTATTTTCAGGCAATGAAACACAATGAGATAATATTTTCTTAAGCATTATGTAGCTATTAAAGTAGATTTTTAGAAATTATTGCCATTTCCAAGGCTGAATTTATTAGTTTGTTTTTAAAGGTTGATTACTTTTCCAAGGAAGCCCCAACTTGCCTCCATTGTGCATCTGCTTTTCCTAATGTGAGAGTTTGAGGTTTGTTTGCTTTTAAGAGGTGGTGAAAGGTCACTTGAGCATCAGTTCAGTCTTTGGTATGGTGTTGTTCCCTTCTCTAATGGGGGGTGGGAGGGGAAATGTTTGTGTGTGTGTGTAGACTATATTGTGCATATTTTGTTTTGGCCATTTCATTCTGTTGTATTTCTTTTAATTAACACAAACAATACTGTTCTCTTAATTATTCTTTTCTGTCATTTTCCTGTAAATTTTTTTTCTTCTGTCATTCAAAACATGAGCTGCTTCTGAAGTGATAGAGCTCTGCAGAGTGGGGGAATTTTCTGGTTCTATGGAAAAAACTACGGCTGATCCTGGAGATACTTAGGATATGCTGCCTAGTTTTTGTGCACTAGCTTCCCTCTTCAGTGCACGCTGAGTGCCTCTGTGTGGTGTAGGACAGTCCAGTTTGAAGATGAAATAAGTGACCGCTCACTGGAAGTGTTTGCACAGTCGCATGCTTCAAGAGTGTCGTAGTCCTACCCGCTACCCTCATTGCATGGATAGTCTCATGAAAAATTTCCAAGTATAGGTTTAAAATGGAGAGTGCAGGGACCTTAAGGCATCCAGTAATAAGATCTGCACTCACTTCTCCAGTTATGCAGTGCAGTGAGGTGACTGTTAATCTCTCTCTCCCATCCCATGGATTGCAGTTCCCCTGGTGCCAGCTCCCCGTGCATGGCCAGCACCACAGGTGTCAGCGGGAGTAATCTGACACTGGAGATAAAGACTGCCTAAAGGCAGGCAAGGTTGGAGACCTGGAGGGATTTCTTCAGAAGGGAGGAAAGCTCTTCCTTTCAGCTTTGCATGCATTAAGACTGACAGATGCACTGCAGGGGAGCAAACTTCTGGTAGTGGATCTGTCTTTCAGAGCTCTAACCCACACTAGGAAACGTTATTGAAACCCTGAAGCGTAGCTCCTTCGTGCCGCGCCTCAGGATTCCAACACATTCTGGCACGTTGAACATAATGCATGCGGGTTTATAGTGCTGTTCTTGAGTTTCCTCTTGTATTGTTTCTTGCTGAGGGAGTATGGGATGTGCAGTTCACCCCATCAGATTTTATTGAGGAGTTATCCGCAGTCATGTGTATGCTAGATTTTCTTAAGAAACAACATCTGCTTTCTGCAGCATTTCAAGTTTGAAATGGTTGTGGTTTGTCTTAACTTGTTTAATTAACAAAAGGATACAATTAGATAATGTKAATTACTTGCACTCCTTGTCAATGCAACATTAACTCCATAAGCCACAGAATAGGGAGTTTTCCTCAATAAGCTGTTTGCTGATTTTTTTGGTATCTTCTAATGACCTGTTTTCCCTACTTTGTGTAAGTACAGTTTCCTCTGCTTTTTTTTCTCTATTTAGAAACAGCGCTATGCCTGTAAAACAGACACATCTTGTCTTATAGGTGAAAAAGACACTAAACATGAGTTGGTTGTAGTCTGTAGTCTGGACTGTCTGTTTTGCAAATCATGCCATTGTGCTAAACCCAGATAAGGTGATCTCAGGTCATACTAGGATTTTTCATATAGATAAAAAATATATATATATGTATGTATGTATGTATACACACTTGAAGGGAAAGGCAGGATATGTCAACCACTGATAGGCATTTGTATGATAAAAAAGGAAGCTAAGCAGCATAGTTCCTCTTGGGACCATAACAAACCTGGCTAGCAGAGTCTTAGTGCTTGACTGTGCAACTGTTATGTAGACCTTATGGCCAACTAAAATTACAAGTCAACACGCAACTGTAATTTAGATGAAACTCCAGTGAAGCTCAACTTAGTCACTCTTCCAGGGACAGTGGATGTGTTCTTGGGGAGGGTGTGGAACAGCACTTTCATATAGCTTCCTTAAAAATAACTGGCATCCTCCTTTTGTAAGGAAGCTCCTTATGTTTTGTTTTGTTTTTTTTTTTTATTTAGTCATGTAAGTAAACTTCTGGAAGACCATAAATGCCTAGTATAAATAACAGCAGCCTTCAGGCTTTCTTAACTAAAATTGTATTTTATGTTCCACCAGTTGCGCATTTGCAGGAGCATAAATGATCCTCAGGATAGCYGACTGTAAGATTTGCTGCTTTTGCCTCCTAAACATAAGAGTGCCATAGTAATAAATAGGCATTGTATTTTTCACATTGTGTTTCTGCAGTTGATTTGCTCTCATGGATGTGTAGACAGTTGCACAGTTTGCAAAGAAAATGGTTCATTCCAATGAGTTCCTACAAAACTAGTTCCTATGAATTCCTATATGATATATTTTGGGCAGCAACTGGATGAATTCTTCCTGAAATCTTCCCCCCCTCCACCCCCCGCATAAAGCATTCATATGAATTGCATTAAGTCTTAAGGTGCAAAGTTTATGCCATATATATTCCTTCTCCCAGGGGAAGTGTGATAGTAACAGTTTTGGTCAAATTAAGTACTGATTATTTCAGCTACCTAAATTCAGTTTGCGGTCTTAAGTGGATAATGTGTTGTCATTCACTGCTTCTTACCCTGCTCTTTTCTCACAGCCATGCTGTGTGATGTTGCGTAGCTACCAATCTATAACCCAAATGTTGTTATATTAGAGTGGAGAGTTGTGCTGATCTCCGTGCAATATATAGAGGGTGTATATTGTATGGGATGCCTGGCAAGCTGCTGTATGACTGTAAATTTCTGAAGTTTTTTTCATGCTGTACATACCTGCTAATTACCAGTGATTTATGTTTTAGGCATGTTTTCTCTTTCATTGCTCATTCTCCTTTTTTCAAGTTTTAGAAGTGAAGTCATTTTAGTCTGTAGTTATCTCAGAAAGCCTGGGAGAGGTGGTGGTAGTCTGCCAGCCACTGTGCAGGTATGGTATGTGCTGCAGCCGGGGGGCAGGTTAGCATCCCCCCCTCCGTGTGCAAAATCTAGGCTCCAGTTACTCAGGGCAGAGAAAGGGATGCTTCTGGGTCGTGCCTGCTGAGGTCAAGGCCAGCCTGTGAACTCGCTCGTTAATGCCTTCACTCAGCATTGTGGAAAACGGCGAGAGGGAAGAGGATCATTCTGAACCCGCAGCCATGTGGAAAGCCAGTCAGCTGAAGCCTCAATTCAGCCTCGCAGCGACTGAGCCCTCTTTTCTCTCCTGCGGTTTTGGCTGCAGGAAAGAAATGGAGGGCTGGCGAGGGAATAATCGGTAGTAATCTCCTCAGCCAGCCAGCCGTCTCCTCCTATTGACCTTGAAGTAATGAAAAAGGGATAGATTCTGCTGCATGTTACCTCTGTGTGTCCAAATAATGAAAGTGGAGAGAAATGATCGTAAATCTACACGGCTTTGCCTGTTTGGAAGTCTGGGCCATGGGGAAAATGACAGGACGTATTTTATTTTCGCTCTGTAATTCACATAGGTATTTGTCCCAAAGTGTTTCCTCTGTGGATGTTTTTGCCTTGTACTTCATTTTATGCAGCAGTAATTTTAATTCAGATTAACTCATTCCCTTTTGTTGACTTAAATTTTCAATATGAGAATAGTTGTATTCCCTGAACTGGCAATAAACTGGTTTGATATTCACATTTTATAGGTGTAATAGATTTCCCTTAGTTAATACAGTGGAGTTACACTGGTGTAGAACTGAGTCTATGAAAAAAAACGAACCTGAAACACAGATGTAGGACTTTTTTTTTAACATTTCTTTTAAAAAAAATAAGGAAAAACTCCCCTAACCTGATTCTTGTTTTTATTATACAGGGAAAATGAAAACTGGCCAAGCTTGTAGATATATTCCAAAAAAAAAAAAAAAAGGGAACCTGGAATTTGGGAGTTTACTTTCAGATGTAGAACTGCCATACACAGAGTAACCAGAAAGTTGTCTTTGGCAATTTGTTCATTTCCCTCCCAGCAAAATGTAATTCATTAAGGCAGTTTCTTGTCAAGTGTTAACTCATAAACTGGGATGAATCTGAGACAGAAAATAATTCAGTAACCCTAATAATGTAGTAGTCCAACTAGTGTGGCCAACGGATAAAGAATATTAACAAGGTGTTTTAGTAGTACTTAGCTAAGATGCCAAGGCAATGTCAGCCAATAAAATGATGTCATGCAATCAGTGGCAGGGTTTGGTCAATGCAAACTGACAGTTTTGTCTTTTAATCCTACTGCGTGCAGTAACAAAAGATCAGGAAGGACTATATTTAAAAACAGAGGGAATGTACTGAGTCCGCTAGAAGAGCTTGTCGCATTGTTTTTTCTCAGAGCTAGATCTCAAGTGAGATGATGGCTGCACCGAACTGAGCTCCCCGAGCTCCTTTCCCCCTTCCCAACRTGGGATTAACCTCTGAAATGGCAGCAGAGCTCTCCGGAGTAAATGGGACTGTGGTGGAGAGATCTTACAGTTTGCTTGTATTCCCACAATGGAAACATTACACGACCGTTTGGAGCGAAGCTGAAGCGTAAGGGAGATGCTAACTCAATCACTGAGTATGCAGCCGAACAGGTTGACTTATAAAGAAATACAGCCTGCTCCAGCCCGAGGGGGACCTGTAAATCTGGGTCTCTGGAGGAGCTAGGATGGTGGTCATGTATTTTTCCTCTTTTGAGGCCAATTAGCCTGTTAGAGCTTGCCTTTGGCCAGAGAAAACACCATAGCTGAGCTGTGCTCCTTGGGGAATTAGGGAGGATGGAGGGAGGAAGCCGCCCRGCCCTGTGCTCTCTGCTGGGAAGTGATGGCTGGCCACAGCGTCCTCTGGCTGCTCCCCTGCAGCCAGTGGCCTGGTGGTGATCTGGTCATGCAGTAAGCAGATTTAATTCATCAGCCCACAAACCCTGGCCACAAAAACGTGTATTTTCATCTGTTCAGTGTGTTGAATGAGGTTGGTTGCAGTAAGATGAGTGCCAGAGCCAGCTCCAAGGGGGAATCATCCCAAGGGCTCACAGGGTGAAACTGTCCCATTTCAGCAATAGGTTTCAGCTCACATCATGAAAACATACCCTAATCTGACCCTTTCCTTAGGTTATTATGTTTGGAGTGTTTCTGGTACTCAAGTCAGTGTGATTTTTTTTTTTTTTTTTTTTTTCTTTTTCTTTCTACGCAGCCATGTTTGAAGGTTACCTCCTGGGGTCAGATTAACCCCCAACTTTAACGAGATCTGCTGACTTGCCCCAGCTAAAACTTTATTCCTCAAAATCTAGCATCTGTTAAATAAGTTTCAATGCTTAAAGGCTCTTCGCCAACAAACAGTTGAGCTAAGTTGAACTCCAGGTTTGTTTCCAGAGATTGTAATGTCTTTCATCTCTTTGGGTATTAACATAGAGCCTAATATAGCAGGGCCATCCTCCACCTTGGAGGTTAAGATATCAAAAGGGTTTATGGAGTCCTTAAGCCCAAATGCTATTTTTAGAGTGCCTTGAATTAGTGGAAATATGGTGAGATATTCAGGGCTTCTAACTGTCATCTTAGGAAGACTTAGGGTGTGAWTCCAAAGTGGTTCAGGTTGATCCAAACTGGTCCTGCCTTAAAGCTGCCCCACAGTYGCAGCCTTTACCCTGTGCCAGTGCTGGCACTGGGGCTGGGGAAGCCCCTCCTAGTTCAAGTGCTGGAACAGGAGAAGACAAAGCAGATCAAAAAAATAGCATTATTCGGCTGAACCTGCTCTCCAGACATCTCCTTCTCAAGGGAGAAGGGGGGAGTCTTGAGGCAGGGGAGGTGAGAAGCTGGGGTACCTCTGATTTAAAGTGGCTTAAGCCATCGTGGACCAGCACCTCAAGATTTCCACGTCACCCATGTGTCTTTAATTGCTGCTAAAATGCCAACTGTAAACAATAGTATAAKTAGCGTGGGCAGAGCTGTAGTTAACTGTGTAATTTAAGTCCATGAAACTTTACATGTTTARAAGTATGCAGATGCTGGTGTCTTATGCTAGATCAGGATCTTAATTATGCATAGTTTGAGATAATTGGGTTGCTTTAGCTTCATATCTCAACCTGCTAATTCTAACTAGTAAATTAGGATTCAACTGTAATCCATGTATGTTTAGTTGAASTATTTCAATTTGTTCCTTACATTAAGTAATCAATCAGTCATGAAAGTGTTGCGATTAATTCTGCTCCTATATTCTGGTTTTCTGTGGGAGAGGTCCGAGTTCAACACATTCCTATCACCAGGTGAATTCAGGCAATTATGTCCTTGCCCTTTGCTGTGTAATTTTTCCCAGTAGATATAAATGGATAAATGTTCTGGATAAATATTCTGAGGAACAAATAAGTCCCAAAGTGTCTTCATTTTGTTAAGGAGTTTTTTCTTAGGTTGCTGTGCCAGCCTGTATTTCGTGGCTTTTATTTTCTCTTTCCTGTCTTTTAGAAGCATACGCTTAAAAATGAATCGAAAAAGTACCAAGCTTGACATTTTTAACAGAATCAAAAAATGTGGTGAAGATCACATCTGTGGTTGAGTCCATGATGAACAATTCAGCCTTTCTCTTAATCTAAGGTTTACATGGGTGGAGTAATTATCTGCTTACAGGTGCAGGAGTATAACTTCGTTTTATTGTTCCCACAGATGAGCACCATGCCAGGACTGCCCACGAGGCCGTGCTTCTATGACATTGACCTCGACCCCGTCACAGAGCAAGTGAAAGGATTGTTTTGAGAGTGATGTCCAAATTCAGGTCAGTCAACAGCCTTTATTTTCCTGTTCCAGCTTGGAGGAGAATGTTTGTCTCTAGTATGTACATAAAAAAGGTTGTCAGGAGTTTATCCAGGCCCTAGGTTCATTGAGGACTTAACACAATTCAGGAGATTTGGGGGAATATTTCATAATGTGCACTTTGTGGGTTCTCATTTGCTGAATGGTGGCCGGCACTTTGCTGGTGTACACTGATGGTGTGCATTGAAGGTGCCTTTTGGATTTCCTGGCTCTGTCAGTTTGGCATGAGGAGGAGCTGGCTCTGCAATTGTACTGCTCTTGGCTATGGAAAAAGTCAGTCTGAAGAAATCATGTCATGTTAGTCGCCTCAAAAGAAATAATCTAGTTCATCTTCGATGCTACTCTCGTGTGGCAGTGTGTTTCTGTCATTACTTAGACATCAGGGGAGATGTTTCTCAGCTTGTTCATGAGCTTTGCTTTGTTTTTTCGTGTTTTTTTTTCCTGATTGCTGTCATCTCTCTCAAATGGTGATAAGCATTGCAGGAACACAAGTCTGTCCTCTTAGCCTGTCTCTTWTTCATGCTGGGTTCTCTCCCTTTTCCTTGAAGGTTGCAGTTCCCCCACCACCTCCTCCCCTTCTCTAAGCACTTAATCTTCTTGGTGTCCTGCTTTAATTTTGTGTAGCACATGTTCCTCACTTAAAAATCCCAGTTGTTATGAAAATATTCCATGCTACTCTATTTTAACCTTGTAACATAATAAGTGGAGTAAGAGAAGATGTAACCCTGACTGAAACAAACCACCTGCRTCTGTGATGGGACTCTCTCTTCTCATCACTTAACTCTCTCCCTTCCCCCAATAAGTCGGTCTGGAGAGTAAAACGGTTACTTTTACACAGAACAACAATATATTACTATGACCTAATAGGACTGTGATGGGACCCAGGTCAGCCACAGCTTTGAGGTGGATGTGCCCAGGCGCTTGAGCACTGCTCTAGCAATCCTTGCCGACTCTGGTTTCAGAGAACCGGCTTTCATTTTCTGTTTCTGTGTTTTGGTGGATTGTTTGGAGTAGGGGAGAGGTTTGCACAACCCAACGAGATTACTGTTCAGACCAAATTAACTGTTCACTTGCCCATACTTGAATGTCACAGCATTCACATAACATCTGGTGAGAGCAGATTCTGCCATTTCATATGTACCAGTCAAGACAAGTAAAAAGCAGTTAGCTTGAGAGTTAACCAGCCTGCACAGGTAATTACTAGCTTATATGCAAACCATCACTGACTGTTCTGTTGCTGGGTAGTGTTAGGCATACCACTTCTTGGCATATATCCCATTTTTGTTACTGATATGCATTATATGTCTGATGGCTTCATGCATATATATTGATTCATCACGTGTCAGTCATGTAATTACTTCTGAATCATTTGAAGTGACTGTAGAATCCTAATGTAAAATCTATATGCAGATTCACATAGCCTGCTTAGTCGGGTGTTTACTACCTAGTTTTACACAAATCCATCCAAACCATGGATTGGTGAGTTTTGAAGAACAACAGTAATTAAGCAGATGAAATACTCCATTCCAACTGTGAAGGTCTTTCATCTGAAGTTGTGCATGAAATGAAAATGTTAAACTTGGCTTTTAGTCAGTGACGGTGTTTTCTCAGATGTAAAAAGATATACTAACAAAGTCACAAAAACATAAGCCAGATAGGAAATAGTGTATATATCCAACTGTTAATAAATTATTTTAATTTCATTATGGAGGTATTGGTGGCATCAGACAGATGAATGATTCAGTAAGTTTAAGCCTTTTAAAGAAAAAAACAGGTTGATCATTTATATTTTTCATCAATATAGGCACATACTCACCTGTGTTCCTACCTCTAACAATCTAAATAAATGCCTTGAGAGTATTGTAATACCCAGTGAGCACCACACAAGGTAGTCAGTGTTCATCAGCTCTCAAATTCATCCGGTTCCTGTGCTGGATTTGTGCATTTCTCGTTTTGGATAAAGAGAAACAATATTCCTGTATAATCTTTACTCCCAACTTTCTGTAGAGAAGTTTAGTATTATTCTTTACTTTCACACATTCACTGAAGTGAACCTACACTGTAGCTGATACTATGCTTTGAGGTATTTGTGGGTTTGTTTCCATGATGGCAGATAGAGGGATTATTTTTTTTTTTCCCCCACTTGGTTTGAATTCTTTTCTTAGGGTTTTAGTGTACAATGTAAAATTTCTAGTAATATGATAACGTGCCAACTCATTAGGACTGATTCAAACCTTTAAGATGTGGTAATTGAAAAATATTTAGAGGTTTGTGGAAGAGCTGCAGATGTTTCATTATAAATATGCGTGCAGAGCTGAGAACAGTTGTTTTAGTGTGCAGTTTATATCCTCTGCAATGCATAGYTTCATGAGACTTGTGAAAGAGATACAGGCAAAAGTTCCTGCTGCTAGGGTAGCTGCATGGGGCTCTTACTGAGCTGAAACATTGGATGTCATTAGCCTCTCTGATTTTTCTCCACCAACTTCACTGCATTAATGAAGCAGATGGTAGTTCTCACAAAAATTTGCAGAATACCGGTCATTAGAATATACTCAAAAAAGTCATACAAGCAAAAACTTTGTCAAAAAAGTCAGCTCTGTTTTTTTCTGTTGACAAATAGCTAATGCATGGAACACACAATATTACAGTCTCTCTGTAGGAGCAATGTGCTCTATTAAAAAACTGAAACATCAATATCTGGAAATGAACCCAAAGGAATCTGGCTAGTTCTTCATCACTGGCCACTACCCTGCTCATACGCTGCCCAGCTCATACACTAAAGAAGTTGAAATTGTTTCCTTAGGAGCTATCTGTAGATTGTACCAGTCAGAATAAGACTTACCTGGAGACAAGTCTGCCAGTGGGAAGAATTTTTTTTTTTAAAGAAAGTATTATTTGCACAGTGAGGGGAGTTTACGAACCTGACCTACTCTGCAAAAGGATCTGTTAAGGACCCTTGTGAGCTCTAAGGATCCCTCCAATTTAATCAGCGGCAGCAGGTGCCTGCTCTTACTGTGCCAGTTTGGCTTTGGGTATCTGGGTTGATGGTGGGGGGTGGTTGTTTTCCTCTGTTGGCTGGGACTCAGTAAGGCCATGGCTGTCCACAGTTGCAGATACATTCTTTCACTCGTCTCCTCTTCAAAACTGGCAGAGCATCAGAAGGATTGTAATACACAACATGGGTATTTTGCCACCCTCAGAGCTTTTCTGAATGCGAGAGGAATCCCAGAGCTCTGACTGTGAGCATCTTCACAGCCATAAAGAAGCCCATGAGGGGAGGACACCAAAACTGATGTCCTAAAATTGCAAACTATTTGTTAGATGTTTTCATCTTAATTCATTCAGATATGGATAGAAGGTGTTTGAAGACCTTTCCTTTGCATCCACAAAATTGATCCTATGAAACAAAAAACTGACTTCTTTTAGTCTCATTCCACAGTATTGGGTTTCAGTCAGCAGCAATTACTACAATAATGTACAGTCAAAAGTCCATATCATACTGGAATACGAGTACAGATTTTTGTTTCTCACCTAGTAGGGTTACACAGATAATAAATGGGAGGTGCATGTGGCATAACCATAATAAACAAAAATGTTTAGTTAAGGCAAAAATATTCAATTTCACTAAAACACTGCTTTTAGGTTGTGATGCTTCTTTTTTTTTTTTTTTTTTTTCCCCCTTTAAAGAAAGCAAAGATATCTTGTTTCAACATATAAATTCTTTATCTTTCTCATTTCAGAAGCCTGGAAATTAAGAACTGCAACTTTCCTGTTTCCTGCAAGTAGGAGAAAAAAATGAATCTGAAATATTCCTGTTATGTGTCTCTGGAGGAATGTCAAGATAGACCAAAGAGCAAAAGTTTACTCTTTCTTCAAACTAGTTTTTATGATGAAATATAGCTGTAAGGTTAAGAAAAAAAGAAAAAAAAAAAAAAAGAAAAAAGCGCAAGCTGAAGTTTTTCACGCTGTAGTGCAGAAAGCTCTCTACTGGGGCTTATACTTGTTTGTGGATAAAACGACATTGAAAAAGAGAGAAATTTTTCACCTTAGAGTTTTCGTCTTTTCTCAAAGGAGTTCACAGAAGTATTTCCCTTATCTTGGCCATCTAAAAACTTGCATAAACACGATTATACTGTGTGATCAAGCCTATTTCTCTCTGAAAAATACAGTTTCGCTCCTGGCATTCAGGAGCTGAAACTACACACAGATTAACTGCACATTTTTGAGTTATCATCAAGCGTTGCTCTGGATGCGTTTGGGCAACAGCCAAGCTTCAAGCAAGGAAGATATTAAGCAGAGAAAGAACAGAGCATGTGTTTTGTAAAAGGTTTTTAATACATAATTTGTTTCCTTGTTGGGCAAAGATCTTTTGAAACCCTTAAACCATAGCTGTCTCATATCCATAGGTCTCTGTTTATCCAAAGCGTATGTTACAGGCTGTCCAGCTCATTATGTGTTTGTTGTGGTGAAGCTGGTTGTTCAGTGAGGGCACTGCTCCTTCTAAAGCCCTGTTTTGCTCCTGTTCATGGCTAATGAAGCCTCCTGCTGCGCTGGCTCCCGACCTAGAGTTTTTCTTGTCCTGTCCCTGGCAGGACRCAATGCCCAGTAACAACAGAGGAATGTCCATCAAGCAAGGATGCGACAGGTCAGAGCTTTGTTCTGCTTCGTTTTGCAGGTTTTAACCACCATACTTGTAAGACTGGAGTGGGTTTTCTATTTGAAGAGGGTATTCAAACAAGTTAAATCCTAAACYGTGTGCTTTAATTTACCTCAGTAACTTACCTTGTCCGTTTTTTCCTGAATCTGCAGCAAAACAAGCCTTAGGCACAGGATACTGCATTTAGCTTTTCAAGCTGCTGCTCCTCAGGAAACTCTCACTGACTGACTGTTGGTTCCTTCAATAACAAAAAATGCAGCAGAACAATAGGTTGAATCGAGACAATAGGCCATTGTGGTTTTAGGTAAAAAGCAGTGAAATAATGATGAGAGAGTTTATTTTCCTGGTGACGTTTTCCATCCTGTCGCTTTGCTCTGCTTACGCACATCTGTATGTTACGGGCTTCTGCAATGTAGTTTTGGTTCCCTTCTGTGCAGCTGCATTTGGAGACTTAATTATCTCAGGAACTGTGTTGTAATTGAGGGGTTTGTTTTGGTTTTTAAAATCATGCTTCGTTATTTATAAACTCAAAACTATAATTATGGACAGAAGAGCAAACTGGGGACAATTAAAATAATTATCTGTGCCTTCCCTGGAGTAGCACGGAAATGTCTGTTGACCACATTTCAGAACTGTTCTATTCATAGCGTGGTCCCCCAGCACCGTGGGGATTGCTGTGAAGATAAACGTAAAAAATAGAGCTAGTTGATATTTTGGCCTGATTAGACAATAGAGCTCATAACAGCCTAGACTAGGATGCTTTGATTACACTGGGGCAAGACAAACATGATCAGTAGAAAGCAAGATTCAAGTGTGGCTCTCACAGCTACTGGGGAGAGAGATTTCTGATATTTTCTATTAAATTGTGCCCCAAAATACAGCCACATTATTCATATACGTAACTGTGTTGTAATTTAGTCCTGCACACACAGAGCTATCTAGCCTAGAAAAATCCAAAGACTTGCAGAAGAAAATAAGTGTGGTTTCCAGCCATAGTTTTCCTAGTAGCATTCTTTCAAGAAAAATAAATGAGGTTTTCCCTCCATCTTGCCTGGAGAAATTTGGAAAACCATAACCGTGCCTTGCTTGCGGTCACTGTGGTTGCATTGGACCTATCTCCGTGCAGTGTGGGATACTAAACGTGGCACTAGCTGTCTGCCTGTGAAGCTTCCATATGGGATACGGATGTCTGAGCAACAGGTTTTATAAGTGATTTCAAACTACTGCTTGATGCCCACACACTTTCTATGTTGTAGTCTCCATATTGCCCCTTCAGGCCACATGTGCTGGGATTGTTTATCTGACCCATCAGTCTTTCCCTAAAACACCATTCCAGCTCAGTTAGTTGAGAGTTGACAAACATCCTGTAATTTTTTTCTACTGTCATGTGCACAGGATTTGCTATATTGTTTTGATAGCTTCAATAATTTAAGGAAAGCTGGAATGACCCTCTCTTGTTTTTGCCATAGCTTCCCCCCCCCCCCCCCATCTGGTTAACTATCTGCAAAATCCCTTGAGCTATTACATTTTTGGTTCTTTCAGTTCATTTTTAGTAGATTTGTTGAAAAATAATCCACATTGGCATGCAGATTCAGTCTCATAATCCAAAGGGACTGAGTTATTGGCCATCTGCTGAGCTGCAGAAACTGCCACAGTACGTTCCCTTGGGTCACCCTAGTTCYGAGGCCAAATGCCTTCATCAAGAAGGGTTTAAAATGAAATCTTTTTAAGGTAAGTGTAATTGCTAGGTACATCACTTGTTGCTACACAGATGCGATTGCAGGTGAGGGACTCCTGCCTTTGCATCTGTTCTGAACAGTTTTGTGACATGGCAGAACAGCAGCTTTATAAGGCAGCTTCCGGTGCTTACCCCTGCGCTTGCTAAAGCATGTTAAGAACCATGCCATTGTTTATTATCAGAAGATCTGCTTTTTGTAGTGGCTGAATACTTTGTTATTGCTACTGCTGAACTACAGAAAACTAGTGACACTGAAATACATCAGACTACATACAACGGGTTTCTTCATTTGTATTTTAAAATTCAAAATCCCAGAATTTCAGTTGCCATGAACATGAAAATAAAGTGTATGTGTGTACTGATGTTCAGTTTGCAAAAGTGGTGCCTGTCTCAAGTCTGAATTCATTAATAAAGGATATCCATTATTTAATATTGTTCTCTCTTTATCTACCATCTTGTCTGTTTAGTGACCATATTTTTCTCTTAAGCCACTTAAGACATTTGGTCCCTGCCTGTTGCCATAAGGGGCCGTGCACAGGAGGGTTGTCCACAGGACCTTCTCCATCAGTGCAGTCCTTTTGAAGTTGGTTTGTGTGTGAAGGGAAGGACACACCAGACTAACATCCTGTCCTTATCCCAAAATATCTTGCTGTTGCCTTTGGTCCTTGGCATGAAAGGCTGAATCAGATGCAAGGGTCAGTTGGACACTTTCCACGTCCTGACTGGCAGCTGGATTTATGTGAAACAGTATCAGGTACAAGAACATATACCTGTGAGCTTCTCAGGGTGGGATTTAAATACAAGCAATGCAAAAGCTTCAGAAACTATGGATGTTAAATCAGCTGGACTATAACACAGCAGAAAGCATCCCAGGAGCACAAATAAACAACATGGGGAAGCAGGAGGCGGGGTGGGGGAAGAAATCGAGCATTTCAGGCACATACTGGACATTGCTCCTGTTTTCTCAATAGCTAGATGAAGGCAACCATATGATTTGGATTAGTACTGGGTTTTTAACATGTTTCTCATGGCTAGATTTCCAAACAGCTTTTCAGCTTCTCTATAATGTTTCAGCGAGGAACGAACTTATCCATACGTAACAGATCTCAAGCACTAGGTTTGCGCTCCAGCGGTACTTCGGTCTGCCCTGCTGATGGCCGCCCAACCAGCCAGAGCGAGCACGGGAGGCAGGGGAGCTCTCTCCCCTCCACTGAATTATTGGGGTGGCAATGGAGGGTAGCCAGTTTCACTGCTTTTAACGTGCAGTTTTTCATAGAATATTCTTTTGAAAAAATATTAAGGCCAAGCCAGGACCCCCTACTTGAGAGGGTTGAAATGGAAACACTGAAAGCCCCTTCAAGTATTTGTCCCGAGAACAGGACTGCTGCGCTGTACATGTTACCATACACTGGGGGTTTAAGGCCAGAGTGTTTATGTAAACTAAGCTAAATTCAAATATTTCCACAAGTGTGGTCATAGTAATATTTTCCTGCTCCATGCACTTGAGTGTAATGTATTACATATACACAAAGCATGAGGGAGTATGTATTTGTGCATGCAGTTTTTATGTAAAATCTTCAGTATTTGCTTCCCAAGTAAACTTTTTAACTTAAACCTTTGAGGAACGATTGGGAAAAGAGCTAGACTGCTACATGCCAGCATAGGCTCAACTGGACGAGACCCTGAAGAACCTTTTTAAGTCAAACCTGGAYTGGGTGATCTCCAGGTCCCTTCCAAGGTAAACTGTTCTGCGCACCTATGTACTGCGATGCTAGTAGAAGCAGCGCTGGGGAAGCACAGAGCTGAAATACACACACACACACTACAGGGAACGTAAGAACTTTTCCTTGCTGAGTATTAATAAAAAAGAGGATGTATCAAATACAAGTCATGCTCACTTTTATGCAATACACTAAATCAAGGTTTAAGTTAGGACATTTTAAAAGCTAAGTTGTTTCCCACTGGGCAATTCCCATTATGGTATTGCAACTCAATTACCATCAACATCTGGTCAAAGTTAGATTCCGAATGCCAGAGAAGACTTTCAGCTTTTCAGGACACAGCCTGTTAGCTGCCCATATAACACAGCACCTGTGTGTTCCCATCACATGCACAGTTTATATTTATTCTCCAGAAAAATTYAGTTACAGCTGTATTTGTACCAAAGATGTATTATATACATGATGTGTGTGCCACAATATGAATTCTAGGATGTTTCCTTCCAGTTTCATTTTTGCCAAAAGGCTTGAGGGGAAATCTGAGAGGGGAGAAGAAAGCCTCATGTCTGACCTGTGGCAGCAGACCAGCTCCTACACAGCTTTTGGTCAGCCAAAGTCTCTGCAAGGAGACAACATCCCTGTATTCGCTGGTTCCACAGCTTGGGCGTTACACRTATTCCCACCCAGCTCCAGCTCCTCTGGAGCATGTATCACCTTGGTGTCTCCACTGCAGTCAGAAAAAGCTGTATGTGCCAACCTGTTTTTTTCAGGTGTTTGAGGTAAGTGAACCCCCCCTGAGGAAGGTTTTTGGGGAGAGCAACAAAACCAACATCTTGTAACGCCAATCTGCTCTTTATGACATCAGCCTAAGGTAGCGGTTTAATGAACCCAGCCCTTCACATCGGTTCCATACAGTTGTTGATTTTTTTCCTATGTTTAGCAAGTTCAACCACTGTCATTCGGTATCAGATATTAGTGCCTGGCAAAAGCTGGTTGTTCATCCATGATGAAACCTGGATCCAATTCTGTTTCTGGAACTACTGAAAGTCAGACAGACTTTGTTAGTAATAACCAAGTATGCAAGTTATTTAATTCTTATTAGTAAGAGGAAAATGGAAAAGCATAAATAAAAGACAAAAAATAATGAAGATGGCAAATGAAGGAACAAAGCACAGGAGTCAAATTTGCTCTTTTGGGATAGAATTGTATGAAAGCAGCAGATGTAAATCAAGATGAGCCTGACAAGTTATTTCACTAAATCTCACTTGAAAAATTCCTTTAAATTGAGCAGTATATAGCTTACCACCAGCAGTTTTTAAGAAGGCTATGTTAAAAAGTAATAAAAACTTTTAAAAGCACTTTTATCTGCAAAAACCTACCGAAAAGGGAAAAGATACTCTCACAGAAGCATCAAAGCTTACTTTTAATATTAATTTGGTTTTAAAGAGATACCACTAAATCAGCACAATGTAATCAAATGGTGCTAAGAAATAGTAGAAAAAGAGATGAGCAGCAAGTGAAAGATGTCATCAATAAAAAAAAAGTAATCTAAAATATCTTCTGAGAGAAGGATATATTTGGAAAGTTAACACTACTGGAGAAGACCCAGAGCCAATGCTTCGATTCATAGCCAGCATGCTGTTTCCCATCAATTCTTCCTCACGGTGTTGGCTACCAGATCCCCAGAGATGGCAGGAAAATCTTATGTTGAGCTTGCGCCCGGCATCACCTATAGCAACTGCAGGGGATTAGCAGGGTGGCAACAATTACCAYGGAGCTGGGGAGGAGGCACCAGTCTCAGACTCCTGCATTTATTGAGTCCCTCCTCATACGTGCCTCCTCCGCGGTGGGTCACTGCAAGAGATAACCTCACCTTCTGCTAAATTCGGACATCGCTATCCCATGACTGCATTTACTCAGCAATAAACAAACCACACGCTAGCTTGGAAGCAGAAATGGAAGAGTTATACCCAGTATGACCATATGATTTAAACATGTCTGGGCTGTATAGACAACCTGCAATTATTAAACCAAGAATGTCACGAGCTGTTTAAAAGACAGTCTGTTTTGCAAACCCTTCAGAAAGGGCCAACAGCATCGTCATCCCAACACCTTGCTGGGGGAAAGAGTACAGTACCCACATGGAAAAAGGTTCCCTACTTTTCTGCTGGTACTGTAGTTTTGTCCCTTTAAGCTCAGACACAAAAAAACCACAAAACCAAACCAACCAACCAAGAAACCCCAAACAAACACACAGCACCAAAACCTCACTCTCTCCCACTAAGAGAGGATCCCATCAAATACATTTCTATCTCTGTGAATGGATTCTTACCCCAAGCATCTCTAATGCTCAAGTTTTTCCACTGTTTGAAGACAAGTGGTAGGAAAAAATACTGACAGGAGAATACACTGTTTAATCCTGTATGAGGGATGATGAAGTGAACCTACAGAGCCACATCCAAACATTTGTAGATACAAGCCTGGATGCACAAGAGCRATTTGGCTTGCATACTTGGGAAAACATGTTTAGGGAGGACCTTTTCAGTTCATAACTCCTGTGAAATGACTATGGTACCCAGCTGCGGGGGCAGATGGACGCTGAAAGAGCCATACCTTACTTAGTGCGTCTGAAATGGAAACAATCCAAGTAACCATTTACTCATGTGCATAAACTTGAATCTTAAATTTAGCAGCATTTCACCTTTTGACCTTGAATTTCACATTGCCTTAACCAGCTAGACTTGAGCCTGAACAGCTACAGAAATGTTTACAGCCATTCCCTGCAGCAAGATTAAAGAAAGCCTCGCCTGGATCTTGAAACCAATGTCTGGGGACCATTCAGACACCATCAGCACTGGAACCAGTTCGACTGGAGCTCCCTCACCGCAGGTGTTTGCGGAATTCCCCTGTTGTGCTACAGTGCCACCAAGCCCCAGGGCTGGCCAGGGCACCCTCCCCACAGCATCCCACCCTAGAAACAGGGCAAGTCCTGCTCCCCACAGCTCACCGCCAGGTGAAGACGTAGGATGCTTAGTATGTGGAGAGGCATACACAGCAGATTTAAAAAAAAAACAAAAAAAACCCCCACACACCACACAAAACACACACAAACAAAAAAGCCCACAAAACCTCTCCCAAGATTTATAAACTTAAATGCTGGACTCAAAAAATCAAGCACATATTTTAAACTCTACATGCTTTGTTTAAATGCCAGCGCCCAGCAGGCAAATAGATGACAACCAGAATTTATAACATAGAGGTACCAATAGGAACTGCTTCAGCAGTTTTGTTTTGTTAAACCCCATATGATCTATTATTAGATTTACACTGGGGTTTTTCTTCATGTCTAAGTAGAAACCGTGAAATTGTGCCAGAAACTTGTAGTCGTTAAGCTGGCAGATGGGGAGAGTGGGCAGGGGGAATCCCTGAGCATCAGTAGTTTGTTCACTAACAGTTAGCAAGGACCACCTGGCTTTGCATCCCGATATACCTGTTGTGAATAAAGTCAAGGTTTGTATAACCACTGCACGTATCCCTGCAATGTAGTCAAGTGCATTAAGGAAACGCTGATGAAAAGACATTAACAAGCTAAGTATCACCTATTTCACTACGACAAAATTAGTCACTTTGCCTCTTCAGCTGGACATAAATTCAACAAGTATTGTATTTTACCTATTGTTCTCCATATTCTAGTCACGTAATCAGATGTTATACAATTGCTAATAAGTGGAACACTCTTATACATTCCCAAAAAAGACAAAAATGTTTCAAAATGTATATAAAGGAGGCATTTTTCCAAGATCTGTTTGTGCCAGATATGGTTCTTATTGAAGTAAGCAGAACTTGTAACACAAAAACTACAGATATTAGCTATATCCTCCATCTCCTCCTTTGGACACCTATGCAATGTTGCAGATCCATCCTCTAGTATGTTAAGACTCAGGTAGCTCCAGATAAATTTAAAACAAATTTTTAACAGTTATTTTCAAGATAGGTGAGGATTCCAGTATAGAACCAACAGGTTATAAATCTGTATTTGTTCTAATAAAATTATTTTAGAATGATTTTAAATATTCACATGTATCATTCATTCAGATCTGGTACAGATGCTGCCACTAAACACACCGTTTACAGAGAACCACTCAGGATGGAAAGGACCTCTGGAGGTCCCCAAGTCTCACCACATGCTCAAAGTTTTACTTATTAGCAAGCAAAAAGTTCTTCAAGTAAGTTTGTACTTTCACGTACAGATTTAGGGACAAACGTGGCAAAGATAGGTCACACATTTTAGGGCCATTTACCAGCTGTAAACAGGAGCGCTTGCTCACTCATGTGAAGGCATGCTGAAAAACCAAAGGCTTGCTGCAAAGATTTGATGGCCAAAATCAACACAAGCAAATGATCCAGCCACTCCCCTGGACCACAGAAGCATTACAGCTATTTCCCTACCACCTCTCAAAGGGACAACATTAAGACCACTGACCTGCTCGCTCGTTTGAATGGGTTGCCACAGTCTGGGTGACATCCTGCAGACTTTAAGAGCACTGACCTAGGCTCTTATTTCAAATCACCAGAGGGGAAAAACAAAAAGAAAAAAATCTAAACACCTGAACGAACCAGCTCTCACTCCACCCCCCGAGCCCTCAGGTGTTTTAGGTTTCTCTAGAACAACCCAGCTCTGGCAGGTGCAGGTATTTCCTACCCCCACACAGGTCCTCGCCCCTGCCCACTGCTCCTGAGGGTTTGCACAGGGCTGACGAAAGGTTGATTTGCTCTTTGTAAGACTCTCAGTAAATCTTATGCAACTGATTTACCCAAACACTGACAC
Organism: Phoebastria nigripes; assembly: GCA_035582835.1. Classification (NCBI taxonomy): domain Eukaryota; kingdom Metazoa; phylum Chordata; class Aves; order Procellariiformes; family Diomedeidae; genus Phoebastria; species Phoebastria nigripes. The sequence continues at coordinate 109,663 of JAYKAV010003237.1, forward strand.
TTCAGTCCCAATTGGCCATCAGAGCCAAAGGGACACCTCTGACGCATCGCAGCAGCAGCAGCGGCAGCAGCAGCGGCAGCAGCACACCCCCTTTGTAACGTGCCTGGCCACAGTTCATCCCCCCATGACAGTTCAAATAATTGTTCAGCTTGGAGCCTGGAGCCAGCCTGGGACGGAGGCGTCAGTCCCCGCTCCTTCTGCAGCCCCTTCCCCCCGGGGGTTAGCCGAGGACAAGCCTGGAAGAAGAGCCCACCTCACACAAGGGGGTGGGCAGTCGCTGGGTGCCCCGAGCTCATCTGCTCTCCAGGGGGGTGAAGGCGGTGGTGGTGCCAGCTTTTTGCACTACCCTAGCATTGCTCCTGTCTGAAAATGTACTTCTTACTGTCATATATATAATACTAAATAAATACTACTTTCTCCTCATGGCTGTTGGTCCCCCAGTTTTTCCTCTTCCCACCACACAGCATCTCCTGAGCCTGCTGCTGCTTCCCCTGCCAGGGGAGCAGCCATTACCAGCCCTAAGCCACGGAAGGACCTTACGCTGGTGCTGGAGCAGCCTGTGGTCACCAAAGCATCTTGCAGACCTGCCCGGGTGATCCGGCAGCTGCCAGCTGGCAGGAGGAGGGCTGGCGGTGGGACCCCCGGCTGGCTCAGCAGGGCCAGATGTGGTTTGCGGGCTGCCAGCTGCAGGGCCGTGTGGTGAGAAGCACTGTCCTCCCCAGCGCTGTGTGGTGGGACAGAGGTTTTGGTCTCCCAGCTGTTGGTCAGGGTTAGGTTGTTGGTTCGGTGGCCGGCAGTTACCCTCGCTGCGGTGGAGGCAGCAAAGCTGTGGCCCCTCCACAGCCTCCTCCTGCGAAAGAAGATGGGTGAGTTTAAACCACCGCCTCCGGGTGCTTCAGCCCATGCAGACGGCCTCGCCTGGAGCAGGTGGGACAGCGCCTGCGGGAAGCGCTCCATCGGCTGTCCCGTGGAGGGGGATGCAAGGAGGCCGGCAGCAATAGCYGGTGCGGCTGAATCCTGCCTTCCAGCCAGCTCTGCCTGCTGTGCCAGCCCTCCCGGCACCGACTGGCACTGTGGTGCCGCGAGCCGCAGCGCTGCACGTGCCTGGGCTTACCTTGAGGCTAACTGCCCCTCAGCCCAGCCCGGACTGGGCTGCCGTCTGTGCCGCCAGGGAAACGTCTCACAGGCGCCTGAGGAGATGGCTGGTACCTCGGGAGTCTGGATGGCATTTCAGGAACAGGTATCAGGCCTTAGAAATCCAGCTCCAACCTCAAAATACCATGACCTGGCATACAGGTGTTTATGAAGGTGTTCCCATAGCAGGACCTACACACAACCTGCCCAGTTTGCAAACATAGTGTTGTTATTTCGGTACCACTTGGGGCCTGTTTGATAAGCCAGCGGTGCCCGGTCACCAGCCCGTGATAAGCGTTGCTCAGGGCTCGCAAGCTCAGGGAGGGGAGCAAGGAGGGGGGGAAGAAAACTGCAATTTACTCGCAGTCACGCACTTTTCCTCTGAAGTCGTTATCCTGCTGTCAACTCCCTCGGCGTTGGGAAAGTATCTGTGTTTAATCCCCGGTCTTATTCAACATGCAAAATACCTTGCCTTGAGAGTCTCATAATTTAATCTCCTTTGGATAATTACTACTGACTAGACTAATAGCTGGCAAAGGTCAAGTCATTGGTTATTCAAAGCAGGATTTCCCCAGGTTTACAGAAAAACTCCTACTTGACCTTTGACTTGTCGGCTGCAGCATGTGGTTGTTTTTGCGACTGACAATCGCTGCCAGGTGGGTGTATACGTATGTGTGCATCTGTATACGTGCACGCACACACACCTTTCACATACATAAATGTAAACTGGAAATGGCCATCTTACTCAAACCAATGACATATGATAGCACAGAACACCTCCAAAATAATGTTAAGTAAAAATTATATCCCTCCATGGCCCTTTGCATACATTTGCATATATTAAATTATTCTAAGGCTTACTAAGTAGTAAAGGGAAGGGAGCTCGTTAGCTTTATTTTTATTCTTTCTCAAGAAAATTGATTTTATGTGACCATGATATTTTTGCGTCTTTGTCCATCCCCTAATATTGAACCTGTTCCTAAACAGTTATTCAGTAAATTGACAGACAAGCAAATTACTGTGGATTTCATGGAAGCAGGGACCCAGCAGAAGAGGAAGGGATGAAATGGAGACAGAGGAGAGAGACAAGAACCTTTCCATGGTTGCATTTATAAGGAACAAGCCCTTCCCAATTCCACGTCTCACCTGGCTGTGCTTTCATTCCATTCCATTTCATTACATGGAGTATTTTAATTATCATATATTTCTGCTTGTAATTCTGTTGTTATATTTTAGAACCAGGAATCTTACTGACTTAAGTTTGGAAATGCATTAGGAGACAAGATAATGTTCATAAAACCCTAAGTTGCTACAATCCCACATGTAAGGGCCTTTACTCAGCCCTGAAAATGGGTCACAACCAATGAACAGGAGATAATCCAGCTGACCCTTATTGCATCTCACCAATAGAAAATGCTCCAAACGGGGCAAACTGACTTAACTGATCATTTTTCAACTTGTAAAGACTGAGCGACTGCAAAAATTTGGTTCAGAGGAGAGACTCTTCGCTGGGTTAAAAACTGGCTGGACAGCCGGGCCCAGGGAGTTGTGGTGAATGGAGCGAAATCCAGTTGGTGGCCGGTCACAAGCGGTGTTCCCCAGGGCTCCGTTTTGGGGCCGGTCTTGTTCAATATCTTTATCAACGATCTGGACGAGGGGATTGAGCGCTCCCTCAGTAAGTTTGCAGATGACACCAACTTGGGCGGGAGTGTCGATCTGCTTGAGGGTAGGAAGGCTCTGCAGAGGGACCTGGACAGGCTGGATCGATGGGCTGAGGCCAACTGCATGAGGTTCAACAAGGCCAAGTGCCTGGTCCTGCACTTTGGCCACAACAACCCCATGCAACGCTACAGGCTGGGGGAAGAGTGGCTGGAAAGCTGCCTGGCAGAAAAGGACCTGGGGGTGCTGCTTGACAGCCGGCTGAATATGAGCCRGCAGTGTGCCCAGGTGGCCAAGAAGGCCAACAGCATCCTGGCCTGTATCAGAAATAGYGTGGMCAGCAGGAGTAGGGAAGTGATCGTGCCCCTGTACTCGGTGCTGGTGAGGCCCCACCTCAAATACTGTGTTCAGTTTTGGGCCCCTCACTGCAAGAAGGACATTGAGGTGCTGGAGCGTGTCCAGAGGAGGGCAACGAAGCTGGTGAAGGGTCTGGAGAGCAAGTCTTACGAGGAGCGGCTGAGGGTACTGGCTCTGTTTAGCCTGGAGAAGAGGAGGCTGAGGGGAGACCTTATCGCGCTCTACAACTACCTGAAAGGAGGTTGCAGCAAGGTGGGTGTTGGTCTCTTCTCCCAGGTAACTAGCGATAGGACAAGAGGAAATGGCCTCAAGTTGCGCCAGGGGAGGTTTAGATTGAACCTTAGGAAAAATTTCTTTACTGAAAGAGTGGTTAAGCATTGGAACAGGCTGCCCAGGGAAGTGGTGGAGTCACCATCCCTGGAAGTATTTAAAAGACGTGTAGATGAGGCACTTAGGGACATGGTTTAGTGGGCATGGTGGTGTTGGGTTGACGGTTGGACTCGATGATCTTAGAGGTCTTTTCCAACCTTAATGATTCTATGATTCTATGATTCTATGATTCTATGACTTAAGCTCAGGACCTCAATGCTGCTCTGATACTTAAATCCCAGCAACTTTGGTTTTGAGAAAGTGGGTGCAATAACAAGCAAAGTTCTCCATTGAAGTTTAAACAACATATAGAAAAAGTCTCAGTTTCCAGCCATTCATTGCCCATACTGGCAGGAGAAATTGAGGACTTCTATCACAAGACCTTGGAGAGACACTAAGAAACTACRGTTTCATGGACCAATAAGAAAAATGAGTCTTGGCATCATTTTTCAAGTGACTGTATTTTCCCCACACCCGGCAGGAGCCTTGCAAAGCCCAGCCGCAGAGTTATGACCCCCTCACCTTCCCAGACCCGCAGCCCCCCTGTGCTTTTCCCCAGGGCTTGTTCCCCCCTGCGAGGGGACCTCCCCACGCCCCTACGGCTTCTTCCCCTGCCTCGGGAGCACCCGGCTGCTGGGACGTGCTTTACTCAAAGGAGCTGATGGGCAGTCCCAGCCTCTCACTCCTGGTCGCTCACTTTTGCTTCGTGGCCAGGAAGAGACRTTTGCAGCATTTCAGTGGTGCAGCCCAGGGAAGGACTGAAATCGAAGGGGCAACTCACACACTGAATGCATTATAGGAGTAAAGTACCAAATAAATCACCCCTTGTCCTCTCTGAGGAAACGAGATTAATAATTACATTACTTCTCTTTGCACGTGGGAGAGGATCCATCCATGTTTATCCGCTCTGTGGTGTCTGGGAAAGCAACGCTGGTGTTTTTGCTCTCTGGTCTCCGCTGCCTCGCGAGGCCCCAGCCATGCCCGGTGCATTCCCTGCACGCGTGAAGCAATCGGGCGGCTCCGGGGGCGCACCCCTGCATCACCCACCAAGTCCTCTTTCTGGGGCGGGAGCTCCTCCGCCAGATGTGACAGCAAAGTGCTTCTGATGTATAAGAGGATAATTTATAAACAATGTTTCAGTCTGAACATTTTAATCATGGAAATATGTGTAATTAGAAATCTTCTGCCCATGATCAATACGTTGGTACTGTTAGGGCATAATGCAATAGCTTCTCTGGGTAAATACTGCCCGGCGTTTCCAGAGCTGAAGTGGGGAGAAACGCCTTGGCTGCCTCTGGTAAAGGGCTCAGAAGTTGTTTTTTTAAAGAGAGGCCAGATTGCCTCTGCACCCGTGGGTGTGCAAATGTTTGCAGCTCTTAAGTGCATACTTGTGTCTTTCATGTAAACCATTCAAGATCTGTGTTACTACTACTACTACAACAAAAAAAAATGCTGCCATATACAAGCCGCACACAAAGAAGAGTAGGAAAAGGCAGATCCATCACGCAACTTTAAGCTTGGAAAATACTGTTTGCGTTGTTGCTTCAGGTGTACTCTGTACATTGAGCTAGACCATTGCCACTGGTTTACTAGCTGCTAAAATGAGGACACACGAGAGGGAAAACATTTTCATCCTAATTATGATCCTGATCTTTATTGCAGAACCATTTAGCAACTGTGAAAACCAGCTTGTCATACACTTACTGTTCACAGGCCTGAGGGACCGAGGAGAGAGAAGAGCAAAGAATTAGGCCCAGGGGATTTGCTGGAGGAGACAAAACGCATCTATTCTATGTGGTGAAAAGGCCCAATATTTTTCCTTACATATTGACTGATGTGATTTTTTTCTTGGCCCTGAGAGTTGCTCCCTCATGCTGTAAGGCTCAGTCTGGATGCTCACCCTTAGACTAGAAAGCTGATTAATAACGCCGAGGCTGGGGCTTGACGAACACCTCATTTGCCAGCAATGCCACCTCCAGCGGGTCTTGCTGCTTGGCACTTGGTCAGCTTAGCCCTTGCCTGCAGCAGGGCAGCACCGCCAGCAGGGCAGGTTTTGTTCTTTGATTTAAATATAGTTATAACGTCTCCCTAATGGAGGCGGGGAGGGGAGCGCRGAGGGTCCCTGCAGCCCTCCCCGGGGGAAAGCGGGAGGCCGTGTCTGTCCTTGCAGACCGCAGAGCCATGCGGGAGGAGCCGGGGATGAGGCTGGAGCTTTCATTTTCTGTCCTATGAGCAGCAAGAGATGCAGCACAGGCAGGTTTGTGTCCCTGAGTGCGTACAAAGCAATGCCAGGCGGAGATACGGCTTATTTAAGTTGTCTGTTCAAAGTGCCGGGAGTAAGAGACGTTTGTAAATCACCTTCTTGTGGTTTGGTGTGTGTTTGTTGGACAACAGTTTAAGAGATGAAAGAAAAATTAAAATAATGACTCAAAATTTGCAAAAGTCTTCAGCAGAGGTGGTAGTTTTATTTTGCACCCAATGCTCTGCAGCTAGAGGACAGTGGGGAAGAGCTAACGTGTACGCATTTGGTGTGATGTGTGCTGTTGTCAGTGGAAGCAGAGGCATTCAGCATTACAGAATTTTTCACATCCGTTTTTTCAGTTCAAAAAAATAATCAATTAAGCAGTACTTCTGGTTGGTTCAAAACCCTCTAAAATATTTTGAACTACTTTAAATAGTCTAGCAAATAAAAAAACGTGTGTGTAAACCTTGAAAATTTGAAATGAAGCATTTGTTTTTAAACATTTTAAATAAAAAATAGTACCTTCCAAAACCATACTCTCTCGAATAAAAACACAGTTATATTTCAACATCGAAAAATACTGAAAGGCGAAGGTAAATTGGAGTTTTGGCTGACATTTTCAGAGCAAAATAAAATATGAAAGGGTGCATTACGTTGCTCTTTTCCCTATTTGCCTAGTCCCTGTAAGAAAAGCTGACTTGAATACACCCTAGATTTTATCTAAAATCTTTTACTAGTGCCTCCGAATCCCCTATAGCCTGATTCAAAGCCTATTGATCAGTTATGAGCCCTTCCCCTGACACCCACCCAACCCTACTGGGACCAGAGGAAGAAAGGAAGGTGGGACTACAGAGAAGGTGCTTAAAGATAAAATCAAAGGCAAGGTTACCAGGAATGAGGTCTTTTGTTTGAACGTAGAGATTGTTGGCAGGGATCAACATGGCAACAACTCATCGTCTTTCATCCCTCTGCTTAGATTTTGACCCAAACTCCTTTTGAGTTCTTGATCAGCGCTTTGATAAAATGTATAGACTTGATAAAAGACTTATGTCGATTTTATCCTATTGAACCAATGCTCTAGGATAAGATAAAAAGATATTGTTGCTGAAAGATGGGAATGATTCCTTCCCAACAGATACCTCATTCACTGCTGGTAGGTACAAGGTCTTCRTTATCGGAGGCACGTAAGAAACATTCGCGCTTACACAGGTAATATCGAATGTTCAAAGAAGAGATTTGATTTAGAGAAAATATGTGACTCAAGCAAAAGCATGTGGCAGAGAAGACAAAACCTTTCAGAAATTTGTTTTGCAAAATGAAAAATGGAAATAAATAGATCTTAAAATGTTCATTTCAGAACAGGGGGAGGATTTATTTTCTCAGCTTTTTATGATTTCCACGTGAAAATGATAGGAAATGGGTGGATTTCTATCACTTTTTGAATACTTTAAAAAACATTTTACTGCCTGACATTAACGGACAAATATTAGAACGAGATAGAGAAGAAACTAAAATTCACAATGAAGCCAAGTTTTATGTCAGGGCTTAAGCACTTTGATTTTAATTTTTCCATCAAAATTAGGGAGGACTAAAAACACTAGGGTGTAGCAAAACCCAATCCTTTTCCTCAGAAAGAGCAAGACCAGGGTTCCCATTGGTGGCTATGGGCAGCATGGCATGGGGCAAGGGCRGCTCTTCTGAGGGATGCGGCTCGGGACAGTGCTGGTGATCTGGCATCTTTTTTTCCAGGTGACCCTAAATTCTGCTGCGTTGCCACCTCCAGGCACCCACCAAGCCCTCGACATAGGCAACGCAAATGAAGGCAAAGCATTTTTCGCTGAGCTTCCTGGGCTGGGGAAGGGTCCTGGTGCAGACCTGTTCTGCCTTCTCTACATGCTCAAGTTTATAAAAAGAAAAATCAAGCAGATCCTCCCTCCCCCTGCCATGCTCCGTGAGATCTTACCCCCAGCCAAATCAATAGTGAAACTCCTGCTGCACTCAGGGGAGGCAGGATTTCACCCAGAAATGTTATCTGAACTTTAATTCAAGAGCATATCCCGGTGACTCCTGAAGCGTTGCAGTTCACTGATCAGAAGTACAGAAAATTTTGAAAAAAMCCCATCCCTTGGGATGTTTAATGAACGCAATCCACCTATTCCACTCTTCAGCTCTGAAGGCCACAGAAGGGTTTTTTCCCRTGTTGTGTCACTAGCTGCAAGCTGCAACGCTTCTGCTCTCCATCAGTAAAAAATCCACTCTTTGGATCTATAAGTTTCCGCTATTTATAGTCCCTAGAAGTCCTTTACCAACTGTACATTTCGTAAGTAATGCCGTCATATGAAGCCTAATTTGCTGAGTATGATGTTTCCTTTCCTTTGTCATGTTGAATTACAAGCAATTAGGGCTTTAGTCTAACATAATACGAAACGATGGTCACATAATTATTTACCCGATGAGCTGCACTAACACTGTATGAGCCGTATCTGCCGTATGAAAGCCAAGGTTTAGATCAGTCTGTGGCTTCCTAAAACACGAGCAAGAGAAAGGTACKATAGTGTCATGAATAAATTTTAAAAATTTAAAGGTCACCATTTTAATATGTAACTAAAAAAACCCTAATGGGACTATGAAAAATATAAGCCAATAAGCCAAACCTTTAGCTCATGTCGAGTGGTACCTCTTCATTCCTGCCTAATATTTAAAAAATATTTCCTTAAGAGGTTCCCAAAAATACTAAATAAAATCCTTGAAATCTTTCTGAACAAGTGGCTCCAAAAATCTGGTAATACAACTGAAACACCACTTGATTTTCCAATCACTGAGTAGGAAAAAAAGATAATTGGATGAGTATTCTTGCTCACAGTAAATATCCTAAGTGAACAGTCACTCAGCATTATTCTCTCCCTTTTTTTCCCCCACCCATTTCTTTACTACCACAAAAAATTGTTCAGAACAATGTAAGGAAGGAGGCAGCTATACGGGACCTGTGGCCACAGCACCCTTCAGAGCTGACCTAGGACCCGGGGCGGCATGTAGCCTCCACAAGACCCAAAGAGTTTGGCAGGCTGCTAATGGAGCCACTGCTTAAGTTGTTATATCCTTGGGGGGGAGTTATTATTTCTATTTTGAAAATAGCTTACATTTTAGCTTAATTTCCTCTGATGGAGTGATAGCCCATATTCTAGTGCTGGCAAGCTTCTAAAGGCTTAGAAAGTTGGCTAAGTACATGAAATTTTAGATAACCATACAAACCTCTTCTGAAAGCAGAGGGCTCTGAGCACTTTCTAGTTTTTCTTTATGTCAAAAATATCATATGAACGACCTCTCACATTGTGTCCCCTTAAATCTGGGCCAAATTTCCAAAGTGCAAAGACTCACAAATAAATGAAGACAGTTAAATGTTAGTGTTTTGAGCCTTCTTGCAAGGTTTGGTAATGATTTAGGATTTCTTACCCATTCATTCTGCCCTACTCAGCTAACAGAGAGCACATTGCTGCAGGGGAAGGAAAAAGGCAAATAAAAGGGAAGAGGTCTCAGTTGACTCTCTAGACAGAAGGGAATTAGTATCACAAATGCTTGTTCCCCTTTTGCACTGATACTAATTTGATACTTGAATGTTGCGGACTTGAGTTTTGCAGGGCTGAAATAACTCACTTCCTCGGCAAGACGTGCCAAGCAGCCCAACTGCGAAAGGACAAACGATTCGTTTAACGAGAATTTTCATCATATTGCCACACTGCTGACCTCCAAATGTACCGAGATGCTACAGTATCATTTAAACTGGGAAAGAATGCCTCTGTGTTATTGTCCGTGAGATTCACAAGGGTCCCATTATAGCTATGCAGTGTGTGCGTAATGTTAAAAAAACCCAACAAATGTATAAAATAACACAGTCTAACTTGAGGACCCATTATGGTCAATCAAATAAACACAGCATTTAAACATAAAACAAAGTACATGCCCATATGAAAAATTATTACAGTCCATAAGGAACAATTTGTGTTAAAAAATCAAATTGCTTAAGATTAAAACCTTGCTGGTGCCGATAGCTGTGCGCACGCAAGAGCAGCAGCATGCAGAAGAGATGTGACGTAAAGTTATCACCCATTCCAGCTCTACTTCCCCACAGCCCTCCAAACAGAAGCAAATTGTGTTAAATTTAACCTAAATCGTGTTGTGCCCCAGCCGCAGGAACACGTGTACCCACCCGGGGCCGTGGGTGGAGGAAGGGGCAGAGCAGGCGGGGCCCAGGCAGCGCTGCTGCCGCGCCGTGGGGCTGCCCACTGGCTCCACATCTGGAAGCACAGCCCGACTCGTCCCTCCCACACAAGCCAAATAAACGGGGGTAGGGGAAGGGGTGAATAGACATGTTTTCAGGGGAGGCATTTTGTCAAAGGGCAGTTCAGGGGCAGGGTGGCTGAGCCGAGCTGACAACTCGTTCCTGCTGGAAAGGGTGGTCCTGCCTCCTCCTTCTCCCTGCTCCTCATCACACGGCGTCTCACCTTTTGTCTTGCTTCATCTCTTGCTGCAGTCTGTCTGGTGCACTTGTCTTCCATAAGCCACTGCTACTTAGTCAGCCAGAAGAAAGAAAAAGTATTTATTTGGTTGGTTTTTTCCCCCAAGGTTAGCTTTCTGTGGGACGGTGAGCCGAATCTGCTCACTGAGGCTCAGATGAATTCACCCCCGTAGTGAACTCCTGCCCTGAGAAGGTCTGGAATACGTCCATTTTCATCCAGCGCCATCCTCTCCTTTTAACCGCTGCCGGCTGGGTGACGAGCTTCATTTTCACAGCTACTGTGGCACTGAAAGAGATTTGTGCACTAGAACCATTCTTTGTGGCCCTCCTTTTATTTCTCTTTCCATTTAAATTAAATACTGCTAACTAATCCTAGGGATGCCACTGGTTTTAAACACGAAGCCTAAAGACATAAGAAAAGCCAGGCTGGCAGGACAGGTATCTTTTTACCCGATCAGCTGCAACATCTGGAAATAAAAGGATTCTCAGCTCAGTAATTTGGCCTCTTCCTCAGCTGTACCAGCTGGAAAAACAAACCTTGCTCCTGACAGAGGCACCTCAGCTATGCACTGTCCAGTGCAAAAGCTATCACTTGGCTTTACAGGCTACAAAGTATCTAACATTTCCCACAGGGCGGGCTGGCAGGATCGCTTCTTATCTCACAAGAAACAAAGGAAGGAAGGACCTTTCTTCTGAAGACAGTTAATCAGTATTGATCGCCAGGACTTTATGCGAAGGTGCGTGGTCAGGGAAGGAGGAGAACAAAGCGTAGGGCAGCACTCGCACACCCTGCCTCAAAACAGACAGAAACGGGTAGAGTTTCCCCCTCCATTTCTCTCCAGGCCAACTTCTAAACCAAGCCATAGCAGTTTACTATCAAACTGAGTGTTTCTGTTTCACTTTGCCCCGACATCAGGAGGAATGGCAGGACGGGATCTGTCAATAGGCAGCAGCTCCGTCTCCGGCTATCTCTGGGCTTTAAGTGCCAACCCCAGCGTACTTTAATGCTCTACATGTCCGCAGGACCACACTCACCCTTCAAGCAGAGGGGGTGAACGCCAAATGCTGTGGCAGCATTTAATTTCCACTGAAGCCTTCACAATAAAGTTTTAAATCCTCCCAGCCAGGAGAACACTGACCTTAGGCAATCCTTTAACAACGCTGGCATTTCTGAAGCAGTTTAAATCTTATCCTCCCAGAGCACCTTACAAACAGTGTTTTGTTTAACAATATATCTAAGACCAAAAACCCCCATATTCCCTTTGTGCTGCGGCAGCAAGCAAGAACAAAAGGGTAAGTGCTTTGTTTATGGCTGTGCAGCGAGTCCATCACTAGCTGAGAATCAAACACCACCTCTTACTTAGCTTTATAACCAAATCTCCTGCCTCAACACAGCAAAGATAGGTGATCGTCTCACTCGCTTCAGTGAGAGCAAAGCTGCAACCATGTTAGCTCTTTTCTTCCTTTCCAAGCCGGCAGCGCTTGCTTGCTTGCTGGATCATGTGAAGTGATGAGTGCTCTACATCACCTCAGGACATGAAAAAGATGGTTCTGTTAGTGCTCTGTTACCTGAGGTAGCTATGCTGTCCACACAGATTGACAGCATCCCCATCTACTGCTGTTAGTGGTATAGATTTCTGCAACGCAGCCTCTCTAAAGTACACACAATAGCCTAATAAAACACAGGCATAGGTGTAAGTAGACACAAAGGACCATATTTTCAAAATGCAGGAATCTTGATTTGTACCAATAAAAGCCACAGGACACTGCATTTACAGGAAACTGTACATGTATAATTCACACCAGTGAATGCAAACGGATGCTTGCATATGTATATACCTTTTTGCATAYGCCTTTACCAATACACTGGAGTAATCACTTGTCTATATATGCACATGCATCTTCAGATATGAGATTAGAATGTGTCCCCTGGAGTCTCTACATATATTTCCATTTCTTCTTCCTGTTCTCTCGATAAGGCCTTATAAGAAGTCCTCATAAATCTCCACCTTTCTGCTGCCTTCTTTCCTCCCACTGCTCTTTTTATAACCAGTCTCACAGATCTTTATTATTCTTTGTGGCATTTCTAACACCGTTTTCCACAGAGTGACCTCAGACTTTGCTATTTTTAAATAAGTGTTGATGTGACTATCACTTAACCTGAAGGGATATGGTCCTGAGCCATATTCTGACCACCTTGTGCTATTCCACTGGGACAAACCAGCACTACACTTGGTGCCTAAAGCTCCTAGAGAGCCTCCCTTGACTCAGACTCCTTGAGTTTGACCCCCTTATGYGGGTGAAGGGCTAGAGGCACAAAGATGAGCAGGGGCATTGCAGGTCTGCGTAGGTCACAGTAACAATGGCCTTAGGACTGCAGGAGTGGTAAAGTCACTTTTGTGATGCCTTCCCTCCGTTCATCCCTGGCCAGAGATACAGATATGTTCTTTCGTATTCTTTTTGTATATCCTTTAACAGCATTTTGTGCTTGCTTTTAAATGCAAAAAGTCAAAATAAACATGTTTTTTTAATCGCATTATTGAAAAGGTTTTGGTTTTGGTAATGATCCATATTTCCATAGAAATACAGCCAACTACGAGATAGGAATCTATTTAGTATTTTCTCAGTTTGGCTTTGTACTTCGCTTAACAGGGCAATTTCAAACCTCAAATTGTTGTAAACAACACAAGCCATGGATCTGGCTGATAAGAGTGCCTCCGACTGATAGTACCCCAGGCTGTAAGGGTAAATGTTGCCAGAGAGGCTGTGGACGCAATCCTCCTTTGCCAATAGCTGAGTGAAGGAAGAAATGACCGCCTCTTCCCTGCCCCAGGATTTTGATGTGGTCCCTAACTGGAGACATCCGTGCCCTGGGTTCGTGAAGCCGGGCAGAACATGGATCCACGCTGTTCAGTCATTACCTCCCTGCACCACTGGGTCACCCGGAAGTGCAGACTTTATTCGGATCATGTTTCTGTCACATTAGTCAGAGCAGACCGTGTTTATGCTGGGTTTGGCTCTCCATCAGCTCCTGGAGGCGATGCGCCATCTGGCACCCCTTGGAGAAAGCTGTGGAGAAAGCTGAGCTGGTGGCACCGRTGGGCACGGCTTCACTGCCCTGCACCACGAGACTGCCGTTTTTTTGGCCCAGCACCAGGTGTCCTAAAACTAGATTAGCCACCTGACGAAGCTGTGGCATTAGGTCTCTGCTACCCCAGCGCAGTTTCACAGAAGCAGGCAGAGGGGTGCCCAGAGGAGGCAAGCCTCGGCAAGCCTCCCACCATCCAGAGGGAGCTGGGGAGGACATGGGCTGGGTGATGCGTCTCCGCTATTTTAGTTTTTTATTCCCCCTATATGTGCGTGCATGTGTGTGTGCATGGGAATAAAGGCAGAAAGGGCACTGTAATGGCAGGGAGGAAGGCAGAATGATGTTCAGTCCTTAGGTGACTCCTCATCCACCAACTTTTGGAAGTGGCTGAGCGCTCGTAGCTCCCCTTGACACAGAGTTTAAAGAAAGTTTTTACACAGCATGCTGCGTCCGCAGTGGTGGGTGGCTGTGATACAGGCTGAGGGAATGAAAGCCGAGGAAAACAAGGAAATCCTCTGGTCTCCAGTACAGATGCTGAGGAATGCATCCCATAAACCAAATCCAGATGGCCTGAATGATGAGCAAGGGCTATCTTTAACCTCTTATCTTTCCAGCTTTGTGTTTCACCATCATGCTAAGTGCCCCCTGTCTTTGCAACTAGTCTAATGATTACTTTCTCCAAAGGGTTTAGGCGTGATTCAGAAACATAAAGGTGACTCCTCGCAGCAGATTGAGTTACTGGTCCRTGTCACAACCCCACCCCCACCCCCAACGCCTTAGAAATGGGGCTGCCAGCATTGCTAGCACAGGCTGACCCCCTGGATCTGCCTGGAGGTGGGTGCACCCCCCAGCCACTGCAGCCACTGACAGGCCACCAGCACACAGGTGCGTGCCCGCTGCCCCCGCGGATCAAAAACCGCCTCTGCCAACAGCGATTATAGCTTGAACTTAAATTGTTTTCCTTCAGAACTATAGCTTTGTGGATTTTTTTTAATATAAAAATATGTGACACTTTAAAAGCTGTAAAAGTGTAATGCTTTCATGTAGAAATGTTAGACATCCTCACTACACGCATTTAAAAGCAGTACTGTGTCAAAGCCGAGCAGGTTGTGCGGAGAACCATTAAGTGCCACCATTTCGTGTACGTGCGGATGGTTTAGTCAAGAGAGAGAAATTGGCAATGTCAGGAGGGATGGGTGATCCGGGCTGCTGGCACCCAGCAGAGCCCCAGCCGCAGCTGCAGTGGCGGAGGAGGAGGGGGGAGAGGAGCGTTAGCCACTGATTTATCTGTACTAATTTAGTTCCCATGATGAATGTAAAATGAGAAAAAATGGAGAAATTTGGATTAGGACATCACCTTGGTTCCCATAGCATAGCAGGTAGAAATGTTTCAGTGTAGCTAATATTTGTGAAACCTTTCAAAGACGTGAACAAGGTGCTAAATAGGTTTATTAGCACCGCTCCCTCAGGATGCAATAACTTATCTGCTTACAGGCTTTGTCACTCACGCATGGCACCGCTGAGTGGCCAATCCCTGCTGTGATAGCACTGTTGTCCTGCCAAGGGCCCCAACGTGCCCCCCCCCAAAAGGGAGGCCCTCCCTCATGCTTACCTGGGTAGCATGGATCCCCTGCCAGAGGACCCTGYGTCCACCCAGGCAAGCCCAGCCAGCCGCAGAGGGTGCTCCCGCCTGTGTCTGGCTTCAGGGCCTCATCGCTGGAAGTCCCCAAAGGCCACAAGACCCACGGATGTGGCCTGCCTGTCCCATGAGTGGAGGAATCCACCATCCTCCCATCAGCAGCAGCTCCATGGCAGCTAGGGCATCCGTGCACGGACGTCATGGAACTGCCAGAAATTCATGTCTCAGTGGTATATGGGGGTGGTCATGTAGCCATAACTCTGCTTGGGGATATTGCCATCTACGGTGGCACGAGCAAAATACATACGGAGTTAATCATGTTTTGGAGAACGATATTTTCCAGCTACTTTATTTGAAAAATGTAACTTAGCTATAGCCTCTTTCTCACACACGCGCGCCTGTATACACTCACACGCACATACAAAGGCAGTCTTTCCAGAACAGGGGAGAAAATAGGCCAGGCTACATGAATAATGAAAATGATGGCATTCCCCAGGGCCATATTCTTATACAGCTGAGATCATGGTGACTCCATTATGAAAGTATCACCTTCTGAATTCAGAAATTTTTAAACTCTTTCTTTGTAATTGAACTGCAGATTTATGTTTAAATCAAATKTTACTGCCATTTCAATTGTAAAAATAGAGTCATGTCATTAGGTTGGACTTTCATCGCCGAATGAGGGGGATCCCCACATCCTCTGCTAGGAAGATCGCTGATTCTGCAGCACTCTCCTGTTACTGTCTCCTCTTGCTATCCTGTGATCCAGGAACCTGCTCTGCTGACAAGAGGAGACCAAAGACGCCAAGAGGCAGACACGCCACACAGCCCCTTCTCTGGATGAACAAAAATTCCGCTGAAGAAATATTTTATAAAGCTTCTCCTCCTTTTTCTTATTTCCAGTGGGGAGCGTTGGCTGGCGTGGCAGCAGGGTTGCTCTGAGGTCAAGACTGGAGAGATCAAAGGCAGATGCTCTGGGCTGCAGTGCCTGGGTGTCCTGTGGGTCTCCGGGATGCTGCCAGGAGGGGGGCAGGCCGCCGGGAAAGCTCCCGTGGGAGAACAGGGGTGCGCCTGCCTTCCCCCCTCCTCTCAGGCGCTGTACCAAATGGAATGTCCTTTTCCACCACTTGGTTGCAGTGAGAAGGGAGGAGGGAAAGGGGTGTCACACGGGAGTTTCACGTTTTGCCTGTGGTAGAGAATTAACCTTGCTTATTTGCTCAATAAACAGTGAGACTTCATTTCTTTAATATAGTAGGCAGCTCCTAGGAAAGCAGTTGCCGCTGCTCGGAGGGATACTGCTCCTCTGAGCTTGGCCACCTTTCGTCCTGAGCATCACTGCAGGTAATACCGTGATGGTCTCAAAAGCAGCATGCAAATAACAGCAGCAGCAATGCATAACAGCGTAGGCTCACACATGTGAATATGTCTCACTTTGGGAATGAACTGCATCCAACCTAGAGAGATCAGACTCCTCCTTGCTAAGAGTTGACGCTGCCAATAATGCTCTTAAGAAGGGAGTGATTACGGGTCCTTTGTCTCAGCTGTGACACAGCTATGAGTAAGCTAAAATGATACGCTAAATCAATTTAAGTAGATCAATGCTAACTTGTGTGAGCACATGCATAGGACTTCTCTATATACCGACATGTTTCCAATAGGAGCTCTTTGCCAGCACAGGAATATTTTAAATCCTTGGCAGCTTCACTACCAAAGCTGCTTTGGTTTTGAATTTTTTTTTAAATCACACAGTACGTTGTGGGTAAAACAACCACCCCTTCCCCAAGATGAAGAAACTACCCCAGTAAATACGACGATCTGGCAGCGTAGCTTGTCTGTGAGATGCTTCTGCTGACACAGAGTCATTGAAGTGGGTTCACAGCTCCTCACACCCCTGGCTGCCGCAGCCATCGCCCTCGAAGTCTGGAGGGCAGATGTAGCTTTTGCAGGGCCAGACACAGCTGAACGTGAGTGCTGGGAATGAGACTGCTCCTTTATCAGTTTATAGGGACACAACATGTGGTAAGAGGGCTGGGGGCAGTGGCAGGGCACTGCACATCCCACACCTCCCTTAGCCTTCCCTTCTTGCTTCAGTACATCCAGATCTGGCCACTGTACCGGCACTATCAGAGTAGGTCAATGCCTCTGCCAGGGACAGAGTTTGCAGGTGTAGTGGAGTGTTTGATTAGTACAGCCACCATCACAAGCATACCACGATGGGTATGCTTATGTCTGTAAGAAGGCTTGTATTAAAAGCGGTATTTTAGCAACAGGGAAATCGAACTCCAAGCCTAACTAACAAAAACAGTTACATTGTTACGAAGCCCACATGAAATCAGATGTGAATGACTTATTTCAGTTCAGCTTAAACCAATGCCTACCTGAGTCTGGCCAAATCAAGTAAGTCTGGTTCAAATGAGTGGTCACAAAGATTTTGCACTAGCTTAATTAAGTGGTTTTGGGTCAAACTGACAGTTAAATCAGTGCAAGATGTCAGGTAGGCATGAGAGTATTATAATCATATACATGTAAGAAACAGAAGTAAATATTTTAACTAGTTAACGTGGGCCATGTGATAGGCTATATTACAAAGTATAACAATTATTAGAGCTGAAGAGAAACATTTCATTACAAATGGTATTTTAATTTAAAAAATCATGTAGCTCTGAAAAGGAGCTTGTATGATAAAAAACTTGCTTATTTTTCCTCCAGTAACATTTGTTAGTCTAATGAAAATGTACTTTCTCCCTACAACCCACAGTTTGCTTAAGTTCTTAAGATTATCATGGCTATAACAGAACAACTACTACACAGCACACAAGAGCTTAACAAGCTTAACTATGTATGTGGAATAATAGTATAAGAGTTAATATTTATCTGGACAAGCTAATAAAATTAAACTGACCTGTAGACAGATACTTATGATCTGGAAAGACAGGGCTGAAAGATATCTACAAAAACATATGATAATTCTCCTCATACATCTCAAAGTGTTGCCTGAAACTAGCTATAGACAGACTCATTTCCCCTCCTCCCCCTGTAGATGCCCCTCCATGGAATGTTTTCTCATCAGGTTTGCCACCTGATGGGCTCTTTCCCACCCTCCTCCAGAACCAAGCAAGCTTTTCAAGAAGGTCCCAACATCCTGAAGAAGGTGGGAAGCCCATAGGATCTTCTSACAGGAAAACGTTCTTCTAGCATTTAATTTGGAAAGGTCATCCTGAACTTTTTGCCTTCAGAAGGTATTTTAAAAGTGGTGAAATCCTGCTGTTAAAAACTGTCATTAAGTGCTGGTGATCTGAATTATACATACCCTAATACAGACAAGACAATTTATCCTTTCTCTCAGTGTACCAGATTTCTATTCCCCTGCAAGATGCAGACATTAAAAAAGAGTCTTTTTTTGKTTTTGTCTCCCAAGTCTCTAATACTGTTTCAGACAAACTCTGTTCATCTCTTCTGAAGAGAATTACTTGGCTTTTTAGTGAGCTACAGGTGATTATATTGAAGTTTGTACAAAAGGTAACTCTCTCAGACCAAGATGTAAAGCCTAACATTTCCAGCTTCACAAGATGGTCACGYTTTGCCTGGAATGCCACATTTATCTCATGTAATTCATATTTCAGGTATCTTCAAACATCTCCCCTGCTTTGGTTAAGCTATTGACACACGTAATGCTTTTCTGCATTTCTGGATTGCAGCAGAACATTCCTGAGTAGAGAAGGTGCCAGATTAAAAAGTTCATTTTTAAAAACACTTTATATTATTGGACTATTAAAAGTGAATGAATCCGACAGTTTAATTGCCATTTCATAATACTCTGTGTTTACTTTTTGTATTTTGCCTAGATTATGTAAACAGACATCAGGTTAATTTTTATTTGTAGCTGAACTTTTTGCAGTCACTGCCAATTCTGGGTCCCTTGCCCCAACACAGTATTTCAGTGTGAGCATTTGCAAACACAACAAAGCATTGTGTTAAAACCTAAACAAACAGAATTAAATAAAATAAAATAAAATAAAAAAAAGAACAAAGAAAAGGAAAGAAATACATTTCCATATTTTTTTTCAAAAGCTCATCCTGACACTAAATTTTATGGGGCACTTCCTTACCATGTTTGATTACACAAGACAGTAAGATTAGTAAGAAACTAACGGTCACTCAAGAAAAATTACGCAGAGCAATATTTATTCTGTGCATTCAGAGTTTAATTTTTCACTTTGGCTTCTATAAYAATTGGATCAGAGTTTATGAAAGGTTTTTTCTCTGAAAAACAGTGACATTAAAAAATCAGAGCTCTTCCAGACACTAAACAAATCCTTGCATTGGAAACTAACTGCATCTGTAGTAACCCCACATTATCTCATGTCTCTACTGTCTCCAGAGATCTCATCCCACATCACTGGAAATACTTAAAAAAAAAATACTGATGATGTTTATAACGACCAGGGAGAATAAATATCAAGAGCCTGACAATTTAAGAGGATTAAGATTGCTTTTGCAAAGACCCTACTGAACAATGCCTTTTACTCACATTACATATTTGTAGCAGAGCATTATCATTTGCTGGAATTCTTCTTGGCTGCATATTTTTATCTAATGGAATGCTCCGAAGTATTTCCTCCCTGGATAGATACCACGGGATGTTACACTGGGACATTACGCTGCAACTAAGGATGCCCCGTGAAAAACAGGGCACCTAGCTGTTTAGTCTTTCTCCATTTTACTTGCATCTTGCGTTGGGTTTCAATAACCAATAACTACATTATTCATCTGCTTCATGTGCTCAAGTGCAGAGCCGTGGATTCTCCTATTGAGTCTAGACATGCTGGAAAACTGGCGCAAAGTGAGTAAACATTTGCTGAATCCACCCTGCTTTCCATCTCGTATAACCCAGTGGCTGAAGAATGGAGGGATATAAAAATAAACATTTACATTAACCCATCCATTAGCTTCTCTCACCTGAGCAACTTCTCTAGCTATACTGCAGTTGTTAGTCAGAAGAGCAGGGACATGYCTAATAGTTAGGTTCTTGGAATATTTGCTTTCAAACAGAAAATTTTGTGGTATTAAAAAAAAAAGCTTTATTCTTTTGAAAATCTCCTCCTAAACTCATTTGTTTCTGGTCAAGGATAGACAAATGTCTCCGATACCGGATACCTGGAAAACTGGCAAGGGAGACATAGAACTATGTTTGGACCTGGAACATGATGGCATTGAAAATAAAACCAGCAAAGAGAAAATAATTTTTACTTCACAATTTGACGTGACCTTGTGTACCACGTTAGCAACAGGATGTTCCCTCAGTTTGGATAAGAAAATCGTGTGTGATTCACAAAGAAACATTCTGAGCATAGCTGTGCTCCTTAGTCTCCATATTTATGGATCTGTCAACTCTTCCACTGTAAACACCGATGCTGAGGATCAGATCTCTGCTGCAAAATGCTGCTGCAGAACAAAACATCAACAACAAGCACCACAGGCAGGGCTTGAGGGCGGTACTCTCTCTCTCTTTCCTAAAACTGTTTAAGTCAGTTCAGCTGTTGTTAAGGTTATGCAAAGTTCAATAGAAAGGGAAAAAATAGCAAATTCAGGTACTCAAAAATATCTCAATGATTTTGAGTTGCTATGATCAAAGTTAATTTAAGGTATATTTAATAATGGGTTGCTTCATGACATGGACCAGCATCTTTTGTAAAAAGCATCTGAAATGGTTTTATTGAGGCTGAGGCTCAGACTGGTCTTCATACATGTGCTTGAGAAAGGAGTCCGTGAAKCGTAGGTGTAGGGTGCTTTTTGGAAGACTGGGATTAAGTGTAACAATATCTCTGGAATATCCCAAGACCAGTTGCTGTTAGTTAACTGGTGAGAAATGTGAGTTAAGAGTCCCCTTCCATGACCATTTTCCCTGGCAGCAAACCCAGTGAAACCTCTCTGACCTTYCCTGTCCTGGACACCATTCCCCTCCCGTGCTCCAGTCCACCACCCCATCAGTACTACTTGCCACTGGCCAGGGGAACTACATATTTTTTCCTAATGCAGACGGTCTCAGGGATCCRCTTTACATCACAGCACCACCAGCTGTGGGGGAGCAGCAAACCGTGATGTGGGGTGCAGGCAGAAGAAGTCGGGGAAGGGGGAGAGAGGATGTTACGCACGAGAGCGGTGCTGCAGAGAAGCGTAGCTTCGAAGCACAGCCCGAGAGCGGCAAAGACCTTTCTTCTCCCCTTCTCTAAAGCTCTCTGCAGGCTCCAGGGCAGACCCCTGGCCTCCCGCAGAAGCGGGGGGGGGGGGAGCTGCGCAGGCACCAGGCTCCACCGCGGGGTGGGAAGGGACTATTTTAGGAAGCTGAAATGTTTCCGTCACTGGAGGTCTTTGAGAGCAGGACAGATGAACAGCAGTCAAGAATAGCTCAGTTACAGTTGATCCTCCCTTGGGCCAGAGAGGCAAAATTGATGATTTTATATGATTTTTTCCACTCCTATGATTCTGTGGTTTAAGCAGGCCCATGGTTCAACTGAGGCTGTAAATCACRTCCTTGTTAACTAACACTGTACGTATAGTTAACCATCATACGCATCTCTCAGTCAGTGGTTTGCATTTACTCTTTCATGAAGTATTATCCTATATCTACAAAGTTATCAGCTAACTAAACTTCTCTTATATCATAAAAATATCAGTTCTTGTAAAAGCTAGAGGCACTGCTTCCCCCCATAAAAATTCCCAGAGCTAAAAACCAAACAAAAAGGCACAGCTGAATGCAATGCAGTGGGCAGATGCTCCCAAGCCCCACAAGGACAGTGTAAAGTGCCACTGATGCTGTATTTAGTCCTGTGCTGGAGAACGGGAGCACAAGAGAGGGGAATCCTTTCCCCAGCACCACCCTATTCACAGGGAATTTCTGCCTCAGCACCACCATCCCCTCCTGGAAAAAATATTCTTAAGGCTGATGAATGGAAAGCCCACAGCAGCTATGTAAAGGCAATCAACTCCTGCAGCATTTCTGACCCTCGGAGGGGAAGAGATCTCCTGCCTGTGCCTTTAGGAGAACCTGCAGAAATACGGCTCTGGGCAGCCTCCCATTGCCTTTTGGACTGATGCACACACACCATTTGTTTGAAAGGGATCAGATAATCGTGTGATGAACCCCTTGGGACAGAGAAGCAATCTGACTATCTGTTTGATACTGCAGTGTGGATGTCTAGACAGAAAAAAATTACTAATCAGCTAGCTTACACTCCTGTCTCACATTACTTTTGGGGTATGGCAGGTAGTCACATTATTACATGCTTTGGGGTAAATGGCCGATGGATTTGAAATTAAAGTAATGTGCAAAGTAGTTTAACCAGATTTAGTGCTCACTGAAAGAGAGATTAAAACGACAAAATCGTAACATTAGATGGAGGGTGGTTAAAACCCTAGAAGACATTATCACTTTTTCCATTGCCAGGTTTATTTCCTGACACCACAAAAACACAATCTGGGGCAGTTTCCAAATATATTTATTGTTTCTGGAAATCAGATTTAAAATACCCAGTAAGGGAGATAAAAAATAAGAGCAACACTTCATTCCTCAAGAAATCTGTCAGCCACTGCATAACAGAGCTTAGCAAAAACATAACCTATGAAATAGAAGGTGATTTCATAAGCATTCATCAAGAGATCTTTTCCCCTGTAATAATCCRGTATTGAACAGTATCAATGTCACACCGCTGAGCTAAACAGACTTTAGTCTGATCCAGCAGGACAGTGCCTCTGCTCTCATCACTTCTGACCTCTGAGTCACAAGCTGACAGGGAGGTTGGCCTTAACCTATAATTTTTGTCACACGGGTTGATCCCTGTCTATAGCTCTATGGGCGGCACGCAGTTGCACTGATGCTCACAGACATCATTTGCAGGGCTCAGCCCGTGCAGCCCGGTGCGGGGTCCCAGCTTGTCATTTGAAAGATGTACGGAAAGAAGAAACCCACGCAAAGCATAACTCATCATCTCTGACTTTCTGGTGCGCCTAGCACTTCAGACTTGAAAAGAATAACATGCTTTTAAAAAGCAGCCCTTCTCAAAAACTAAATCACTTATTTCAATACAGGTTGGGTAACTTAGCACTGAGAAGAGACGGCTGATGAATAAAGGAGGCGTTAAGTTCCYGGCCTCCGGCTAGAAGGACAACCCAGACCTGTGCCGGTGCCAGCGGAGGGGGGACCTTCCCGGGCCCCCGGAGCGGCGAGCGCCTGGGCAGCCGGGCGGCACGGGCAGCTCTGCCCGCCCAGGGAACGGGCACGGGGACACCCGCTGCCCCACCCGTGGGCTTGCACGCCGCATGGGCACCTATTTGTGAAGAGCTGGTGCTGAGAAATGCCTGCCAGGCACAGACCGCGTCTCTAACGTAAGTCCTCTGGGAACGCTCCTGTCCCGCAAGCAGCTTTTTTGGGAGCAGATTTAGGTCAGTACTCGTAAGAGTAAACTTCAGTAAACTCCACTTGAGTTTTGTTATCACGCAATGGCCGTGTTAACTGCCCGTACTTTTAATGCAGCAGTTTGCAGGTTGCCAGATAGAGTGGCCAGAGGGATTTGAGGACAGGTCTGAAAATGAGGAGGAGAGTTATACAAAACAACTGGTTTTAAGCTTTGCCAGAGGGTTCATATTTTGCTGGAAAGATWTTTTTTTATGCCACCATCACAGGATGATTCTCAAGTCTGTACAGACAAATGCAGCAGCAATTTACAATTTCTAATTCAAAAAGAAATAAGCTATGGAGTAGCATCCATGTTGGTACGAAGTCTTGCTTTCCTCAGAGGGTTGCTGCCATGCCTGGAGCGTGCAGCACTTCTCTGCAGAAGAGGTATTGCTCTGAGACATCTCTGGTTCCAAGTCACCCCCCTCTGCAGCATCAGATGGAAGTTAGTTATGAACCATTCGAACGCCAAAGCCCCCCCTCCGCCTCCCAGTCTGGGCTTTTGCCAGCACCCGCTCCCCCGGAGGGCCAGAGAAACGCAGCCGATGCCCCTCTCCACGGCCTGACAGACACCGCATGCTTTTGAGTCTGAGTCTACGTGTTTTGAGAGACCTCCACTCCTTCTAGGACAAACCCTGCGTGCTCTATTTGTCTTGCTGGTCCCTGGAAGGATATCTTGAAATTGTTAATAGCATTTTTGGAAGACCTATCACCTTTAACAAGATGAGTATCTTCAGCTTGCCTAGTCTTGTAGCCAGAGCCAGGCCAGATAAAGAGGGACTAATTTCTGTCAGAATTATTTCCATCCCCTCCCCACCACCACACATGGGCACGTGCTGAGCGAAGAGTCAGCCTACCAACCTGATGGAGGGCTACGGGCACACGGGCGAGGCAACAACTCCCAATTTTGGCMTGAAAGGACTTGTTGATACGACATCAGCATCAGCATAGGTTAAACCTCTTGTGATTATTTTGCATTCATTTTTCAAACCAAATACTATATTTTTGAAAAATTCTGCRTCCTTTCCCCTCGCTCCTTTATCCTCATTGCTACCTCTGGGCTCCCACAGATTTTCTTTGCCTCCCTCCTACCTGCCCTTTGCTTCCTCTGTCTTTGGAGTCCTTAACCATCATCCCTACTTCTCTGCCAATTTCTGCCATTCCCCACTTCTTTGCCTCTCTTTCCCCCTTGCTTTCTCTTTAGCTTCCCCTTCTTAATTTCCCCCTTCTTCCCTGTTTGTGAGATGCACGAAAGTTGATTTCCAGCTGAGCGAGGCATCCCACACAGGGAAGGTAAACCAGGGAAACATTTCTTCCGATTTACCCTGAGTAGCTGCTCTCGCTGCTGCAGACTATCACTACGGCAGAGTAAAAAAGGGGTGCAAGTGCAATCTGTGACATGTAAAACGGCATATGGAAAGTCCAGTGGCCAAATGGAAAACCCTGGTTAACGTTGACCTTCAGTGCTTCGTGGTCACCTGTTGGCTAGTGCAGTCTCCTTCCTTTTCTGGTACCGTACGTCTTCCCCAAATATCTTCCTCAGCAAATCCTCTTACTTGCCAGTCTGCTCTAAAATAAAGACTTTTTATAAAATTGTCTCCCTTTTGCTTTCACATTGCGTTTCCTCAGCACTGTGTTGTTTAGATCTGTACTGGAAAAAACCTCTAGCTGTTCTGCATTCTGGCATCCAATTACTAATTCTGGTGGAGCTAGACATTTTTATAAACACGGCTGGACTATGGATGTTGTGCTTTGTTCAGGCTCCTTTATGACCTCTGGCATGCCACTCATCCTATGGGCCTCGGTCTCATCACATCAGGATTTTCAGACTTTCCTTTCTTACTTTTTATTTGAGGGATCCGGAGTTTTAAAAGACAAGGGGGGAATACAGTATTATTATTTTTATCCTTTGCCTGCCCCTCTGTTTTTCCTGCTGCCTAGCTTCCATGCAGCTGTTGAACATTTAAGAAAAACATGTCTCCCACTGAGCGAGTTCCCTACAAATGTGAATTGAGCTTCAGGCAAGAGGAAATGTGAGTCCTGAGGTCACTCCTGAAATCAAGCCCTCGCCTGGCTGCACATAATTCTGCTGTTGTGTTTTAAGGGTGATTTAGACAAAAATATTCTATATTTCCCGCAAACAGCATAAAAAGAAAAGAATGCTGGTGATTATGAGATGATCATATGATCTTTCAAATCTCGCTATGTTTTTCTGGTATTTTCACTCATGCTTTTTGAGTCTGCTGCTCAGACCCAAACAGAGAGGGGGAGGATGTGGGATTACAGAGAGAAGATGGCCCGCTGGTGCCGATCGGAGCTAATACTGGGAGGCCCCCATGCACTCCACACTGCTGGCTGGAGAAGACCGAACTTTTCTTTCCACTTAAAGACTCTGGAACTACACCCCCCTGTTCACCATGGAACTACACCCCCCTGTTCACCGGGGAGTAGTATTTCTGTCAGATATGAAGGCAGCTTCTAATCTGCTCTGACCTTGGTGAGAAATTCAAGTCCAAATGTAGTAACATAGAAGCTGACAGGTCAGCTTGAAGAATTTGAAGTGGGGGAGGCTTCCTTGCCTTCTTTCTTTCTGTCTTTCTCTCTTTCTTTCACTTGAAATCTTATCGAGGATCACTTCAAGTGCAGTGGCAGCTTGGCCGGCCGTAGAAATGACACCAGCTGTGTCATTGTCCCCGCAGTTACAATGGAGGCACAGAGAGCATTTACTGGCTGGACCGACTACGTGCTACTACTGTTATAAATGCTTGAAGGTGGAGAGCCGTCGAGAAAAGCATTTTACCTTTTCCTGTGTCAAAACTGCAAAAGTTGATCTAAATTTTACATCTGTACGTGATGCTTTGCAGAAAGACTTCTGTCTCCACCCCAGAGGCTCCCTATTTTTTGTTTTCCAAGACTAACACACAGACCCACGCGAAGGTTGCAGGTAGTTCTCAGCACCGCTGAAGGTTTCCGCCTGTCAGGTGTGTTAGTGCCCTCTTCTACAATGACTAAGACAAAACCTGGACAATAGAAATGATCTACGCTCCCTCTACTTCTCGCTTCCTTCCCGCATCAGTAATCTTTTTTATGTGCCTTGACAACAAAGGGGCTAAAAATGCTCTGAGCTCCAGTCCCAGTTCAGGAATTATTTAGAAGTCTGAAAGATGATGGCTATCTTTCTGGCTATCTTTCTTCTGGTTATTTTTCTTATTTTTGATCACGCTGACAGAAGGTTAAAAGCTTCTGGTTAAAAGTTTGGGTGCTGCTTTGTACTTTGTCAGTCAAGCGACCAGCCTAAAATTTCTATTGATTGCTTACGACAAAAATTATAAATTATGAATGGCTAAGGCCTATTTATTGTTTGTATTACCGCAGAAACAGGCACGTCAAGTCATAGACAGACCCCCCCCTACATTCGGCATTATATCAGGCAGAACAAAAGCGCTTTCCTTGCATCGGAGAATTTACAATCTCATTACAAAGCAGCAGAAACAGCAGATCTTGCAGCTTCCCCCAATTCAGCAAYGGCGCGCACCAGTCCAGGAAAGGGAGGAGGCATCGCCCACCCAGGGGCCACCCGATGGCTCTGCGTCCCTGAGCGCAGGGGCTCACCAGCGAAACCTGGCCGCTGACAGGGACACGGGACCYCTCTGTGCCCAGACCCCCCCCGCCAGCCTGGGGCTGACGGGAACGTGGGGCGAGCGCAGCGTGCCTGCTGCGCGCAGGCAGGGGGTTGGGGCAAAGGGGGGACTCTCAGAGGCGAAGCCTGATGTGTCTGTAATAGATACAGASGGGCTGATGGCAGGATACAGGGAAAGAAGGAAACAATGTTGCTGAATAATCAGTAATCACAGGTCAGCCACATCGCTACCGAACTGCTGCCCATTTTCTGTAGACGACATGTCAAAGGCATGATTTAATGAAGGTTTTGAAGGACATTGCCTCCAGGCGTCAGGAGCAGCATAAGGCAAAGCATAGAGGTTCCTGTTTGAAAATCTCAAAAGCAAATGAAGGAGGTGGGTAGCCGTGACCACCATCAATATTGAAAGACGGGTTATAAATATGGTGGGGTTAGATGAGGAAGGCAAAGACAAGTAAATCGTGCTTGATGGAGAGCCAGAGGAATGCTGCAAAGAGACAGGTCAAGGTAACAGGCTAGGGAAATTATCCTTGCAGCATGATTCTGGGTGGGCATTAGCAGAGCAGGACGGTGCTTGCTCAGGCCAGAGGAAGAATGTGACAGTACTAAGACAAGATCCTGGTGGTCTCTGTGCTTCCTTTTAAATTTGTTTTCCTGCTCTGTTTGCCAGTGTTGTGATCCAGAAAACATTTTGCCATTTCCTAACCTGCAGCTACAGGGGTTTCCCAGATTGATTGACCCTGCTCGGGGAGTGCATCACGGGAGGAAGGATTACATGGCCTATGCAGCTTCCACACTGCAAACGTCTCCTGGCTCGGCCAGGAGCTACAAAACATGATGAGAAACTGATAGGGGGGCAGGTAGTCTGGAGGGGTAGGAGGGGTGCACAGAGCAGCTTCACATCCCGCTTCCTATTTATGGGACAGGGCTTCTGAGAGGGGATGTGGCTGTCTGGGTGGTGGGCAGAGCCAGGTGCCTGTCGGGGTGGCATCGGTGGTCTCCCCTCGGGGAGGTACAGCCTGCTTGTGGCACCAAGCCTTTGGGAGGGGAGATGGGGATACACAGGCTTGGCAGAGGCTGCTGGGGCGACTGGCAAAGGGCAGGCATCTCAGGGTGACACCCAAGCTTGCAGAGGATGGGGGTCCCTCAGCAACAGAGGCTGGAAGTGTATCGCTGCCAGCAACAGAGGGAAGGTGTTTTCTTCACCTACTGATGTGCACGTAYGGGGCAGGCACTGACAATAGGTGAGGAGGAGCAAGAACTCATGTGAACAAGGCCCTGAGCAACCTCACCTAAGGTTGAAGCTCACCCTGTTCTGAGCAAGAGTTTGGACTAGATGACCTCTGAAGGTCCCCTCCAACCTAAATTATTCTCTGAGTCCACTCTAGATTCAAATTCAATTTTCAGAGTGATGTTTTAGCACCTGCTGCCTCTGAACCCTGCCATCCTTGATAAGATCAGCAGTGCCAAGGCGTTTCCAAAAGGTCAGTGCTCTCTGTCCCAAGCCACAGGGGTTTCCTCCTGAAGACAAAACGGCCTCACTCACCTGCTGCTGGGACAATGGGGTAATGGCATTACAGGGATCTTCTGTGCCTCTTTCTCTCTCCTCTGGGCATTCCTTCCTTGACGAAGAATTTCCTCAGAGCACTGCCTGAAWGGCTTTTTGGGTGAGATGCATTTATCTGTGCAGCAGATCAAACACTGCAGCGGAGGTCACATTCCTCCATCTTGGCCACTGTCACTAAGCTTGCCCGTAAGCTGGTGTCCACACTGGCTATCCACTGTACTTGCACCCGCACACCACGTTATTTATTCTCCTATTACACTGCATGACT
This sequence comes from Phoebastria nigripes, assembly GCA_035582835.1. Classification (NCBI taxonomy): domain Eukaryota; kingdom Metazoa; phylum Chordata; class Aves; order Procellariiformes; family Diomedeidae; genus Phoebastria; species Phoebastria nigripes. The sequence goes on from JAYKAV010003237.1 coordinate 138,597, forward strand.
ACCAAACTAATAACATGAAACTAAACTACAGCCTGGGCGTAGCTTTCTCCTCCTTAGCAAGAAAGCAAACCACTCAGCATTATAGGGGAATGATGAAACGGAGTTCTTTGAGCTTCTTCCTTCTCTGAAAAGAAAAGTCAGATAGCATACTTTTTTTCTTCTTTATAAAGCCAATTTTTTTTTTCCCCCTACTGAAGAAAAAATTTTCAGCCACTGTCTCTTTTAAGCTTGAACACCAAAACATGGCCTCCTGGAAACATCAATATTTTGCTATGGACAGATCAGAGGCTGTCCAGCTCTTACAGGGCTGAGAGAGCATCATTTGGGCAGTGACCAGGCCATGCTGTGCATSTCTTCAGCCAAACTCCCAATGGGATGGACCTTTGCAGTCTCTTGCCCTGGCCCATGCTGCTGTGAAGAACTGCCCATGGGCAGGTGATGACAGTTGGACTACTGAAGCTTAACGTATTTGTCCAACGCCTCCCGGGAAGAGCAGGGTAAGTGAGGAACTGGTGAAGAGAGAAACTATACTACAGGCTGGGTCTGCCTCTCCTGAAATGGCTCCGAGATGTCCAACAGTGGTCTCTGGGTCCTGCAGTAATGTGCAGCTTCGCACTGGATGACACACTTGTTATTCAAATGTATGGCCTTTACTGAAATAATCGTCAAATTCAAGACTGAAAGTCAATTTCTGCTACTAGCATTATTTTTTAAATTGCACAGATGTGTGTCTTTATCCATGAATAGGTCTTTTCTGATCCAGATCACCTCCGTGATGTGAACATACTAGAATTAGACGTTCCGTTCATTGTGTTTATCAGTGTGATTTTTCTGGGGTATGTTAGTCCCTGGGAAGTAAAGAAAGGGTTTTCTCCCAGCTAAATTTGCAAAATTTATTCCGTTCTTGTTGTTTCTTCCTATGGCCTTATCAATGCTGCTTGCAGGCAAACTATTTTTACATGGCTATTTTTGTCATTTTCTTCCTTTTACACTCGTCAGTATTTCGTTAGGCTGATACATATTGGCTCCTTAAGCATATGCATTTATTTCTAACAGTGTCCTGGGATTTCCTATCACAGCTGGACAAAAGAGGGGGGGGAAAAGCTGAAGATAGCTGGTAAATACAGCTGAGGTGAAGTCAGAGCACTATATTCTCTATCCAGATCTAAGGTATGTTCTCAAGAGCTTCCCATTTCGAGAACACTTATATGATATGTTTCCACTTAGCTTTTATGCCAAAAATATCCCAGCGCGGCTCCRCTGCTGATAAAAGCAGCAGGAGTGTTCGTGTAAACGGGGCTCCAGGCAGTTGCCAGCGCTCCCAGTCGCTGTCTTGCACAAGCCTCTGAACAGCCGGCCTGGATCAGACACAGGGAGCCCGTGGCACACAGGCTGGGCAGGCCGCCCCGTTCTCCATCACAGATGCTGGGGACCAGCCCTCCCATCCCCACTTCGCCGCCGACTCCCCAGCCGCCCTGCTGCTCCTCAGGCGCAGCCAGAGTGGGCGGCAGCAGCAAAGCTTGTGCTCGCTTGCAGGGACCGACAGAGTCAAGGCTGCAAGGAGCAGATGGGGGAAATCATGAATGAGGCAGAAGATGGCAGGAAAATAGTTCACCAGCACTGGCTGAGACACGTGGTTCATCTCTTCTTTACAAATGCATCAGCACCCGTTACATCAATTATAGTGCTTTAGGAAAAGCAGCAATTTTTAAAAGTAAGTAAATTAAGCCTTGTTCACAGACTCTGCATTTTAAATCTCATTATGAAACTTAGCCAGATTTCAAAGAAGTTTAAAGCAATTACATGCTAGCTGCAATGCTAAAAGCTCGTCCTGCCTTTCAGAAGGTCTGTGCTTGGACCTCTTAGTAGGAGTTTCCTAAAAGATGTTTCACTGGAAATAGGTCTAGATAACATGCCAGGAGCACTTTAATTATTATCTTTTCGGCTTCCTTGGTTTCATCCTAAAAAGCGTGTATGCATACTTCTGTCAATAGCTTGAATATTCCTGCCTCAGCGCCAACACTTGGTGACTTAGGAAGAGGATCATCTGAAGCATGTGTGACTCCACTTCACTGGAAAGGCTGTCAAGAGAAACAGACTTCGTGCCTGAAAAACACTTCGATAAAGTAAGAGGCAGTTGCAGTGTTCAGGGCAAAGGTCTGGACAATAACCGCTCTAGCACACAGGCAGAAGATAGAGAAACACAGGCCGACACATGCCAGAGTCAGACCTGTCATTCATCACGATTCCTTCTGTACAGACAGGGTACAGGACATTGTGAAAGGCTAAAAGGGAACCGACCGGTCTCTGGGCCAGAGTGGAGATGGTGAGTATCTCGCTTAAGTCCCTATGCTATATTTACTCCAGGAAAGAAAACAAAAGCAAATAAAGAAAGAAATGCAAAAGGAAAGGAGACAGAAGCTGTGCCCATACTGGGGATTAAACAGGGCTGGGACACTGGCCCATGGCTGCCTGCACCACAAGTTTGCAGAGACGTACTGGTTCGGAGAGGGGAGAAGTTAGGCATGTACACACAAGCCATGCTGCACTGCTCGACCTTAAAGCCAGAAAGCAGTCCCCAGCACATTTTATTTCACCATATAGATGTAGCTGGAGAGTTCCAGCAGAAAGGAAAAAATCTGTGTTCAGAAAATGACCAGTGGATGGGCGTTGAGGGGGGTCTCACTCAGCTGCAGTGTTTACAGCAGCTGCGCTCTGAGACCGCTGGGCACGGAGCAGGCAGCGCTGAGCGCGAGCAAAAGGACGAAAGAGCAATTTTAGAAGGGAGGAAGTAGGCTGTGTTCTAGCCGCTTGCAGAGAAAGCATTTTGTGGTCAATGAGCAGTGAAAAGAGAAATGGTATGGCACAGACCTTGAATTATGTCACATTTCCCTTCTTGAGAAACTCCCTGGCAAATCCCTGATCTTCCCTGCCGCTGCACGCACCGTTCCTGGCTGCTCCGTGTGCCACTGAGCCCCATGGCTGGCCCTCCCCTCGCCAAAACCCAGGAGACCTCTGTGTCTGTGCCCAGGGTCCATGGCTGAAGGGGAACCCAAGATGGCCCTGCAGCACCTGGGCTGGCCTTGGCGCTCTGCGGCACCTGGAAAGGAGCAGCTGAAGGCAGGGAGAAAGGCAGATTCGGTGGGGAATGGAGGTGGTGCCGGCTCCTCCTCCACCAGAGACGTGGGCATTGAAGGATGACAGTCACGAAAGGCTGGGAAAGGGCTCCTCGCTCTCCTGCCATGGGTGCTGGCTGACGGGTGATCCAGGAGCATTAGGTGGCTATGGCCTAATGGTGGTCTCTTCTACAGAGACTCGGTTAGACACTACTGAAAGCTTAGACCTGTGGCTCTTCTCTCTGGAGCTGCTGGGCACCTCACGTGCTCTGTGTGTCTGGCATCAAAGGCTGCCCGGAGGCCAGAGCGTATTAGAAATTGGTCCTGCAGCGAGGACCGGCGGGTTCTGCCCTTTGGCGTGCAGCTCCCTAGCAGCTCTGGCCTGGCAAAGCCTAGGTTTAACCACCACTTTCGGTGGGTTTCGTTTCCACCTCCCTGAACCAGGTGACCATGTAACTGATTTTCACCCCCGTCTTACTTTTGCTGCTTTCCTGTAAAACAAATGCCCCAATACTAGCTTCCTGGAGATGAGGAATAAATAATGAAATATTAAGAAAACTGTTGGGCAGGTAAGTGGCTTTCGGACAACRTGCTCCTGCTGTGACACACACACATATATAAGAAAAAAGGCTGATCTGAAAATGAGCGAGACTAAGCAGAAAGGGGATGTTGATTCCATCTGCGTGATCCATGACAGCAGTTTTGTTCTGCTGAATGCCAAGGACTTTGGCAGGTTCTCGTATTAGCTAAGGGGAGTTGCTGCAGGGGTTTTTTCAGTCATTGACTTGATATGTCTTGATTTTTTTAGGGAAAAAAATGACCAGTGTGCGGAGATCAGGCAATTTGTAGCATGGATTTTTAAGGGAATGCTTTTTTTCTGAATGAACTGGTGTTTTGGTGGGTGAGGACTGGTTTAAATGTTCTAAAGGAAATTGTATACCGTTCTATAGTATGTACTATGAACACTTCAGATCATACCTGATTTTAACCATTAACTCCATAGAGGATGGATAGATTTATGTGTTTAGAAAAAGAGATTTTATACTCATGGTGAAGAACAGTAAACGGATCCGTTTGCTACCCATTTGGCACAGTGGTCAGTTTATTTTAATGTATGTGCTATTTCCCCACTGATACTTTTGGAAAGTACTGGATAAGAGCACGCCTATGTACGCGTTGGTCCTGCTTTTGTGCTATGGGAAAAGAAGCTTTGTGTTCTGGGCTAGGAGAGAAACTACCACGTCCTTTGCTTTGCTTGCTTATGCCATGTAATCTGGCATGAATTAATAGAAGGGAACCTGTCCTGCGTGACAAAAAAAAAGCGGTTTGGCTTTTTTCTCCAAAGTTGCCTAAGACAGAGGACCCTACTTTTCTGCATCAGCTGAAATCTGGACCTTCTCCTCGCAGACAGGCCCAGCATGGCTGAGGTCTGCAAGCCCACGGCGCTGAAGGCTTGGGGCCCCGGAGCCGAGCCCTCGGGCCAGGAGCCGGCAGAACCCGCCCCGAGAGGGGTGCAGGGCAGCGCGGCCGGGCGGGGGGCACAGCCCCTGGGCCGGAGCCCCCCGGGGGTGCTGGCTGGCGGCGGCTCGTCGCGGCCCCGGTCCCGGCGAGGGCGKGGAGGGGGCTGAAACGCTGAGTCAGCGCCGCGGTGCCGCCGCGGAGGGCCGGGGGCCGGGCGGCGCCCCCACCCCGGCGGCACCG
>JAYKAV010003237.1:144056-180060 GCA_035582835.1 Phoebastria nigripes
GCGGGGCCGGGACTGCGCCATGGCCAGCGCCGCAGTCATAAAACTCCCGCCGGCGGCGGTGGGGCGGGGGGCGAGGGCGGCAGCGGGGGGGCCGCCGCTTTTGTGTGCGGCCGTGGGGGTGGGTGAGGGCCGCACCCACCCGCGGCGGGGTCTGCGCCAAGAAATCTCCTGACTGCGGTCCTGCAGCCGGCTGGCAGCGGTACCCAGGGCTCCCGCGGCTCTCCGCAGCCTTCCCCCCCACCCCGCCCCATCCTCTCCCCTCCCCATCCTCTCCCCTCCCGGGGATGCAGGTGGGAGGCGCGTCGGGGCGCGGCCAGCCCGCCGGTTTTGTACTTCCTTCAGCTGGGCGCCAGCCTCGGGGTGTGTGTGTGTGTCCCCCACCCCATCCCGCACCCCCTCGCCTCAGGCTCACCTGAGCCGCAGCCCCCCGCCCCGCCGCCGCGGGCGGGCGGGGAAGGTGCGGCGGTGGCCGCGGCGTGGGCTGTAGCGATGGCTTTCGTGCTCCCTGGTGTCATACCGCATAGGGGGGGAAAGGGGAGTGACTCGCTAACTCTCAGCCAGTAGGGAGTAGAGGAGCTCTAGGTATGTGTTATTTTTAATAAAGACGTTGAAGAATTGAAAGAAATTCTTTTAAAACATGTCTGCTGCTTAAAAATAGATTATGAATGAACCCATTTATCCCTCTGGAATAGGCGCGTTGAGGGGATTCTGGGACTGAAAGGGAGGTTATGTGCATCTACATGTTTACATAGCATTGCTTTGGGGTTAGACGTTAGTTTGTTAGGAGAGAAATAATACCACGTTATAACCGAGATCCCCTTCTGCAGGCTCTTCAGGGTTTGGGTCCTCAGAGCAGGGTTACTCTGAAGTTACTGTAGCTGGTGTGTGGGTGTGTTAGAGCTTGAGAACTGGTTATGACTTTGTTTCTTTGACCTTGTGGTTCAGATTTAACTTTCAAGTTGAATTTCCCATAGTTCCTGGCTGCCACTAGACCTCCTTGTGCGTGTTTTGACAGATTTGAAAACCACATTGAGAATGAACTTTAAATTAACTGAAATTTATTTCATTTTCTTTCTAACTAAATAAGCGTTAGGGATTGCTGTTAGTTAACAAAATATTTAGCAGTTGTATTGGGCAATTTTAGAATTCAGATGCTGAAATTTAGACATGAATGAATTTACAGAGGGCAAGCATTTGGCTACTGTGATTGTTTAAAAATGAAGATAGTGTGACTTTCAAGAAGGGATATAACATTCATAGCCATATTTATCCCGTTATGGGAACTAAGACCCCAAAAAAAGAGAATACCATTGATGCTGTTCTCAAATACAGATTATTGTTATTAATACCGTGTTTTATGTCTTCTACGCTTTAGGAAAAATGTTTTCTAATAGGTTTTTACCTTGTTATTTAAGTAGAACTGTTTAAAGGTGGGGAAGTTCTTTTATCATGTCACTGCTGTAAGAAGTTGTATTACTGCTGTTCTTCTAAAACAACTATTTTTGCCTTCCATTACATTAAATAAAAAGAAAAATAAGTTTTAATGAAGTTTAGTCATACTTTTTTTTGGTGTCTCATTTAGTCTGTTCTTACTACAGTGAGGTAGTTTCATGCAGATTTGTGACACAATTTTTCATCGTTATTCCTTTCAGCCCTTTGAATTTGAAAATTACCAGATCCTGCAATGCCCCTGGAGAAATCTGTCAAAGAACTAATTTGCTTGCAGAAGATACAATGGGGACATTTTGAAGTATGGTCTTCTTTCTTGCGCTTTCCAAATTAAAACGCTTATCACAACCCCTTCTTTTAGAAGAACAACTTTGAAAACTGACTTTAGTGGAATCCAACTTGAGTAAGCCTTGGCAAGTCAATCACAAATAAATTGTCTAGGCAACTAGTCTAATATAGGTTATAAAATCTCACGGCAGTTGTGCTTTTTTGTCACTTGAAATTCCTCGAAATATTTAATCAAGTTTCTTTCATGACATAGTTGTATTCTGTACAAAATGAAAAACCTCTTTGCCTTTTCTTCTAGAAAGGGCCAAATTTATAGTCTTTAAGCTGTTTTGTTACTCACATGTGACTCTCTGGCCAGATACCAGCTTTGGAGGTGTCCTAGTTACTGGAAGGGGGAGTATATGTTTCAGTGTTTCTCACTTCTACAGCCCAGGAGATGTGAGAGACCCCGTAAAGCGCTTGGTCTACAGTGCGAGAGATACTCAGGAGACGTTGGGTGTTGGCTTGCAAGCACCGCAGGTTAAAAGTGGGCTCAAGGGGATAGGACCTCAGCTGTTCACCCCATCCTTTCACAAATTGCTGGTGAATTACACATAAAGCAGCTCCAGAGTTTCCAGCCCGGCATGTTGCTGGGACTTGAAACTGGTGGGGTTTTTTTACTGTAGCAGACAAGGCTTAAACTCTGGCAGTGGGGGAGCTGCTCCTTATCTTGCATAGCCACCCTGCTGCGGGAAGCCCCCTCTGCAGGGGAGCGTGACAGATCCTGGAGGAACTAATCCATTCACATGCCTGAACTGAATTCGTTAGATTTGTGAATCAACACCCAAASTCCTGTTGAAATCAAGGGACAGGGTGTGGTCCCAGAGAAGGCTGATCTATCTGACGGAGTTATCTCCTTGCTGTTTGAGCAGCAATACTCTTTTCCCCCTCTTTTTCTTCSTCCCCTATCCCTCTTCCCTGTCTTGCCCCAGATGATGCAGTCCCACCTCGCACCATGTCTGGACCTCACCTACCTTGCCTTTCTGTAAGCAGGTTAAACTCACTAACCTTTAAGGAAACAGTGGATTTTTTTTTTTTTTTTTTTTTTTTTTTTTTTTTTCTGGGCCAGTTCCCTGATGTATTAGTGAGTTCATTTGACTCCTGCAACGCCCAGGTGAGACCCAGAGCCAGGACAAGGCAAGCATCTGCAGCAGGGCAGGAGTGGAAATGAGAAAACTTTCCCTGTTGGTGGCAGTGGGCTGGTAGRCCCTGTCTGCTTGTGAAACCTCCCTGTCAGACTGCCCTGACCAGCACAGGGACCTGAAGCTTGGCCTGAGAAGGATTTAACAGATTTCAATAATAATAGTGCTAGAAGTAGGAACAAGATCTCTTTAGTCTCACAGAGGAGACCAGACAAACCTCGGGTGTCCCGGACTGACAGGAGCTTTGAGGTGTCCCATGGGATGGGTCCTGTGCTCCTGCCTCCTCCCCGGGGCACCTGCAGCTTCCCCTCTGCCGCTTCTGGCACTGGGCGAGCTCGTTCAAGGAGCTAACCCCCTAGAAAGCTGTTCAGCTTCTTTGGCAAGGTCATTCTCTGCTGATTTAGCAAGATGTGTTGGCTTCTGGGACTCGGACAGCAGAAGCAGCAGGTGCAGGGGAGCAGGCAGGACCTTGTGACCGGGACTGGGCAGGGAGCTGGGTGACCCTTCTGTTGGTGGCAGCACATGGCTAGATTGGTTCGGGCATCTCCATCTTGTGAGCTCCCTCTCTGTTCACAGCAGTGACATGCCTCTCGCCTGGCTTCCCATTTGGATGCTGAGCATCAGGGAGAGCTGGAAAAAGATGCCAGCGTGCTGCCCCCCGCAGCGGTGCCCTCCGAGGTCCCACGGGGCGGAAAGCAACTACGAGCCACGTGGGCGATGTAAGGAGAGCTGCGTCATCCTACCAACATCTCGGCTAAAGCAATCGCGATCACGCACACCCGCTTTTATTTTATTTGGAAGCTCAAGGTACCAGTTTCTTTTTGTGGCCCTGCTGAGGGAGCAGAGCTGTGTTGGAACAGCTACCTGAAACAGCGTAGGGAAACTTTTAAAGAGAGAATCCGGAAAAATACTGGCATGCTAATAAGCTATTCTTGCAGCAAAATCTAGGTTTGGCAGAACTAATCTTTTATGGGAATTGATGGCTTTAAAATGTCGTGTGGTGAATTCCTGGCTTGCTCGCATGCAAGGGCCCCCACTCAAGAGCAGCGAGTCATTCAAATGGTGTTTTCGGGATGGTTCCCATTTCTGAGTAGTAACTTGATTACGCTACCTGCGTTGTAATGAGAGCAAGTGTCTGCTAGACAGTAAATATTTGGAACTGTCTCTTCTAAAGAGGTTACCAGCTGAGATGTCAGAGTGTCTTATTGTCTGAGTGCCTGACAAATAACAGCTGGGACAGACTTACATCTGCTGTTTAAACAACTGCGTTCTGGTGAGGGAGCTGAGTCAGCCTGAAAATACTACATTAGCGGTGATAAAACTAAGCTCAGTCAACTACTAGAGGAAAGTCCCTAGACTGCGTCTCTAAGAGCCCCAGTTTGAGGCATTCGGTCTGAATGATGAGGCTGCAGGGTTCTCCTGGTTCAACAGGGTCTGATTGCCTTTAAGCACTTCCCTTCCAACTGGGAAGGAAGAGACTGATGTAGTTTGGTGGTAAGGTTTGGAGGGCTGCCCGTGCCTGTGGGGTGGCTGGGGAGAAAGCATAAAAATGCTTAGTTGAAAAAATGCACAATGGAAATCGGTGTCATGGATCCACCAAAAGTGTGAAATAACCCTCTAATTATATAGGAGATAAGAGGGAGGTGTAGAGGGAGTGTCTGGGCACTTTGAAAGGCAAGGCAATTAGCTTGTGTTTGATGTGATAGAGGCTAAAGAGATGCTAAGAGGAATGTCGGGTCTTTGAAAGTCCTTCTGGTTGGAAATGCAAGCCGAGGTTGTCCTTACTGAAAGGCGAGTAACTTGCTTTGTGCTGAATCCTTGTTCTAACTGATCCTTAGCGTCTGGATGAGTTGTACTTATGTGAATGCTTAGGTAAGGTGGTGTCCGAGGACTGCTATGCAGAAAGAGCTGAAAGATGAGACCTTGGAGGGAGCTCAGGTTGGATCAGGCTTAAAGCGTGGACCAGAATGAGGTTGGGAGTAACGCTTCCTTCACAGGTTGCAAAAAGAGATCACAGAGGTGATTTGGGAGCAAAAACTGTCGGTTTTGTTTTAGCCATGTGGATTTCGAGGGTAGTCATCCATAAGGAGGTGTCACAACGAAGTCAGGCTGAGAGTTAGGACAGAAGAGGATAGATCTGAGGGAATGAAAGGTAAGGAGAAGGCTCTTGGCTTTGTCTGCAGGAGGTGTTACCCAGAAATAAGGTACTGAAATTAAGTATGCTGTTACGTGCCTTACAGAGTAAGGGCCTTACGTTTTCTCCACCTGGAATTTGCAATGTGCCACGAACCTCTAATGCCTTAGCTGATGCAAAACAAGACAAACTGCTGTGAACAAAGAGTTGGAATGACCTAAATTCAGGGTTTTTTTCCAAATGTTGGTGTTTGAAGATCTTTTTAATGAAGCGGCGTGTGTGAAGAGCAGACCCCCTGAGCAGACCAACAGTGCTGCAAGCTTTCCCAAAGTTTCAAAATCAAACTTCAGGAAAAATATTAGAGACCATTATGTTAGTTTGCTCAGTTGTTCAGACAGCTGGATCTGGCTATTTTAGTAATCTAAAGTAGAATCAGTGTAGCAGGATTAACAGAATGAGGCAAAATTAACTCTGGTGTGTTTGGGGCTGGTGTGAGGAATCCCTGGAATGATTTGGGTCTGGTACAAGGAATGTTGGGAATGGCGGTGATTGCTGGTGGGGGAAGAAGCTGGGTGCTGCTAGCCCCTCCGGAATAGCACATGAATGAAGCGTGTGCTAACGTACAGTGAGAGATCAGGGACCTGCTGTTCATTCATGTCTCATGTAATTCTTTGTATTAGTTCTCTCTATACGTTTTAAATTTTGTATGCATTTAATGGGGTCCAACAGTTGGACCTAACGCTACATGCAAAAGGGAGCAGAAGCTGCTGTTGGTTAGAGTGACGTGGGCAGCAAGCCCTATGCATTTTAGTCTCCTTAGCTGTGTGTCCGCCCTTTGCATCCACCTTTGTGGTGGATATGAGGGAAAGCTTTAAAAAAATACGTGGATGATGTATAGTAGTGGCATGACAGAAGCTGAAGTGTTGCTTCACTGATGGCCCTTTGTTCTGGGAATGAAGAAGCTGAAGGATCAGTGAACTGGATAACCAGTTCTCTTCGGTTTCTCCTGCATTTATGAGACAACACATTCATAAATTAATTAATAATCAAAGGAGAGCGATGAACGTGTGCCACAGAAACCTGATAAATGTTGATAAACCTGCCAACTCTAATGTCTGTTACCTGGAGATAAATACACAGAGCTGAAAAACGAGATTCTTAAAACTGTTAATTTTTAAGGTTTTCGCCCATCTCTCTAAACTTTGACTTTATATTTGTCTAAGCTTTACAACTATTCTCAATGGAATTAAGAGCACAGCTCACTAAATTAGACGTAATTGGACTAAACTGCGGTTTAGATCCCTTCAGAGAAATGAAGCAGTTAATGTGAGTGAAAATTGAAATTAGTTTCTTTTGAGGACTAATGCAGTGGGACAGACTGCACTGACCCTCATAAAAAGCCTGAGCAACTTTTCTCAGAACAGAAAACTTTTTCTTTTTAAAAACTAATGATGCTGTTGTGTCTCCCTTCACATTACAACCCCCCCAAAGATGCGTATTTTCTTCTCCTTTGCACACATTTTCATTTGCGAAAAATACTATTGTTTTATTAGTTTTGATTATTCAGTTATTTAAAGCAGAACACTTGATTTGAAAATCTAAATTTGCCTTCCTATGGCCAAGAATCACATCAAACTCTTTCCCGAGACTGGGTTAAAAAGGTCCCTATTCCCTGGCGGGGTAGGGTTATACTGCAGGTCTGGTCAAATTTGAAAATACTGAGGTTTTTCATGTATTTACGTTTTTACTCAGTTGTGACTGATGGGTCCTGCTTTCAAAACTGAATTTACATACAGAGTGAACAGGGATTATAATTATACTAGCTGGTAGTAAAAACTGCTTATAGTCTTACATTTAGTAATGTTTTTACATTTAATTCTGTTCTTCGTACTGGAAGGTACCGCAGCATTTTACAGATCCAAAGGGTTATCTGCTAGATCCAGTGGCTTCTGAATTTTGGTCACAAATCTTTGGKATGATAGATAGTCACTGTTCTCCTGAATGCATCACGACTGTAGAATAAATTCAGAGCTGGGGGAATATTAAGTGTTACCATAGTTAATATTTTGTCATAACACTCAGGGCTCGATTTAAAAAGGAGACAAGTTGTACTGCATTGGGGTACCCAGTCCCTTTGTACCCTGGTTCCTTGCAGAGTCCACAGGTCCATATTAGGCACTTTGGCAAATGGTAGACTTTATGTGTCTATGCATGTATGTCTATACATATGACTCTAGCTTTAAAATGGTTTGCTGACTGGGGGAGGTTTGGAAAGAAGGCAAGGAAATCTTTGAATAAAGTGAGGAGTGCTAAGGTATTCAGTGCTGTTGCCTTTCTTGTGACTTCAAAGAATTGTTGGTGCTAATTCTGAGGGCGTCATCTTGAAATACCCATCCGTTGATTTATCTTCAGGTGGCCAAGTGCCCTTAGAGCCAGTGAAGTTAAGGCTGTTCTTGTGTTTGCAGGACTAGCAGTTGTCTTACAAGAATGAATGAGTAAAATTTGTTATTAAAAATAATAATTGTCCTTTAATAAATTTGTATTGAAGAATCTCAAAGCCCTTTAAGAATTAGGTTGTTATTTTCTGCATCTGTTTGTTGCTAGTCTTTAATCYGTTACTCCCATTCAGTTAATGCTGTGTGCAACTGCAGAAGAGCTTCCCAGAGTTTACATGCCTTTGTTCGGTGGTGTGGCATTTTTATTCCTCCTGAGTTCCTGTGTTTTAGATTTATGAGAAGGATGATGTGAGAAGCGGGAATGTAATCTGAGTGTTGAGCCATTCCGTATTTCTTCTATTTAATATCTGGTCTCAGCATGTGAAAACTCTGAAGCCAAATTATTCCATCTGTGGTATTGGCAGTAGAGCAGAATGGGATCCTCTTTCGTGAGGTGGATTATGTGGCTGTGAAAGGCAGCTTTGAGGAGCACAGCAACGCCAGGTGGAAACAATTTGGCTTAATTAAGGGCTTCTGAACTGAAAATGGGGAACCCGAACGCACACTTTGTTGCCTGTGGAAGCGGGGGTACGGTGCTTCTCTTGGATCCCGCCCGGCGCGTGAAAAGGGGGTTGAGTGATAAGAGGAAAGCCGTTTGCCCGGCACTTTGTGCGTTGATTTGAAATTCCATTGCAGCGGGCTAATTGCTAATAAAAATAAATAAATGGATCTCCCCATTCAGAAGCTGGTTTTAGTGGGTTTTGGAAGAGAATCGTCAGGAATGTGGCATCTTTCTGGTCCCAGTTTGGTGCTTCAAGCATTTGGATGTTACATTACACTGAAAGATGGGATGTATCTGTGGTTCCTTCGCTTAATTAACAGGGCTTCAATGGCAGTATTTTGGGAGTACAGCTGAATAATAAGACAATGATATGTAATTAAGATTTGCTGTTCTACCAGAGGAACTTTAAACCTACGCTTCAGGAATAGGGATTTAAGACGTGGTTAATTAGTTGAAACAGCTTCTGTTGGAAGGTAGTACAATCGGTTGGAAAGCTAGTTAATTAAACAAATAATTAAAGGGTAAAGAAGGGGGKTTTTTTTGTTTTTTTGTTTTTGTTTTTTAATGACCACAACACATTTCATACTTTTTAAATAAAAATATGCTTCTGGAAGTATCTTCCTTGTTATATGGCAAGCCAATACAAATTCTGAAAATAATTAAAATGTATCAAATGTGGAAGCTGAAAAAGAGTTTGTTTTGGTTTTTGGTTTTTTTTTTCCCCCCACATATTAGCAAATCTAGAAGAAATATTTCCAATATTATAGTGCAGAGTCCCAAAGAATTGCAGAGCTTTCCCCCCCCTAAGAATAATCTCTGCCTAATAACTGAGGTCCAAAAATTCTAGTTTTAATCCCAGTTTCACTGAATTTCCTCATGGGATTTTTATATATATATATATTCTGCTTTCTGTCCTGAATAGTTCAGTTTCTTTGTAGTTGTATTGTTTATGATGATAAGATAAGCACATCAGCAGAGGAGCGATACCAAAGGCTGTAATGTAGGCAGGATGCATGCATATATCAGAGCAATTGTGCCAGACATTTTGAAGAATGAAAAATATCTTTTCCATCAGCTAGATTCACATCATCCTGGAGTTTTCTTTCATGCTAGAAACCAATTTCTACACAAGGTTATAGGTCATTGTCTGTAAGACTTGCTTCTTCCGTGTATTTCATAGAATCATTAAGGTTGGAAAAGACCTCTAAGATCATCGAGTCCAACCGTCAACCCAACACCACCATGCCCACTAAACCATGTCCCTAAGTACCACATCTACACGTCTTTTAAATACCTCCAGGGATGGTGACTCCACCACTTCCCTGGGCAGCCTGTTCCAATGCTTGACAACCCTTTCAGTGAAGACATTTTTCCTTACATCCAATCTAAACCTCCCCTGGCGCAACTTGAGGCCATTTCCTCTCGTCCTATCGCTAGTTACCTGGGAGAAGAGACCGACACCTCGCTGCAACCTCCTTTCAGGTAGTTGTAGAGAGCAGGAGAACAGTAAAATAAATAGTCCCAGATTATGTCTTGTTTTTTTTTTTTTTCCTCACAGAAGTACTTTGATTTATTAAAGTTAATAATTTTGAAAAGGAGGAATACTACACAGAAGCACAGAAGTATTTATTTCTCAAAATGCTTGCATGTATATATGCAAAATGAGAATGAAAGAACAATGTTCTGTGGGGAAAAAAAACTGGCCTAATACTGATGTTCCTTTATTTTTTTCTTCTCTCTTTCTCCTTCCCTACCATCCTTCAACCAATACTCGACCATGCAGGTTTTAGATGCAAGTTTACCAGTACCTGATGTTAATGAAGACAATTTGGAGCMTGATGCCCCGCCACAGGAGCCACAGCAGCCAGGAGCTGTTGCAGCACCTCAGGAGCTGGATGGGCAGCAGCCAGAGGTGGCTTCACCCCTCCAAGAACCAGCTGGAGAGCAAGCAGAGGCCGCTGGCACAAATGGTAAGTAAAAACCTGTGTTCAGTGGACAGATCGTAGAGGCCTGGATGCTAAATGGAGCGAGAAGTTGAAATGGGGCTCAACTAGCCATCTCCTAGTGAACAGGTAGTTACTCAAGTGATCTCTTGGTTGCTCAAGTGCTTCTTCTAGGGCATTGTTTTGTTGGGACACATTTTCTCTGTAGCAGAGGTCAGATAACAAATGGGTTGTGGATTGAAGCTGTCAGCGTCGGTGGTGGGGGATGCTCCCCGTTCCCCCTTAGGGGTGGTTCTCTGCTCTCAGTGCACCCTGCGGTGCCTCTGCTTGCCTGCTGCCAATCTCTCGACCATTCACCTGAAGGAACAGATCAGTTTCCACTTCTCAGGTTAGGATTTTCTGCTGCATAGGCCTGTCTCTTCCTTCCCAGGGCAGAAATCCTTTTATGTTCATTCATTAGTGATATTAATGATAATAAACTATTTTGAACTCACAGGAAGGGATGGGCTGCTGATCCGTTGGCTCTACCTTGATTAAAGTTCCCTTTCATACTGCTTTTAATCAGATTTGCATTTTGACCACAAAACCTTTCTCATCGTAGGCACCCCTGTCTGCTCTGTCCTGGGAATCTCTTTCTTGCCTTGTTGCACAGTCAGAAATGTGCCGCTCTTTCTCCGGTGCAAACTGGCAGCCCGCCTCTCCTGCCCTCATCAGCCTCTTGTTGCTGCCCCCTTCCCTCTGCTCCGTTCGCAGCCGCGCGGTGAGAGGTCCGCTTCAGCGATCCCGCTGCACGCTGACCTTTTTGGCAGGGGTGGCAAGAGGGAGGGATAGTTTTCAGTCAGAGCAGGCAACTAATGCTGGTGTGAGAGAGGCGGGGAGGGATGAGGAAGGGTAGGATGGAGCACATTCTTCAGTGTCAGCCTGTAGAGCAGCTTAAGGCATTTGTGTAGCCCTTAGCGTGCTTTGGGGTTTGAATTCTAGTAAAGGCCATTCTTTGCCATGCCTTCAGATTAATTGCCGTAACACTGTTGTCCCAATAGAAGGTTGCCATATTTTATGCTGAGCTTTTGTGCTTTTTTTTTAATCATATTGGTAGAGGCTTTTGGCACTGTAGAAATGGGATGCAACATATTTTATCCTTCACTCATGATGAACACTGCTTCTCTTCAAAATTTTAGTCTTAAGTGGGTAGGGATGCAGAGAGGATACTTATTAAATAGAGTCACAAAGGAAGAGAAAATACCCGATGATTCCAAGTAGTATCAGAAGATTTCATGTTGGTATTCAGCTTCTGGATCAAGTAACAGAGAAGGCCTTTAAAAGGGCATGAATTTGAAGTTAATAGTCAAAAATTACAATTCTTGTTGAATAATTCTGGGTTGTAGCTTCAGTTGTACAGAAATTGTGTTCCTAGGATGTGTAATGAAGAAGAGGTGAGAAGCTCCCTTTGAATGCAGATAGTTGCACGTGACCAAATGCATGATGTGTTGTGGACGTAGGTAGCATTAGGAATTCGTATGTGAGTAGATTGCCTGAAAAGTCTTCGCTTTCTTTGATAATCATCTCTCATGTGGTTGTGTGATGTTGCTGTTTTAATCAGGATTTATTTTACTGTTGTCAGTGGAACCAAGCCTACGTGGTAGCATAATTTATGTGAAAGGGAAAACAATTCTACGGGTTTGCTCTCAAAGTAAAAAAGCCCTTTATGGAGGCGATGCAGCATCTATTTTCTGGTAACGATAGCTGAAAATGACATCATCCATAGGGACAAATAAAACCTGTCTGGTCAAGCATTGAAAAGATAGTTCTTCAAGTAAAGACTACATTTAGATATTCATAACTGTTTATATCTACCCCTCTGGACCATGTCCACATGTCTTTAGGCAGATGAATACAGGTGGGGAAGAGGTATCTCTAAAATGCTCCATGCAGAGAAGTCTCTCCACATAGAGTAATATATCATTTTAGCTCTACACTTCTTCACGTTCCCCACTCATTCTTTATTTCATCTTGTTTGCAAAGTCTATAAAATCAGAAATAAAGCATCACGACACTGAGCACTGAGGCAACACAGGTAATTGCCTACGGTAAAGGAATGTTTGTGATTGAAGGTTTTTTGGGTTGATTRGTTTGTTCCTGTTGTCGTTACTTGAATCTCGCATTCGGAGGACCATTTGAGAGATGATCCAGACTCATCAAAGTTGCCACTATCAGATTAAATTATCTGGGAGGTCTGGTAAATTAACTGGGAAGTTGGTGCTGGCAGTCAGAGCCACAGACAAAGGCTGTGAACGCCTGGCCCAAGTATCTGTGTATCATCAGAACTCTGGAGATACCCAACATAATCCATAGAAATTATGTTACTATAATAGGAGGTCCCCTATATCAGATACTGATCCTTTACACTTTATTTTATCATACTGCATCCCTTTTTACTAGCAGTAAGAGCTGCTGGAGCATTACATTACTATACTACAAGTATCCAGAGTAATACCTTTCTGAAACCCTTGACAGCAGAATTTGAGATGATTTATAATGTAATTAGGTTGTAGAGAATTCCAATTCAAAAAACCCAAACAAACGAAAACAACAACAAAAAAACCCAATCCCTGAGTAACTGTTCATAGGCAAAGGAGCAAATGTTTCAGCATGGAGAAACAAAAGTGCTTCATATGTTTTTTGTTTATAGCCACTTAGGGCTTTTAACTAGCATTTATTGAGGTTTGGTCTGGATGCTTTGTGGCAAACTCCATCAAGAGGGCATCACAAAGGTGGGCGCTGAGGCGGGCTGTTGTTTAGGCMGCGGCTATTTCTTACTGCCGAGCCGGCATCTCCTCCCTGCAGAGGAAGAAGAACCATAAATGCTTGAAGTGAAGGTTTCAAGTGGGATACTTGGAGGCATAGCGATGTTAGTTGCCGGCAGCGCAGCGATGGGAAGGGAGGCGCGGGGCCGCGCTGCAGCAGCCGGCGGTGCCCGCCCCAGCCGGGCGGGCGAGGGGCGGGGCGGGGCCGGGCGCCACCCCGGGGCCTCGGGCGCTGCCCGGGCGGGACGGGCCGGGGACGGGCCGGGGCGGGCGAGGGAGCGCGGCCGCGGGGCGAGGGAGCGCTCGGGGCGGTGGAAAGGCGGCTGCGGCCCGGCTGCCGCTGCCGTCGGGCCGCGCTGCCCCGCTCCCCCTCCGCGCCCCGGCGTCCCCCGCCACGCACGGAGGAGGGACCTCAGGCCGTGAGAAGGAAGTTTCTCCTCATCAGGGTGATTTAAGACGTGCTGGGGACGATAACAATGACGGGTAAGGCAGCGTGGCGTTGCTAACGTGTAAGCGCGTTCATTTGTTTTTATTTTCTCGCTGCTGATCAGCGCCCGGGTTTGTGCGTCTGACACCTGGGGACTTCGTGCTGCAGCAGTTCTGTGACTTGCTGGGGTGCGCATGCCGGGGCGCTCCTTCGACTCTCGAAAGTATTGTTTTACTTACTCGAGGTTTCCTGGCAGTGCGTTAGGAGTTAAAAGGTCTGGCTTAAATATTTTTATCACGGTGAGAACCCTTTCCAAGTGAAGGTTGCTGAAATTTTAGAATTTCATGTCACCTCGATCGGACATTTGATGTGGTACTTGCAATACAAGGCTTTTACGGATTTGAAGATGCTGACTAGGTTTTCTTCTGCAGTACCAGAGTATGACATAGTATCTGAAATTGAGGAACAGAAAGAAAAGATAGTGACTGTACTGGTGATGCTATTTTGATGATCAAGATATAATGCTATATGATAATCAAGAAATAATGCAGTAAAATATCTTAAGAGCTAAACTTGGTGAAATTGAAGGAAATGTAGACGTTGGCATCATTTATATGTTGTAAAAATATTTGCATGAGAGAAATGAAGCTGTTGCACTATAGCTGTTACTCTGTAGCTGTTTTAATTTGAATGAAGCAAAAGCCAGAGGAGATTAACACCGTGGCGGGGGGTGTGTGTGTACACATGCATGTGTGGCGGCAGGATCCCAGCCTGTGATATCAAAAACTCAGTGCTATGTGCATTGAAGTCTGTACATCTTATTTAAGAAAGTAGCGCATGAGCCACTGAAGTGTGAGAGCTAACACCATAAACTCATTGGGCTTTCTGAAAAGAGAATAGTATTTGGAGGAGCAAAGAATTGAAAGGAAAAAAACAGTATCTTGCACTGCTGGTTTTGCACAAACTTGTGACTTTCTCTGGGAAACAAAGTTGGGCTATGAAATTTAAAAAAAAACAAAACAAAACAAAACCCACTTTTTTTTTCCTAAAGGTAACTAATTTGCATCAGAATTACTCGCAGATTGATGAGGTATGTCTGTAGCAATCTAGGAAATCTTTTTTATTTCATCATACTAATAATTATTTACTTGCTTTTATTTTATTTACTAGAGCTAGTGAATGAATTCAGCAAATAGTGGGGGTTTATTCATGCAAAATACTGTAGCGTTACAATACATATTGACAACAAAGCCTGTAGAAGTCCGGCTCTGTTTGGAGCTGACCCTGGGGAGGACTGTACGTGATTTGAATCAGTTAGTAGGGGAGGAGATATCCTACCACTTTTACAATAGGGTTTTCATTAAACTCGATGTTTAATGAGCTTATCACATGCTGAGTCTTTTTCCTCAAGGGTTCTCTTTTTTTTTTATTTCCTTTTATTGTTAGTAATTAAAGGTTAAACTGTTTTTCAAAAGCATTCTCTTTATAGGGTTGCACAGTTTGATCGTTTGAGGTTTTCCTTATTTAATAATTCTTGTGGAAACTTGGATTTTCACCATAGCACAATGGCTTCTATAGTACGTTTTGCAAGAACTGCATCTAGCTCGTAATACAAGTTACCGTTTCTTTGAAGGGACAGAGTACCTCTCCTTATTGGTGTGCGGGGGTGTCTTAAGCTATCGTGTGTCTAATTCATGCACATGCCGCTATGTCTCCTTTGTGGTGAGTTTTTCTATGATGCTTATGTTACTCTTTATGCAGTCGTCTTGACAAAGAAAATTTTCAGTCTCTTTCGTTGTGCATTTTTATTAATCATTAGGGGTTCTCAAAAATGTCACAACATTTACTGACCTGTATTGCTTATCCCATCCTTGTTCCTAGTGGAGCAGATCCCCCCCCCCCCCCCCCCCCCCCCAAATACTCGAGTGCTAGTGTTGCATCTATCTTGTGCTTGGTGAATACATTTTATTTTAAAAAGCGGAACCGAGTCACTGAACGTGAGACCTGGACAGCAGGGGTAACCATGAAATTTCAGGAATATTTGTAGCGTGCTGGTTTGGTTCCCAAGCAGAACAGCTGGACTGGTTTGAGAGCAGTTTATTACTGAGTTCATTTAATGAAGAATCTTTAACTACAGTAACTCTATATCCAAGCCATGGCTAATGACCCCTCTGGTTTAAAAACAAACAGACACAACAATTTTAGAGGAACATTACTGTTTTTTGATTTTTAGTGCTGTTTCTTGAAACATTGAAATGAAAGAAGAAATATCTTAAAATCTTGAATGAATGAAATGTATAACTTCCCTTGCTGGAATTTGAGAAGTTAGTCTCTAGGTTGGAGCAGACAAGTACAGCTAAAGCAAAAACTTCTAAAAATAAAAGGTTTGTGAGGAATGTTATAGCATCACAGCGGAAATGATTGTGCTTTCTAAGTTACTCTCATATGAGGTTATGTACGATGTCCTTTTCTGGGGACGTTGCTTTTGCTTTCTTAAGGAGTTCTAAGCCATGAAAAATTGCAGCTATTTTGCAACTTTTCCTTTTTTCTGTTTCTAAAAATGGACACAAAAGTATGTGAAATTTTTGAACTTAACTCTTCAGTTGCCACCCAAGTACCAGGGAACTTAATGGTATTTGTTTCTAACGCTTTGAAAGAAGAACATGATTTGAAAGCCCATGAAGTGTGTGTATGCATTGTGAAATTTAGTATGCAAAAATGTCCCTCATTATTTAATTATTCTGAAAGAAACCCTTCCCTACAATTAACATGGCAAGTCAGTCCTTGGAAATAATTGAGTGAATAGAATGGGGAAGGAAATAGTATGTGCCTTCCATGAAAGAAGTATTTGTACATTGAAGTGGAAACAAACACTGTGAATAGTAGGGAAAGGAAGAATTTGTGAAATCGATTGTCAAGAAGCAGCAGTGCCACGGACTTGAAACCTTGTAGTTTAAAAAAAAAAAAAAAAAAAATTGTTAGAAGGGTAACACCTGGACATATTTCTGCTTAATTTTGTTACTGCAAAGTGAGTGGGGTGTTTGTTTGATTTATTAAAACCAACCGCCTGAAATTTGAGGTCAAAAGAATCAGGATTTGTGGTATAATGTCCAATTCTTACACTCTGCAATGAAAACGTAAAAGCACAGCTTGCTTTTTTTAATTGGTAAAGTATTCCATTTCATTAATAATTCCAAATAGGTACTTCATTCCAAATAAATCTGTTCAGCATAGGTTTTTCATAGATGTTGTCATTTCAGACTGTGTTTTGTTTTTTAATTACTGCTTCTCCATTTTTATCAGGTTTTGCCCTTTCTTGACTTTGCCATTAAATGTTTCTACTAATAATTAGAAGAATTGTGCAGTTAAGGGAAAACTGCATTTAACAAATAAAAGCTTGGTATATCATGGACACTCGGTTCAAATTCATTTTTTAAATTGCCTTCTCCTGTTTCAGTGTCATGTCAGTTTTAAAGCAGTAGGTGTTTTTTTACAAGTTGTATTTGTGGCAAATCTAGATACAAGGGAGGCAAATGATTGTAAAATACCCCTCCAGCCTTATGGCTTCGGTGTTCATTTATGCTCATGCAAACCTACTGAGAGTATTGTGTATGTGACCGAAAGCACGATTTGGCCCCAAATACTTAAACATTGAATAAATGGTAACAGCACAAAGTCCTCTGGAGCCTTTCGGTGGCCAGTGGAGTTTGCGAGGCGGGCGCAGGGTGTGTGTGACATCCATCTGAGAGATTGAGAATGTAGGGAATTCATGGAAAAAATCCAGCGCGGTGCTGCAAATCCTTAGGGGGAAAAGTCAACCAGCTCCAGATGTTGACATGGTTGACTGGGAGCACATGAAGTGCTGTGGATTTAACTCTTGCAGTCAGAGTGCTGCCTTTTTTTTTTTTTTTTTTTTTACCCTCTGGCAACTACCAGGGGAGAAACACATTTTCACTTCTAGAGACAGATGAGACGGTGGGAGCAATTAAGTTGCACTGCCAACAGTGTCTGTCAGCCTACTAAAAGGGAAGTGTTATTTATTAATTTCATTTTTAATGGGATGAGACAAGAATTCAGTCATTCTGAAAATACTAATTTTCCAACATCTGATCAGTATACTTCTGATAAAACAGAAATAAATTCTTACCATGGACTAAGCTACCTATGAAATTGTGAAGTCAAGCACTTTTGATTCCCTAAGACCGTCAATCTCGTATGTTTCTTTCAGAATAAAACAAAACACTTGCAGTTATTAAAACACAAGCAGCATCTTGATTCAATTAAAAATGTTTGAAAGCTTAACTGCTAAGTAAGCAGTTAAAATAGAATTTCAGCTTTAGTTCTCAGCCATAGTGGATTGAAATACCAAAGTGGATCAATTTTATGATATGACCTATGATTTTATCGCTGCCTCTGGATAGATTTTTATTGTATTGTTTTCCTTGATTAGCCCATAGCTGGTGAAGTGCAGCCCTGCTCAGGATAGACCTAAAGAAATTGTATTCATAGCAGCGTATTACTAGATTTTTTTTCTTTTTTTTTTTTTTTTGTCTGGGAGGTATTTTGATGAGGCTTCTGTGTTTCTTAAAGATGCTTTCAAATTCTATAAATGAATTCAGAAAGTGCTAGTTGTCTTGCCAAAATACCTGTGGTAGTGACACGCTACAATGCTCTGAACAACAATACCTTGTGTAAATAACTTCCAGAGCTTTCAAAGTGGAGTTACTCACAGTTTGCTTTGCATTCAGAAGTACACTAACAATGTTTGGGCACCAAGAATGTCATTAATAAAAACATCGTTAAAGAATCCAATTGCTAAATATAAAGTTCAGCGTGTACAGTTGGCTTCTCAGGTCTTCTGTTTCTTTTGTGCCCCACTGGATATAAAAATGCTCTTTGGGGTATATCTTGTGAAAGTACGACTTGGATATATATTGCACTGCAAGCTTGTCTCACAACAGTGGCAGCCTCCTGGCAGCATGCAGGCAAATATCCTGAATGGCATCTCTCTCCTCAGATGCTGAGGAAGGGCATCAGAAATTCAGTTTAAATCACTCTTCCAGTGATTTAAATGGGAAAGAAGCAGACAAAGTAGAGACGGGGAGCAACAGCAGCAGGTCGCTTACTTAACAGCTGACATCCAAGCTCTGTGTTACCTTGGAGATGAAATACCTTCTGGACAGGTCGAATGCTTTTTGTTACGGAATTGAAGGGGTAATGCCTGGACTAAGTCTACAAGTATATCCACTGTGTGCTACGAGGGAGTGATGGAAGCGTGACGTGTGTAGCATAGTTGCAGCTTTTCAGACTGGTATTAAAAGTACGTGTTCAGTCAATGTTTTTATTAGTTTTTCCTTTTGCAATTTATTCAATGAAGTATTGCAAGGTAGCATGTTTGCTGGACTCACAAGGAAGACCTAATTACTGTCAGCCTCATTTAACAGTTTTGAAAGCTTATCACTGTGCCTCTAAACTCTGTGTTCTCTATTTTTATGATTGCATTTGCTATCTTAATACATACCCATACCTGCAGATTTTGTAATAGTTATTCAGCTCTTTTCACCTGCAAAGCATTTTACAGATACCGAGTCTTTGTCTTAGGGTGTTATGAACACATCAATTTATAACTAGAATAAGCGAAAATCCTTTGAATGCTTATCATGAATATGAAGAGATGCCTTTATACACTAGTCTTACATCTTCTCTCTCGCTTTGGAAATAGAATACCTCACTCATTCATATTCTGTATCATTCCCCTCTTACAGTAATCCTATTTACTTGTAAACTCCTTTTAAACACTAAATTTGTGTTCTAGGAATTAAAAAAAAAAAAAAAAAGCAACCTCAACTGCAACTTTTAACATTTTTTTGAAATCTCAGGATTTTCAAAATGGTAAGCATGCATTCCCAGGGTCTGTTTGCAAGAGGAAAGGGGAACCCTTAGGAAGCTGTGTCTCTAGCTGCCCACCAGCTGCCCACCATTGCCTGCAATGAGTCACGAGTGTCTTTTGAACTCCCCTCCCCTCCTACTGCCTGCCTGCTTCTGGTCTTTCCCGCTTAGACCCAGCATTCCCCACTGGCTCTCAACCCCATTTTTTGCTCTACCTTTGTCTGAGTCGTGTCAGATGGAGACAGAGATTCCCATATGTCTAAGGGTAAGCACATCGGCATTAATGCAGGACTGAGGAAGAACAGAAGGGAGACTCTATAGACCTTGTTTCCACCAGAGATGCTAAGAGGCCTGGCTCATGAACAAATTTTTATTTAACGTTAAATGATCAGTGTTTAATTTCTTAGCTGGTTCAGCCAGAAAAATACTTGTAGCATAGACAAAGGGAAGAAATACTGCCGCCTTCACCCAGGAAAAAGAGAAGAGTTAATACACCTTTATCTATCTATCTATGTGTGTGTGTGTGTGTGTATGTATGTGTCTCTCTAGAGTATATTGAAGATTACAGAGTATATTAAAGTACCTGTTACTAAATAATTATAAAATGTGATACGTACCCTAGTGTTTGAAGAATTGTCTCTAACTTTGTGAAGTCTCATTAAGCCACGATAAGCTTTCTGTTAAATTACATAGTTTGACAGAAATGACAATGAATTTCTTTCTGGACCTAAGAATAAATGAACACAGATACAAAAATGGTTCCTTGGCTTTATCCTTGTGTAGTCTCAGCATACAACCACATAATGTTTGATTCATGAGAGTCCAAAAATATAAATAAAATAAGCATATCGGTTTTTCTTTGGTAACCATCTTAACATGAAGAGAGAGTTGAAAAGTGTTATTGCTGCTTCTAGCTGTGCTTACAACCTTCTTTCCCTTCATTGACTGAAGTGTTCTTGCAGCGAGTTATTTCTCCTCGTGGAGCGTTCTGGTGTTTGCAAGAGGTATATTAACAATGGAGTAATAATCGTGGCGGCTTCAGAAAAATGTCCATTTCTTCTTACCCCACTCCCTCACAAATTACGTGGTTTGAACATCTCTGTATTAAAATGTTCAGGGAGTTGGGCTGTTATCAGAGGTCAGGCTTTTAAGTGAATTAGGAGTTAACAATTAAAGTAAATAATTTTAAACTGTTAGATAAAGGGAAAAATAAAAAGCTTTGCTTATGTCAACTGAGAAACAACAACCAGTAGGCTGCTGATAGTGAATATAAACATAATTTGCCCTCCACATAGCTATTAGAAGCCAGTATACTTGTAGATTTAGTTTTGCTTGTTATTTAGTTGTGTTTCAGCCTTACCTAGAGTGCATTGTCTATGTGCTTATGAAGATGCTGTTCTTCTCAAAGGGGACATGGGCAAGCAGAATCGAGGAAGCATCTAGGCTGGAAGGGATGTCTGGAGATCAGGTGGTCCAGCCCCTGTGCAAAGCAGGGCCAACAGCAGAGTTAGATCAGGCTTAAAAGATGGATCAAATAAAAACTAAATCACTTCGGGGAATTCAGTGATGCATCTACTTTTGAAAGCTCTGTCCTGCATGCCTTTGGGCATCGAAGTAGCACATGTACAACTTAAAAGAAAGGAGCCATGCCTTCTCCCAAGATGTTGCTGTTTAACATTGATGATTATTTTTTTTTATTTTGTCGTCTTGGCATTCCAACAAGTTTGGTCAGAGAGAAGACCATGCTTACTCATGCCCTTGCACTTTTACCTGTTGCACAAAACCAAGGGTCAAGAACAATGTTAAACTGAAATCCTAGAAGTATCCAAGCCCAAGAATCTTCTGGTGTCTTGAACGTGCCATAGATTTTATCTTCACATGTTGTCCTGTTCATCATCAGGCATGTTCATCACAGTTATTACTATTATTAAAATTCTTATTATAGGCAACGGCAGTTTTACCTGCTCATTTTTTGTGTTTAAATGGCAGAACTTGAAGGCTTAGTGTCCTTGTTCCTTTCCACCTTTTCCCTCCAAAGTTACTCGTTTGGGGCATGGGGAGTTTGTAATTTTGGGCTCTAAACTGGATGTGTGCTGGCTTCTTAACTGCTGAATTTCAGGGGGCTTAATGTATATGCCAGTCTGTGAACGTAGGCAGCTCATGGCCAGAGGGAGCGATAATGCTTAAATTGTCCCAGCAAGACTGAGAGGGTGGTTGCCAGGGTCCTGAAGGTAAAACTCAGATGGTGCTCAAGAAAGAGATAATGCAAACACAGACTTGTGAGCAGTGGAGGGTAGGATTTTACCTGCCTGCAACCTCATTAATTTTAAGCGATGTGGAATTGCTGTAGATGAGGTTTTTGTCTGGCYGTTGTGGTGATGTGATGTATGGGAGAATTCCAAGATTCATGATCTTTAAAACGAATACGTTGTAATGTAACTGTTTGGGGGGGTTACAGGTTTTCAGAAAAATAGGAAATTTCCCATGGGCGTTTTCACATCTTACTATTCTTTTGGGACAGAGCTGTAAAATGAGCTTTTCTTTTCTTGTCGTCATTTTAGGTCAACACACTTTTTAAATTCCTGCCCCCCCTGCCTTTTCCCTCAGAGGTCTCCCTGCGTGGAAAGGATACAGAGCTTTGCTTCAGGAATAATTACATATATTGTTCTGTATATTCTTTGAGTAATGATAGGATAGAACTAATTTTTTTTTCCTCACATAAGTTTGCCTTAAAGTAAACAAAACAAAACACCCCCGCCCCCCCAACAAAAAACCAACCCCCCCAAAAAAAACCCAACAAAAAACCTGCAAAAGAAGGAAAGAGAATGAGAGAATATAAGCTCGAAAGGTGCATTTGCAAATAAACTTTGGAAAGACCCATACAATGATACGAGGAAGGAAAGGAATTATAGCAATCTTAGAACAAAAACTAGTCCTTAAAAAAAATTAATTGTAGCGCATRGAAGAGGCACACAGATAATAGAACATGTCTGTTTAGGAAAGTTTGATAAAATTTAAAAAAATTACATATATTTATATAAAGGTATAATATAACACTAAATTGAGAAGGGAACTAACTCTTTTTTCTTTTTTTCTTTTTTTTCTTTTTTTTTTCTTTTCCTTTAAACAGTTGGACAGACAGAACATTCCAGTGTAACTTTGAAGGAAGACACTGAAACTATGGAGACAAGTCCATCTGACTCAAACACCAAGGATGGTGTAGATGCTGAGAAAGAGGATGCTCATACAGTTAAACAGTTGCCATCTTTGGAAGAAGACACAGAAGACCTTGACCATGCATCTGAGCCACAGTCTTACGATCTGGGTTTTAAAAAGGTTTTTAAATTTGTTGGATTCAGATTCACAGTAAAGAAGGAAAAGACGGGAAAATCGGAACCAGTTCAACTGCTTACTGTAAAAAAAGAAACACAAGTCTCTGAAGGAGCTGATGATCAAAAAGAAGTCAGCTCAGAAGAAATAGCGATGCCTGAGGATGCACTCTCTGCAGAAGACAACACCAAAGACACACTGAAAAATGAAAAAACAGAAGACGAATCTCCTAAAACACCAGAAGCAAATGAGATTTGTTCTCAGTCAGCTGCCTTAGCCACTGATACTGCATCGCCATTAAGAAAATTTTTTACTCAGGGATGGACTGGATTTAGAAAAAAGAAGAGTTTTAGGAAGCCTAAAGAAGATGAACTACAGTCTCCTATGAAAGAAGAGGAGCAAGAAACAGAGGGGGCAACATTAACAACTGAAACCAGTGAAAAGGAGGAGAAATCTGAGTTCGAGAAGCAAGATGAAGAGAAGAATGTGACAGCAGTAACTATTGAAGTGCATGAGAAGGAGCAAACTGAAGGTGAAAAGCAGGAGTCAGAAGAGACTGTGGCAGCCATAGGAGTCGAAGCAAGTGAGAAGGAAGAGCTAATCAAGCATGATGAGCAGGGACAAAAAGAGGATGTAGCAGGAGCAGTTGTTAAAGAAAGTGAGAAGGAGAAAAAAGCTGAAGATGATCAAGAAAGGAAACTGGTGGAAGTCTCAGAAGATCTTGGTAAAAAGGAAGAAAAAGCTGACGAAGGAGAGAGAGAAAGTGAATTGGCAGAGAAACTACTAAAACCAAGGTCAGTGGTATCTGTTATCACTGACAGTGTGAACGGAGAATTGAAAACATCCTCAGAAGTCCTACCTGTGGGAGAAAAACTGGAGTCAACAGAGAAGTGTGAAATAGATGACAGAACTGAAATATCCTCTGAAGAGAAACCTGAAGCAGGATCTTTGGCAACTGAAATTTCTAGTGAACAGCTTAAAAAATCTGAAGGAAGAGAAGGAAAGAAACCTGCTCCACTGGGGAAAGAAACATTTGATGAAAAAACAGAGGAAGCAGAATTGAAAATGTCACCCACAGCAGAAGACATCACACAAGTAGAAGCTCCGGATAGAACCACAGAGAAGAAAGAAGGCAAAGAACATGAGACAAAACTGACTCTGGGTGCTCCTGGATTGAAGTCCTTTTCTGGTGCTGAACGTTCAGTTGACACAGAGGATGATCAACAGTCAATCAAACCTACTGATGAAGGACTACAGGGAAAAACTGGCATAGTTATGACTGATACTATCAAACCAGATGAAATAACCATGGAAATAACTCCTGAAGAGGCAGCTGGAAAGAGGCCTCCAGAAGGTATCACAAATGAAGCTGAACTGCTGTCTTCTCAAGAAAAAACTAAGCTACAAGGCAGCCCTTTAAAGAAACTCTTTACGGGTACTGGATTAAAAAAACTGTCTGGAAAGAAGCATAAAGGCAAAAGAGAAGAATCTAAGTTAGGGGAACAGGGTGAACCAATTCAGCACTTATCAGATTCCCCAGATAGCCCAGAGGAACAAAAGGGGGAGAGTTCTGCTTCTTCTCCTGAGGAGATGAATGAAGTTCCTTCTTTGGAAAAATCTGTAGATGGAATGCAGGTCACTGAAAATGAAGATGCTGCAATTTCAGATGTGGACCGAAAAAGAGAAAGTGTTACACCCTGGGCATCATTTAAAAAGATGGTGACTCCCAAGAAACGTGTCAGAAGACCTTCTGAAAGCGATAAAGAAGAAGAAATTGATAAGACAAAGAGTGTTGCAGTGTCTGCAACTGAAAGCGCTGTTGATGAAAATCAGGGAGAATTAAAAGAAAATGGGATGGACCAGAAACCAGAGAAAACCACAGAAGAGCCCAAAAGAAAGGTTGACACCTCTGTGTCCTGGGAAGCTTTTATATGTGTAGGTTCTTCAAAGAAAAGAGCCAGGAAATCATCATCATCTGATGAAGAAACTGAACATAAGCTTGGTCAAGAAAGCCAAAAAATAGAAGAGTCTGGACAGAGCAAAGAAATGGCAACAGATGCAATTCTTACTAGTTCTCAGGACAGCGATCAAGGACAAGGGAATTCTTCCCCAGAACAAGCTGGAAGCCCCTCCGAAGGTGAAGGTATTTCAACATGGGAATCATTTAAAAGGTTAGTCACTCCAAGAAGGAGATCCAAAACCAGAATGGAAGAGAGAACTGAAGACTCTGTTGTGGGATCTAGCCTGGACCATT
Organism: Phoebastria nigripes; assembly: GCA_035582835.1. Lineage (NCBI taxonomy): Eukaryota > Metazoa > Chordata > Aves > Procellariiformes > Diomedeidae > Phoebastria > Phoebastria nigripes. The sequence goes on from JAYKAV010003237.1 coordinate 168,753, forward strand.
CAACATCAGATGGTGAGCCTGGAAAAGATGAATCGTGGGTTCCATTTAGAAAACTGATGCCTGGGCGTAGGAAGAAAAAGTCAGATGGAAAGCCAGAACCAACTCATCTTAAACAAGCAAGAGAAGACATGGCAGAAACAACTGAAGAAGATTCAGATATTCCAGCTGTTGTTCCTTTATCTGAATATGAAGCAGCGGAGCAGGAGAAAATTGAAGCCCAACAAGCAAAAGATGCTGAAGCAATGAGAGGACAAACCTCAGAGGAAGAGGGAGCGGAAAAATTAGAGGAGACCCTAAGAATTGAGCAAGCACATGAAGGGCTGGTACATGCAGTTACTGTTACCGTGGTGGAAGGGGAAAGGGCAGTTACCAGTATTGAAGAAAGGTCACCATCTTGGATATCTGCTGCTCTGACAGAGTGCATTGAGCAGGCAAAAGAAGAGGAAGAGAAAGAAACTGAGAAAACGTTTGAATCGGATGTTACTGTGGAAGAAGCAGTGGTAGCTGCTAAGACAGTGGCAGAGACGAGAAAGGATATAAGTGATGACACCACAGCAAGTGAGCTAGAGCTAACCTCAGAAGCAGTGACAGCTCTGGAGGAAACAGCAGAAGCTTCCTGCGCTGAAGAAACAATGGAAGTGTCCCTTGCTGAGGAGACAACTGAGATGGTTTCTGCTGTTTCACAGTTGTTAGAAACCCCAGATACTACAGAAGAAGTTACACCTGTACAAGAAGTAGAGGCCACTGAACAAAATTTGAAAGAATTAGACAAACAGACGCAAAAAGTTCTTCACGAAGTTGCTGAAAGAGTAAAGTCAGCAGATGTAGCACAGCTGGTTAGTGAAAGAACCATGACAGCAACTATAATTACAACAGTGCAAGGAGTTGAGTCAGAAGTGAAAGATGATGCTAAAGATGGGAACGTTGTAGGCCAGGAAACTGTTCTGCTTGAACAGTCCTTGAAAAAAGGAGAACACAAGGAGGATGGCCTCCAGCCCCAGGGAAGTGCAGGGAGCATTCAGGGCCAAAACGGAGTTGAAGCGAGTGTTCTACATGAAGATTCAGAGAGAAGTGGAATATCTGCTGCAATGAAAGAAAGCACAGAAGGATGTGAAAATGTAGATGTATTGAGAGAGGAAAGCCAGTGGCAGGCATGTGAAGAAGCAGTTGTAGAAGAACATGAAGAAATATCTGAAGTGCAGAGGACAGTAGAGGAACCTTCATCACATGACAGAGAGTTTCACAGCATCAAAGCAGTCACTCCCAAGGAAGAGCTGTTTGCAAAGCAGGAGCCTTCAGAACAAGAGAAACTGCCCGTAACAGAGTTGACAGTAGATGAGACAAGAAATGAATGTATTCCAGAAGTACAGACCACAGTAAGTATTACATATAACTCAAAGGTTGATTGGTCAAATTAAAAATCAGCAAGTATTAGATATTATACCTTATTTAGAACCAGGTTGTGGCAATATTACTGTCAAGGACCTTCCTTGTGCAGTCTGAGGCAACTGAAGTTCACTTCCAGCGAGACACACACACAGATGTCCAGAAGCAGCAGCCACTGAGGCTTGTGTGCAGAGTGAGGTGGATGCAATTCCTACAGAAATGGAGTGGGAGGTGGTGTGCATGGATCCAAAGGTGCTGAAACAATAGCCATTAGGGTTCCTGCACAGCACAATGTGGCTGAAGATACTATATGAACACCTAAGATACACATGTGATCCATATGGTACCATACATAGTGGATGGTATCTTCAGTTGTAGGCAGAGATACAATTGTAGCTGAGGTACCTCTGCAAAGGGAGGAAAGGAAATGACATGACAATCTCCAGTTTTAAATGCGCAGGAGTTAATTGTGGCTGATGTGTTCCTACCTTCTTCCCTACCTCCCCACCATCTGTCTGGCATAGTCTTTGTTTCAAGTGCTGTCGGCTGTCCCTTGCTTTAGGCTGCCCTTTGTTTAATGAGCTGTGTGTCCTGAGGAAACGGAACACAAGCTGGGATCTTGGTGACCCACTAATCTTAGTGTCATCACCTCACGCTCTTCCCATAACCCTCCTCCTTTTGGTCATTTCTTCTGGTGCTTTTTCACCCAGAACATTCCTGGTCACTCCCTGCTCGTACCCTTTTTCATAGGTCTGTTGCAATTCTCCACAGGTGAAGGACAAGACAGAGGATGAAACCTCTTCCTTGGGGCTTACAGCTGAAGAGCCTGTGCAGCTTGAAGGAGAGGGCAAAACCCTCACCGTGGGACCAGAGTCCACAGAAGCAGTTGTCACTGTGGTCCCCGTTAAACCTGAAAGACAAGATGAAATTCCTGAGTTAGACTCACAAGAGCAAGCTTGTACTAAAGGAGTTCCTAGCAGGGCACCTGCCCAGAGAGAGGAAGAGGAAGATGATGCTGTGCTCCTTGGAGTAAAAAGCACAGAAGTCACTGAGGTTCCACTGCAGAATGAGGTAAAAACCTCTGCCCTTCCTTCAGAAACAATTGGCTCAGAAGCATTTGCAGATACTGAGCAGAGTGTGAGGGATGGGGCTGGCAGGCACATTACAGCTAAAGATTCTGTGCCCATCCTAGAGCCACAATGCAGAGAAAAAACAACTGAAACCCCCTCCCAGAGTGATGAAACCGAAGGTGGCAAAATGGAAGATGCTATGCTCGAAACTGAAATACACTTAGAGAGTGATATCACTGCCACTGAGGCTCCCACGGAGATTGAACCAGACAGCGTATCTAATTTAGCATCAACATGCCCAGATATCACTGAAAATGGAAGCACTGTCCTCACTGACATAAGTCCTAAGAAATGTGAAACACCAAGCAGCTTAGCTGAAGAAGAGACTGTGGAAAAAGAAAAAGAACTTGTAGAAACCTCAAACTGTCAAGACTTTCAGAAAGAAGATAACAAAAATGAGCAATCAATGGAAAGAGCCAAAGAAGTATTTGAATCTGGAAAACGGGAAGCTGTGAGAGGTGACGAATGTTCAACTGCTGTCCAGCAAGAGGTTTCAACTGTGCAAGGGSAAGGCTCTGACTCAGCCTTCCTACAAGGTGAAAGCTTGGAGGCTCTGAAAGTGCCTGTGCCTGTAGCAGCTGCAGCAGTTGAAGAGCATGTCATGGCAGAAACCGTAACGCCCGCAGACACGACAGCCGAAACTGTACAGCCCTTGGCAACCACACCAGAGCAAATGGCTTCTGAAGAGGTCCCAGTTACTACTGTTGACTATTCAGGCTGTGGGACTGCAGAGCTTGGTAGTGCAGAAGCACCTGAGCCTCAAGTAACTTCTGCTTCCATGAATGGAATATCAGAGGAGCAAGAGAGGCCCCAGAGTACGGGGCAACCCGAACAAAATGGTGTTCCTCTAAGTGACAGTCTCTCTCTCACCCACACGGAATTTGAGAAGGATGTTGTTCAGTCTGTGACTATAGAGTCCCAGAGTACGAAAATTGTATTGAATGCCATCCAGACGGCTGTTCACAAACTTGCAGAAACAGAAGAGTCAGCTGCCTTTGAGTCAGAGCAGTGCATAAAGTCCATAAGGAAAAGCCCATCAGATACAAATATACCTGAACTTCTGGAAAGTACACAGGTGGATCATCAACTTCCAGTAAAAGAGGAAGAGATACAGAGTAAAGAACAAGAGCTCCAGCAATCGGGAATAGTGAAAACTGCTACTTCAACAGAGTCTGCAGAAATTCATGCAACTGTAGAAGAAACAAAAGACGTGCTGTTAACTTCTGAGATGCTGAAAGATGGACAAAGTCAGAATTCTTTAACAATTGTGACTAGCCCTGAAGATGTTTCGAGGGAAAGTGTAAGACTTCAGAAATCAACACTAGAACTAAGTACTTCAGAAGATTCAACCAAAGACCCGCTAGACATATACCCACCAAAATTAAGGGAAAAAGAAGTTGGGCAGATTATGGAAATCCCAGACCAACATACAGGTCAACAAACATCCAGAGAAAGTGAGGAGCAACAACATTACCCACCAGTGGAAGATGGGAAAACACAGACATGGGAGAATGATAGTTGCCAAGAAGGAGTATCTTGTGATAGTCCACAAAGTCAGAACTCGGTGGCTCCTGAGGCCTTGAATGTAAGTAGCATTTTCAGCCAGCAATTTGTTTTTCCAAAATAGTGTTGGGGGTCTCTAAAACTGTGGGTGTCTAACATTTTTTTTTTTTTTTTTTTTTTTTTTAATTATTTTTTCTTTTTTCTTCTCACTTTACTGCCTCTCTCTCTGGCTACTCAACACCTTGTTTCTTTTCTGTACAGCTACCCTTACTTTAACTTTGCCTTTGACTTGGCTTGTAGTTTAGGGTGATATTTCTGGGAGGTAGAAAATGTGGTTTCCAGTTTTCCTAGACACGCACTCATATGGCACGTGTTTAATGTATGGGATTTAATCCGCAAACACGCTTCCTCTCTAACAAAGCTCTTTTTAAAATCCTAAAGGATGTGAGTGTTGCCTTCCGTGGTAAACCTGGAGTGCCTCATGTACTAAAGCTCTTTGCACTTCAGTGAAATCTGAATCAGAAATGATAGGTATAGTCTCTCCCTAGGATATTTACTGCACTTACTTAACTAAGTCATGAGACCTTTATCTCTATCTTTGAGAACTGCTTGGGAAAATAGGATATTCTTGAGAGAGTAAGTTGTCATTAATAAAGCTTTTTTACTGTCGTCTGTCTTTCAGATGTGCTAAGCATCCATGTGGCATTTGGAGAGATGCCAGTCCTAGAGAACAACTGACAATCCTGTGACAGAACCAGGAGCTTTATTCACTACCCTTTATTCTTGGATGTTAACATCTGCTCTTTCGAAGACCTCACCTTTTTTGTCATTTCTATTAAAAAAACAATGCCTTTAATGTTGGCTATATCCACACATGTGTTCCATTCGAAGGTCGTTTGCCTCTGCCCAAAATATACCATTTAGACTGGAGATGCACAACTGAGTGAATGGACAGACCACTAAAACTTGTGCCCCAGTTATTATTGTCCCCTCACTTAACGTGTGTCCTGTCTGTCCTGCCTCCTTGAATCCCTCCACTCATCCCTGAATCCCCCTACCTTCTTTCTGCTGTCTCCCTTACCCTCCACATCTTCTGTAGCTGCCTTGATTTGACCTATGAGTGGCTGTAGATGCTGCTCGACTTGTGTGTGAGGGGGAAGAGGGGGGCTGACTGATGAGAACACGAGACTTCTGGCCGAGTAGCAGATGTGTCTTTATCAAACAGCAGGAACTGGATCACGCACAAATTCTTGAGCAAGGTGCTCAAGATTGCTGCCTTTCAGTCCCATTCAGGTATCTCTATCCGTCCTTAAGTTGTATTTGTGCAGGCCTGATTTAGTCGGAAATTACTTCTACAGTCTAGCTTGACAGGAGATTGAGAATACCCTTTTTCTGTTGTTCCAGACTTCAGATCTCAGGACTGGACTGTAATGTGTTGAGTATTTATATGTATGTCTTAAACCCAGTTCTGATTTTAATGTAGAGCTATGATACTTCTGTACCATTTACATGTACCCTTAAATGAATTTTGTAGAGTAGCCTGGAGAGGAAATTGATACCATTGGAGCGGAAATTGATAACATGTAGTTTCCTATTTATTGTTCCAGGTTTTTCCCCTTGTAAAATCTAACAAAAAATTGGCTGTCTTGCTTTGAATATTTATATGTATATCCTAAACCCAGTTCTGATTTTAATGTAGAACTATGATATTTCTAAACACAAAAGGAGAGCCCTGACCTGTGTCAGATCCACCAATCACTTCTACTTGCAGGCCCTGGTTTCTGAGAACCCTCCAGACTTAATTTCCCTGCCGTCCTGCTCATGTAGCAACCCCAGTGGTACCACAACCCTCAAATCGCACCCCTCTCATGCCAGAGTCTGCTCATTGCTGGTCGCTGCCCCATCCAACCCCAAGCCTTCACCCGCACCATCTAACATCCTTCCTGCATACAAGCTTCCTCCTTTCCCAACCCCTGCCTGAACCGCTTTCCCACCACAGCATTTCCTGATATCCTCCCTGTTCCTATCAATTCTCTGTCTTCACTGAGGGGGGAGTAGGAAGGAGGGTAAGGGCTTAGTAATGAATTCTGCCTTGGATTGCAAAAAGCTGATGAGACCTTTGGGGTGCTGAGATCTTAAAAATCTTCACGTAAGGTGGATTGGACTGACAACAGCTGTAGACCTGAATGAGCAGGGTGATTTAACGATGGAAAGAAGCCCCAAGACTCAGAGTGCGGGGATGTCTGTCCACAACAGCGGTTGGTCCTCTCTTTTGTTGTTTACATTAAAATCAAACACGGGGTACAAGTCCGTACTTTCTGCTCTGATTTCTAAAGTGAAGGTTACAGATCGCACTTTGTGAAACTGATGCCCATCAAGCTGAACAATAGCTCACTATCCTACCTGTATAGTAATTTATTTTAAAATCAACTTTTAGTGTACAAATGCTCTTGTTATGGCAGGTGCTTGCCTCTCCTCGAGGCTGCACGTACAGCAAGCAATGTGACTGATTGCACTGGTGTGATTGCACCATCTGGTGCTGCCCTGCGCGGAAGCATCAGAAGATTTTTCCTTACCTCGGAGCAAATTATATAAATATTTAAAGCCGAACAATGTGGTTTCAAACAATCCAGTCTATCCCTGTCCATCGTTAGCGGCAGCTTTCCCCCTTAGCTTTGGGCAATTCTAACAACCTCAGTTGGTTTCCACAGGTTTAAGTTGGCTTGCAAGTTAATCATGCTCTTAATAACACCTCACAAGTGCAAACTTGGCTGAATTTGTACAAATTGTATTCCTATGTACGTTAAGCCATATTGCAATAACTGCAGCAGGTAACACGAAATAACAATAGCATGACCTGTGTAATCCTGATTCTTACGTTTGTAGCTCCAAAGCTGTTAATAATATGTAAAGTTAATTCTTGTCTGAACCTCATTTAAATAAAGCTAGCTTTACCACAATGTAAAATGTCTGTTGTTAGTAATTGGACAGGTGAGTGCTTAAACTTGCCTGTTTTCTCCATTAATCGAGGGCCTAGGTAAGCAATGCAACAAACTTAACYATAAAACAAATACAAAAGCTTCTTCTTATAACTGACAGCTAAAAAAATACTGTACCCGAAACCACGCCAATGGTGCAAGGAGCATGCCTCCACATAAAGATACTACTTTGTTCCAGCGTATTGCTTTGGCCTCTGAAACTCTCATTTGAGACTGTGACTTCTGGCTTGTGCTTAAAAGCTTGAAGCTTTCTCTGATCCAGTGTATTGGGTTACCAAATTTGATTTTGTGTTTTTAAGGTAGATATTCATTGGTTAAATAAAATACAACTACAAATTTGTTCTAACGTGTATGTGGTGTTTTTTTCAGCTTGCTTAGTTGTCGTGGTTTAACCCTGGCAGCGCCTAAACACCATGCAGCCGCTCGCTCACCCCCCCCGCTCCGGTGGGATGGGGGAGAGAAGCAGGAGGGCACGAGTAGGAAAACTCGCGGGACCCAGGGCCCCCCCCCCCCACCCCCCGTAGTTTTTATACTGAGCATGACGTTACATGGTATGGAATACCCCATTGGCCAGCTGGGTCAACCACCCCGGCTATGCTCCCCCCGCCAGCTTCCCATGCACCTGGCAGGGCATGGGAGGCTGAAAAGTGCCCAGTGCAAGCACCACCCAGMARCACCCAAAACATCAATGGGCCATCAACGCTCCTATTATACCAAACCCGAAACACAGCACACCCTCCCCAGCTACTGGGAAGAAAGTTAACTCTGTCCCAGCCGGAACTAGGACATTAGTGTAAATTATTTTCTGATGGTTGCTTCATCTTTGGAGAGTTAGATTTGCTCCGGACAATTCATTTGTTGTTGACTGACGTTCAGCTTTTGATGTGAATTAAAGGAACTAATTACAGAATTAAAACTGCGATTTGGTTGTAAGTTTCTATAAAATATGCATACTTCAGAAGAAGTAATAAGAATAAGGTACTTCAGAAGACTGTGAAGAAAAAAAACCTCCGTTAAATTCAAGATAGATAACAGTATTCAGTGAGCCAGAATGAAAAATTAGTAAATCATATGCCTTGCCAGTGTAACTGAAGTATAAAAAAAAATCAACAAAGCAACAACATGAACGTCCACAAAAAATTTGGCGTAGAGTAGTAGGTTAAGGACCTTTGGTCCATAACTGGTATCTTCTAGGCTCCCCCACTTCTTAGCTGGGGTATACTCCTCATGGCACTGAACATCCGGAGGTGCTTGTGATTTATGTTTGCAGACCTTGGACTTCAGACATGAAATTTTCCCAGCCATCTATGTTCTGTGGCAAAGGATGTTTAGCTGCATTTGTATCTCAGAAGACTTGCATAGATTCACACCTGAACTCATTTTGTAAAGCTACACATTTACCTTCCTAGCTCAGCTAAGATGCTAAATCCAGTATCTGCAAATACTTAACCTGCACTGGTCACAGCAAACACAGGGATATCAAAACACTGCAGGATGCCTGTCCCTCTTCTTGCTTTCATCTTGCTTCAGGGGGCTAATACTGCAGGCGACTGCCCAACTCTGGCATCTGGAGGTATAGATTAAACCAGCATCTCYCACCAGACTTTGTGCTCAAGGCACACAACCTCTGCCAGTCCTTTTGCAAGGTTTATGCATTTATACTATCCTGTTACTGGTTAACATGAAGTCCCTAAACAGGCATCAAAGTAGGGATTGGAGACCAAGCCTCTTGCATCCCAGGGAGGTTTGTGTGCTGTTTTCTCTTTTGTAAGGCTGTTTTATTGGCAATAGCTCAAGTATCCCGCCTGTTAGCTCAAGCTATGGAAGCAGATCTGGCTTTCCCATTCAGATCCAGAGCATATGGGAGGCAGCTGTACTCATTGAGGAACCTGCACAGCTTGGATGCAGCAAGTGCCTGGGGATGGGCAGGCGGCTTGCCAAAAGCACAGAGGATTCCTGAGATGGTCATGTCTGGATGCTGAACGCTGGATGTTTGTCATTCACACTGACACATGGGAGGGGAGCAGGCCTGAGGAGGCTGATGGCCCTGCAAGGAAGGATATGGTTTGGAATGAGGAGCAATGTGGAGCAGAAGGCCAGTGGGATTGGCAGCATAGGATTTGGGGTCCTGATTTCGGGGAGATGGATAAGGTGTGGTAAAAGAGGGTAACTCAGCTCTGTGAACATTTGAAAATGCTGCGAACAAGATGGAAGCTTGGCCACCACAATATTAATATCTAATTTAGGGCCGATATCATTTCTAGTTGGACACTAAATTTAGTCTTTACAAAAGTGAGAATGAAAGATAAGGGTGTAGTAAAGGCCCGTGGCTGTTCTGCTCCAACATCTTCTTGAAAAAATAATATCAACTGTTTAAAATTGGAGGAACGTTTTTAAGAAGTGTCTCCTGTTCCTCCTTGAAAATGACATCCGTTTCCAGAGCTTGAAAAACCCACATGCCTCAGTCCTTGGTGCTGGGACAGATGATATGATGAAATGAGGGAAGCAGAAGTCCAATATGCCATGGGAGCTGCTTTCTGGGGACAGTCTCTGGGTAAAGTCCTGCAGCAGCTTGACCCTGTCCTCATAAACTAGCCTACAGATATGTCCCTGTCCCTCCTGCAAAGGCACCAGACTAGAAGGAATAACCAGCAAGATGCCTTTTCCTCTAAGGAGCTAGACAAGAGGGAATTGTAAAAAACTGCAAGGAATTTACAAGCCAGCTGCTGTCCTGAAAGGCAGACATCCCAAGAAGCCTTCGGGAAGCAGCCCGACAGCAATCTCTGCCTCCTCCCCGCACAACTGACCCCTTGTCGCAGTCTTCTGTGGACCCTCGGCCTTGCAGTGATCCTGGCTCCTCTCCCCTGCTTGAGCTGTCTCTCTGCTTGGTAAGCAGGTTCCTTGTGAACTTTTAAACTCATTTCTAGGAGATTTTCAGCAGACAGTCCCAGGGTCGGCATGACGTAGTCAGCAGTGCCTGTCATTTCCTATAGAAACGGCTGTATGAAGCAGAAAACCTGACACAGAACTGCCTGTACTAACACTTCTCCCTTTCACCTTTCTGGTGGTAGCCATGAGGCTCACAGACTAAAAGACAGAGAGAGGTGATGCTCAGCCAATATTTGAGAGTAGCTACCTGGGTAGTGCATGCCCAGGGCTTCAGGGCGCTCAGACCCAAGGCAATCCAGGGTCCCGGGCCGCCTCCGCGCCGTRCAGCGTCAGGAGCGAGTGTGAGTTTTGCACACTTGTGCATCTGGCCCTGGCCACCAGTGCTAGGATCGCCTCTTGTGTGTACCGAGACCCTCTGGCAAGATGTCAAGGGAGGAGGGCAAACCTGGGAGGAGGCTGACCTCAGGATTTGAATTTCACTTGCTTTTGTAGTTGAAGAGGTGGCCGGAAAAAGTAAAGTTTTCAAGGCTGGTTCGCTAAAGCAAAGGGGGCTGGAGGGTTACTTACAGCTCTGAGGGAAAGCTGTGCTTGGGGAAGATAGGGCAAGGAGGAAATGTTGGCCAGACTGTTTGAGATGCTGACTGGAAAGGTAGCCTTCCCACAGTCCCTGGTGGCAATGTGGGTGTTTATTCAGAGGAAACTTTCCTTAGTCCAAATACATTTGTGTTTTTTATCTCCCAGATGGTGTTTTCACTATCATTTCATGAGAGCAATTAAGAATTACAAAGACAAATATGACATGCCCGTTATTCTGGAGCTGACACGAACTCTTCTGAACTAGAATATTTGCTGAACAATCTTGAAAATAGCATTATTCTCTTTGGCATGTCTCCCTGCTGGGGAAATGCTTTTATTGGATTTTTGCATAATCTGTCTTGATCCTGCAATTGGATTCAGGCTCATACATCCTCTCTCCTCCCCACAGTAGAGCCAGTTAATGTCTTGCAGATGCAGGGGACGAACCTGCATCAGTATGAATGGTGTGGCAAAGGCTGGGCGTATTGCTTACTGTTCTTCATACAAAAGTATATTTAATTTAAAAAAAAMCAGACAAACCCTTTAAGCCGGTATTGATATCGATTGGTAGAAGTAGGCTCATATTCACTATCGCAGCATATTGACCGGGGAACTACAGGCCTGTCAGCCTGACCTCGCTGCCGGGGAAGATTATGGAGCGGTTCATCTTGGGGGCGTTCGCAAGCCATGTGCGGGACAACCAGGGGATCAGGCCCAGCCAGCATGGGTTCATGAAGGGCAGGTCCTGCTYGACCAACCTGATCTCCTTCTATGACCAGGTGACCCGCCTAGTGGATGAGGGAAAGGCTGTGGATGTGGTCTACC
>JAYKAV010003237.1:196005-207817 GCA_035582835.1 Phoebastria nigripes
ATTAGAGAATTGAGAATTTAGACTAGTTTGTCAAAAGGGGATTGAGCCCTTGTTTGATTTTTACCTAATGAGCTCATGAAATAAAGCTTGATTCACGGAGTACATTGCCCTGTGAATTTGAGAGACCCAAATGAACTGTGACAATCCACCAAATAATTCACTGCTGAAACTGGACTTACCCAGTACAGTAGTAACAAAATGGAAAATGCTTCAGCCATGTGGTTGAGAGATTAAGGAACAGGATTGAAGGAAACATGGATTTATCAGGAAGCTCCCTTAGAAAGCGTAGGGGCTGCTTCGGAACCAGGCCAGACAGAGTCCGCAGACTGGAGACAGGCTGTGGATCTGTGCTGAGGCACGCTGCAGCAGCGGGGTACCACCTTCACACTCTGCAGAGCAGTACAGTAAGTGTACATTTGTGTTATCTTGCGTTTTGTGGCTCTGCTTCTCTCTTCTCTGAGTAGATTTCCTAAGGTTCCAGGAAAGCTTCACTTTTCGCCAAGGCAACAGACACGGACTGAATATGAGGAAGTCCTTCTGCGGGCAGCTCCTTTGGCACAAGGGCTAAAATAGGGGCACTGCAAGGAGTGGCAACAGTTACTGACAGCTGGGCAAAGACCATGCTGGGCTCTGCATCTTGGCACACATGATCTGTTCAAAAGCATGGATGCATAGACAGCACGGCAGCAAGGCTGTACTGCGGAGGAAGTGTGTTTCATGGTTTTGGCTAAATTTCATTAAAATGTCCTTTTTAATGGCAGGCTTGATAGAAGCCCATATTTAATGACAGTGAGTTTCTCTTAACTTCTAGAGATGATTATGGATCATCTGGCAAACATACATTGACGAGGCATGCTGCAGAAGACTTCTTGCTTCTTTCTGCATTTTGTTCTGGTTTTGGTATGAGTGGGATTTCATTATCCAGTGACAACAACAGGCATTTTTACAAACAAAAACAAATGAACAGAACAAGAGCTGTAGAAATGGAAACATACTGCCTCAGATAGGACAACAGCGGGGCTTTTTAAACAGACAGCCTTTATCACCACTGGTAGTATATCACCTAGATTTCATTATGAAGGTATGCTGCTGTCACTGACAGTGTAATATTTACAGTGTTGAAATAGGAATGTTAAATGGAATTTGTTTTCTTTAAGTAGCCTAAATACTCGTAATCATTCATAGCTATGAAGTATATTGCCACATGGAAACATTTGTCAACTTTTAGGAAGCAATAGAGAGTCAATGACAGACCTCCAAAATGAACTCTCCCTTTTTAAGATTAAAAGGTGTGGAAATACAATCAAGGAAAAATACTTTAACTTGGTTGAGAATGAATCAATTTGGTCTTCAATTGCTTGGGCTGAAGATAACTAAAGAACTATATTACTCTCCAAAAAGGTAAAGTACTTAAAAAAGGTAATCCTGCTGTTAAGCAGATTGCGAAAAACCATTGCAAGGGATTGTGATGCCACTGGGCACCATAGAACCTGCTCTTGTCTAACGAAGTTTCCTTTAATTAATGTAAAATGTTTTTGTAATGTCAAAGTTATTTAAAGCAAACAGAAAGAAATTGACTTTTTTTTTTTTTTTTTGTGACTGAAGCTATTATTTTATGGGATTTGGAGCTGAAGAGCCAGAAAGCAGATTTTCTAAACATCAAGATAGCAACTTAAGGCCCTGCAGTGTAAGCGGGAGCACAGTTTAAACTATTTCATGTTTGTAACACTAGTGTCTTGTAATAAATTCTCCCCCAGCAGAAGCAGAATGATTATCAGACCAGTGACCAAGAAGATACTTGATACAATGTTGACAAAAAATACTGATTGCAGAGGACTGCAATCCTCACTTTCAGAAGTGATAATCATCTGTTCTATCTGCAGATAGATTTGTAGGTGTTTGGTACTTCTGAAGTCAAGGCAGAGGTGTCTTGTCAAGTGACATGCCTGGGAAATTGACTTTGAAGTTACTCCTTTGGAAATAAATACACTGGGGCTTAAGGTCCAGCCCACAGCCTTGAATGATCACAGATTTTCACTGATGGTTCAGTAGTCCCTGCAAAGCTGTCTTCTTTCATTTGGTAGAAAATTCACAACTTCAGCAGGCGAGCAGACTGAACGAGTAATGAACAACTTGGTCACAAATTTGAATCAAAAGTTTAAAGATAAAGCCTGAAGTTATCTCTAACTGTAATAATTCAGACGGGATTTAACAAAGAAGCTTGAACAAAACTATAGTTGTGCTGTAATTACTCAAATTCTTGATGCAGCTGTTAATAACCAGAATATGCTGTTTCTAATTTGTTGTAGAAGAACAAAACTCCTCAAGCAGTGAGAGGCAATGACTTAAACATCACTATAGAGCATCAGACAATAAAGGGTATTTAAAATAAACCATTATGATAACTGAACACATATAAAAATAATCTCTTTATTGTGATTTTTTTTTCTCTTTACCTGACAGTGTTATTTCTTAAGAATAAATATTAACAGGTGAAAGTATCTCTGCTGAGCCTGCAATTTCACGTTTCTTGCAGCAGCAGTGCTGTCATAACCAACTTCTTCCCCAGCTGCTTCTTCCCTGCCCTACACAACCCTTTCCTTCTGGGCAGTACACTGGCTTGCGAGGCCACGCTGCCCACCAGATGAGGGACCTGCCCAAGTGGGAGTCACCACTTCCCACCCTCTTCACCCTGGATGTTGCCAGCAGCAGCACTGGCTTCAGTAAGCCTCCTCCCTGCTCATTTCTGCCCTTGCACAATCCGTGAGTTGCCTGAAGCCCTCTGCAGAGCTAAAATAGGGAACAGATTTGACAGTAAAATAGCATGTTTTAAGACTGACTGTTTTTCAGTTGAGTCAGTTCACTTGAGCCCATTCAACATGTAACTGAGCAAACATCACGTTCTCCAAGCAGTGGAGAAGGAGAGGTGAGAGCAGGACCTGGGGCTGCTGAACATCTCACAAAAAATACTGTGGCCATGTGTACCCTTCTGATACAACCAGCCACTTGGGGAGTTGAGCTAAACTGTTGTACTCTGCACTGGAGCAGAGCTGGAGCTCTGAAAAAAAAAGAGCATCTGACTAAGCAGTAACTAATAGCTGAGGTGGCAGCACCTTTAGCAGCTGTAGTCATTTTGGAAATGAACTTGTGACTATCCCCTAAACCACAGCTACCTCAAAAGCCRACCTTACCCTGAATTAGGAAAGATTTATTCTTTTTTTTTCCTGCACCGAGAGCATTTCAGACTAAGTGAGATGAAATAAAAACCACATTTAAAGAAATTACATTGGTAAATGAAGATCCTAAAAAAGTTTTAAAATGGGCAACACTACAATAATTCTGTAAGATGTTACTTTTTTACCTCAAAACACTTTTATACTTTGAAGTAACATCAATTGATTTTAGATCTATTTCTCTAATACAAAAGAGATAATAAACTCAACACCACTTCTTACAATAAACTTTACAATAATTGTCATGTTATAATAAACTGGAAAAAAACTAATATGTAGTGACCCTTTGTGCTAAATCCACTGTTTTAAGCTTTAGTAAGCTATTTGTTCATCTGTATGATGGAGGTTTTAGTCTGATACACAGAATACATTGCTTGGCTTTTAAACCGATTCAGTAAGAGCTCTTTCAGGAAGATCGAAAACCAACAACCTTTCACCTTCAACTCAATAAATTGTATCCCATTTAATTCAGTTTTTATTCAATGAAATGATGTATAAAAACTTACAAATCTGAGAACTTAACTATACACAAAAAGATGATACTCAGTTTAAACGTATACACAGAGAAGAGCTGTGGTTTGTGACTTGCCCTCTCCCGCCCCTCCCCCCAAAACACACACTGTCTCCATTTACGATGGGGCACTTATTCTGTCCGCTTATGCCTTCTGTTGGCCCAGTAATTGCTCGGTGGGCTTCATTGCTGCTGTCAGTTTAGGTTTTTAGGCTACCAGCAAAAAATCTGGGCATCTATATAAAATAGTAAGAATCAGCAACTTGATTTTTAACACAAAGATGCAGTGCTACCATCAGCAGTAACTAAAACTATAGAATTCACCCTTTCAGTTTTTGCAGACTTTGTCTCGGCTTTGAAAATAACAGGACTCTCACAGAGAAGAATTTGCCAGCCAGCACTACAGACTCACTTTAAAACAACCATGATCCCCTGTTGCTAGAACGTCTCTGCACCACTTTTTCTTCCTCTTAACTCATGCCATTAGACCAAATGAAATCATGGACATTCCTTGCCTGAGTAAGGCAACAAAGCTTTTCCCTCTCCTTTTGTCCAGAATGACTCAAACCTAGAGCTAACAACAACACATGCATGTGCTGCACTGATGATGGTACAGTGCTCACCAGTATGTCACTTCTCTAGTTTCCTTTGTAGCTTGGGTGACAACACTTACCTATCACTTCTCTTCAACAGGCCAATAAAAATGCACACAGCTCAGGACGTTTTAAATTTGATTAAAAATAACCTGTGCAATGACTAGTTTTGTCAAACAACTAAAAGACTTTCTGGGCTGAATCTGAGAGTAGGTGGCCAGTTACTTAAAAAGGATGTGTGCATTTATTTACCTGTACCAAATATACACACAAACACTTTCGAGAGATATATATATATAAAAATCTTTATACATATACAGTATTTTTTATATATATATAAAGATTGCCATCACATTATTATTACAGCTACTTAAGTCAAAATTTGACTAAAAGTAACTACTTTGCTTGACTCAATGATGCTATCTGAAACAGATACCCAAAGGCATACTTGAAGGAAAACATAAGGCTAGAAGAAACCCAACACCCTCAGCTCTTTAACTCAACAAACAAAGATTTTTGCATTCATTGAGAAAAGTTCTGAGGGTTTTAAGTTATAACCTTAATCAACTTGCATGTGGACTCCTAAAAAGCATGGTGTTTAATTTGCCAGATCTTCTCAAAATGCCTTTTACCAGGGAAACTAATTTTTTTTTTTTTTTTTCTTTGCTTACCAAACTGATACTCTGTTTCTCATTACACTCATCATTGTATCTAAATACACTTTTAAGCAACCTAAATTTTGTTTAAAATCTATTAAATTTGGATTAACTAATACTATCAACATAGTTAGCTGGATTATTTTTTCACACGTTCCTTTGTATTAAAATCAATTACGTTGTGGTTTGACGCAAGAACTTTTTGTTTGTTTTGGTGGGAGAGGCAAAGTCCAATTTCCTAACGTTTCAGTACATTTCTGGTTGCTGAAGACAAAGGGTGGGAAGGAGGCTGGTGGAAAAGATGGCAGGGGTAAGTGAGGTAAGAGGTGGGGGGAGGAAAAAATTGATTTAATAAAAAATAAGTAAAGAAACTTTAAAAAATTGATATAGGTTTCACATTCAGTCTAACAACACTGCTTCCTGCTCCTTTTTGATGGAGGCTAACACTGCATTATCAGTCTCTGTGGCTTCTGTGTCCCCACCACCTAGCAGAATGGAGCGATCTTCTTCTAGTGTAAAGACAGAGTTTTGATTTTGGCACGAATGTTTGACTACTTCATTGGGAGTTGAAAATGTTTTGTCACACAAGTTACATTTGTAGGGCTTGTTGGTCTGTACTAGCATGTTGTCCATTTGACTGCCTTCCTCAAAAGTACAGAGTTCCAGAGTCTGTTTGTCCACCATCGTGTACGTGTCCATGCTCTGGTTTAGGCACACGTGTCTGGCAGCCTGGTTAGCCCTACAAAAGCTTTTGTCACAAGTGCTGCACTTGAAGGGCTTGCCAGTGTGTATGTACATGTGCTCCCTCCAGTGGCTTTTCTGAATAAATTTGCGACCACAGATGGAACATTCGTATTTCCGTCTTTTTACTTCCCTCTCTTGATCTGCCTGCTCCAAGTTGTCTATGTCTGCAATATCGGAGGGGGGCGGCGTCTCTGACTGCTGTTGCCCATCAATTATTGGGGAGTCTGAGATCTGCTGCAGCTCGCTGTCACTAATCATCCCTGCTTCAGGCACTTCCACAGCATCTTTATCAGCTGTGTTGTTACAGAGAGACAAAGAGATATTACTTTCTCCCTGCTGGCTAGACGTGAAGGGAACTCCTGTGTGGATCTGCAGGTGCTCACGCAAACTACTTCGCAAATTGAACCGGCGACCGCAGAGGTGGCAGGCATAGTATTTTGGGAAGCTTCCGTTTCTTTTCATAATGCTTGGCTTGACATGTGCTATTGTGAGTGAGGCAGGCTGTTCATCTGAAGAAGATGCTTCCATGTTGGCCTCTTCTCCTGCAGGTGAATTATTACCAGCAGCAGATACCAATTCTGGAGATAAAGAAGATGGCAATGGGTCAGAAGTGGACATATTTGTCCGGGTCACTTGTGGCAGAGTTGTAGCTAACTGCGAGAGCTGTGAGCCTTCAGAAACCTGCTCTTGGTTCATCCGTGATGTCTGTGGCCTTGGTTCTCGGCTGAGTTTGTCCGTTGCTGATGTAACCTTACTGGGATGTCTTATCTGGTGATCTGCAATCTGAATGCCATATAATGAAGATGCTAATGGAAAAACTTGATCCGGGTGAGAAAAAGTTCCCTGACTTGCAAGGCTGGCCTCTTGAATTAGTGGATATGCATGCAGAAACTTTATTCCCTGCTCTAGTCGAACTGGGTCAATGAGTTGCGGTGCCATCTTGCCAGTGTACATCAAATGCAAGAGATAACTGAAGATATCTGGCTGTATGTCAGTCGCTTTCAAACGGACACATTCACTGAAAGGTGAAACAAAATGATCAATAAGAGATAAGGAAAATATGTTTTACCAGATCTAGGTTATTCAAGCATTGAATAAAAATCAGAGGCATCTACTTAAATTCAAAAGACAGAATCTGCAATAAATATAGAGAAACGCTTTAATATAAAAGAGCTAATCTTATTGGCCACTTGAAAGATGACATTTTTTTCCTCAGGAAAGTAACTGGCTTGAAAGACAAAGCTGTCCCATTGCAATCTACACCTTTCTAAATTGCTGTTATGTTATAGATTTGTTGTCACATATTAATATATTTTGTAAATTGCAAAGATATTTTTCCCCTTTTTTTGGTTGGATTCAAACACGTCTGTAGCTAAATTAAAACCTGCTAGCACTGGACCCTAAATCCACAATACATTAAACTTTCCTCAGTACTTAGCCCTGAAAACACTCAAAATTCATCTGGCACTTGCTTGTTTGGCTTCTATGTTTTACTAGTGTTTACAGCTACAGTTCTGCAAGTGTGTGGTATCACCTTGTCTCAACCGCATTACGATCCAGAAACCATGCGGGACAGGGGGTGATCTGATGCAACAGGTGTAGCCTGGGCACATCTAACTCAGGGAGGCCAGGCTCCTTACAAAGTAGAACGGTAGTGTCTTTCCTTGAATAGGGAGGAAGAAACAGTAGCACCAGTGGTATGCCTGGTCAGGTTAACAGTCCCTCGGTTAGAGCGCTCAACAAAGGGAGACGCGTTGGCTGTGACGCCCTCTTCAGCCTAACAACGGGACTGAAACCAACACCGTCCTCCACCCGAGAGCACGCCCTGTGCATCACCCCTTGGGATACTCTGGACTGAAACACCCACCACTCCTCTGGCTGAAGCTGGATCTCTGTGCAGAAAGAGAGGCAAGGTTCACAGCAAAAGAAAGAAAATCAGGAACATCTTGGTTAGGCCAGTTAGCTAACAGGAGAGGATCTGGGATTCTAATCGTTTTTCAGAGTTATTTGTAGCTCTTACATTAAACAAACATTAAATAAAAGACAGAAATGGACTTGACTGTGCACTGCGGTCTGAATGCTCTAACCACAGTAGGCTACCATGCTGAGGAGGAAATTATAGCCAATTCTTCCATTTCTTGAGGTGCACCCTTCTTGAGCTCTCTCTCTGACTGCTTTTGAATTCAGATATACTCCTCAAAAGTAAACTTTGCAATGCTGTCTTCTAGAGATGACTGTGTGCTCTTGATGGAGCATCAAGACCGATACATCTGCCTGCAGTCCTGTCTCAGAAGTGCAAATGCACTTCTGTCCTTGATGTTTACTTTTGGCTAAGAACTCTTAGCCAAAGAGTTAAGAGTTTCACTCACTTAACATAAACTTTTTGAGACAGTTCAAATAATTGGGAAAAAGAAAAGACCAAAAAATCTTTAAAAGTCTTGCACTTATGTTATCTTTTCAATACTCTCCATGTGAGGCTGCCCACAAAAAAAAAAAAAAAAAAAAAAGGAAGAAACACAAACTCCCTTATTTTCCACCACTATGTAGTATTTTATTATTTAACTGACTTTGGTAAACTGTAAAAAAAAAAAAAGAAACATATTAACCTCTTTTATAAGTCCATTTCTCAAAATCTCCTAGCAAATACTTACTGGGTAGTATCTAATGTTATGGAAATGTCAAGAATAGCACCAAGACAGAGTAGAGGATAGCGAGTGGGGGAAGGAAAGTGCAAGAGTGAAGACAGGATCCTTTAAATATTCAGTTCTAGGAATTCTATGCTTTTTTAAGGATAAAGAACTTGTGCTAAATTGTAACATCAGTGTTAATGAATCACAGTTCAACTTTAACACGTTTTAAACCGAGATTCTAGTTTGCAGAGAAGACTGGATTCCATATTCCTTATGTCATAGCAAGAAGCAAAAAGAACATTTTCAGGTTGCAAAATGTTGCTAGACCTCCTTACCTTAGCTAACTGAACAACATTTAAACAGTGAACCTTTTTATAGTTACCTGGTTTGATGAACAAACAACATCTTGAAGTAGTTGGAGAAAGAAGCAAGGACCGATTTGTGTGCCTTGAAGTAGACATCACCAATGGCAACTGTGCAGTCACACAGGAAACCAAACTCTCTCTGAGCATTTAGTTGCTGCAGCAGAATAAGTCCATGGTTGGCCAAATCCATTTTTTTACACTCTGAAAAGCAAATGACTTCATGTAAAACTTAACAGTAGATGCACAGATGCAACAGTAGATGTCTCTTAACAGATATTTTCCCCTAATATCCGTATATCACGCTTGAGTAACACCTCTTAATCCCAAGCTACTGTATAAATGGTATCTTACACGTAGGCAAGGATCTCTGTTTCACGATGGGCAATGCGATTCACAAAGGTGGAAGTGATTTGCCGAGGCTTAAAGAGCAAAGCAGAGCCGGGACTAGACAGTTCTGAAAAGGTGGGGGCGGGGGACTTGGATACAGAAACATAAATAGCTAAAGCAGAGGAAGAAATATTAATAAGTAGTAAAAACATCTATTTTTAATGGGAATAATGAAGTATTTTGGCTACCACTTGTCTGTTCAAACAGGAAAAATAAATCTCCCTTCTGGTATCAGTTCCCCTCACCTAAGTGGGTGGGAGAGACAAGAGCAGAACCCAACGAAAGACAAGTTAGGTAACTTTTACGTAAAAGATATATAGAGATACTGAAAATTCAGGTTAAAAGTATGTGTCCATCCAGCTGAATCCAAACCCAACATTAAATAATTAAGCATTTCTGATGGTTATGCCCTCTCCTGGGGAATACCAGATACATACCTGAGTCTTCCCAGGCTGAAACAATTAATTCATTCTAGGTATTGGCAAGCCCTCTGGACCATCAGAACAGGAGGAGCCAATCTTTTCACTCAACAACTATTTGTTTATTTATTGAGATCAGCTACAACAGCATTCTGTAAGGAGCCTGCGTGCCGGAGTGCCTTACACTGGCCTAGCAAATCAAGAAACCCGAGGGGTGAGAGGTGCGGTTCCGTCCATCGCCGGCCATCGGTGCAAGGTAGGATAACAAACAGTGAAACGTGGCACCAACCTGAGCCCCCCTAAACCAGGGCTTCTGCAGCCCCCCACCCTCCCTGCACCTCCTTGGACCAGCTGCTGGAGGCTGCCCTCAAAGAACTACCTAAGAGCTATAACCTTTTTCTCAAGGATTCGGGGGCAGCCTTGGAAGCAAGAATTGATAACTTTGGGACAAGAATAGCCAGGGAAACACATTAGGGCAGTTGCATACAGTTGGATGGATGAATATACAGCTAGTAAGATCAACAAGTGGATAGAAACTTAACCAAAACAAATAGAGCTTTGGGCAGAAAAAGTGGAAGTATGAAGTAACGTAGGTCTGTACGTGGCCATGTAAAACAGCAAGAGAAGTCAACAAAATACCTGGGCATGTTATGCCCAGAACAGTGCAGATGCTCTATGAACAGAAAAGAAAGAGAAGGTGAAACCAGAAGTGGATCAAAAGTGGTAGATTCATAAAAAGTCTTGGGTTTTTTCCCTCCAAATTTAATAGGAAGTTATCAAAATTTTAGGTAAGGTACAAAGAGCTTGTTTCTTCTATACAGTAAGAGCGTGGCTTTTTGGGAAAGAGAATAAAAGTGTATTCCACATATACCAATATGTTTAGTCATTGGCGAAACAAGTATTTCTACTCTCTGGCGAGTGAAGAATGCCCTTGTATTTAAACCAATAGCCAGGCTGACCAAATGCATTCCTTTGCATTCACATGAGATCAGAACTCATTTGAGTCAGAGGTGTAAGGGCAAAGAAAGAAATATGGTTTAAGATACAGTTGATTATTTTCTTACAGTTAGTAAGAGGAAAAAAAACAGGTTCCAACTCTCTTCAGGTCCATCCTCTCCTCCCTAAGTTACTGTTTGGATAATTATGTTTGTACAAACAATATGCCAAAATCTTCTCCCTCTCTCCTAAAGGAATACTTATTGTCAGCAGTAACAAAAATCATGTTCATCGTTATTTAAGATGCTCCATGCAGGTAGACTTAGTGATGTTACAGAAAACATGCTAGATTTTTTTTTTTTGTAGCTTTAATTTAGATTATTCTGTGCATGCTAAATTTTTTAATTCATCAGTGTTGAGCCTGGTTTGTACTTGGACAGCGGAGCTTGTCAGACAGAGCAAACCATCGATGTGAGGGAACTCCAAGCCAGAAAGGCATTCTTTCTAGTTATTATCATGCTAAGTTTGTTTAGCTTATCGTTTCACCCTTATCAAAACAGCAGTCACTGTGGCAGTTGAAGCTGTTACCCTTCATCAGAGTAAGGAAAGCGTAAGGAAAGCACCTTGTCTCTCTTTTATATATAGAAGGGTATGTTATAGGTGTGATGTGTATGTTCAGGAGTTTTACCCTTAGCTAAATAAAATGATGATTAACACCAGCAAGGCCATATTTTAGTGTTGACCAATTCAACAACTGTGTAAAATATTTCTTGTGCCCTGTAGGGACAGTCCTTCCATTGCACGGTTGACAGGCTGGCCTGGCTCAGCTTTATCACAACTTTTGAAATTACCGAATCTGCTCAACGGTGGGTGAAAAACCACGTGAGGCCGAGTCCTTTTGGAAGACGTACGTTTATTTCGGAGACCACGAAGGGAAAAGCGGTGGGCACAAGTCAAGGAGGAGACTGAGGAAGAGCTGATACCGCACCACGGAAGAGGAGAAATAGACCGAGGAGAAAAGCGCTGGGAGCGATGAGGAAGGAGAAGAGAGCAGAGACCGGGCGTCGTCCGGGCGGGGGAAGCCGGCCGTGTTCGCAGGAAACAGCTGCTGGCCCGGTTCAAGCACGGCCCGGCGGTTCCCGCTCTGTCCTCACACGCCTCAGCGGACACCAAACCGAACCCCGGCCCCCTTCAGCGCCAGAGGGCACCAGCCCGGCCCCGGCCGCTCACAGACGCGCCCCACCGCCTGGCAGCCCCCGCGCCTCCAGAGCAACGGCGCCCGCCCGGCAGCGGGCTGCCCGCGCCCCCACCCCCGAGCGGCGGCGGCGGCGGGCGCGG
>JAYKAV010003237.1:215152-240724 GCA_035582835.1 Phoebastria nigripes
GGAAACTTGGAGCTTAAGTTTGTTCAGTTCCTAGGACTAAGGTAGAATGGGGAAGGACAGACTCTTTCTTACGTGTTTTAGTGTTCTTGTGTTTTTGTTTCAGGCAGGTGCTTGAAGTTGGCGAGAATGTCATCCTTCTCATAGAAGCTGGTATGTGCTGGCTGGACTGAGTATATGTTATTTTTGCAGAGAGAAATACACGAGATTTTTGCAGGAAGGTGTCACGTACTAGCAGTTGCTCATCCAGCCAGCAGGGCTGATGTGCTGAACACCACGATTGAGAGCAGGGACTGGCGTTGCTGCCAGTCGAGCTATTACCTCACAAAAATGGGACTAGAAGTCAGGAGTCCTGACTCTCAGCATTCTTTGCTGTTTTACAAATAGCTAGTCTTAGGACAACTTTCTAGCAGATCTGCCAAAGGAAATAATCTATAAGTTGTCCTTTACCTCATCTGATGGAAAAAAGCACGGATAGCAGCAGTCTGCACAGTTGGGATCCTTATAAAGGATGGTCTAACAAGATTCCGTATGAACAGAATTTTGCCATTCAGTCTTAATTTTGTTAAAAAGGTTAGAATTTTAGAGTTCTGGATATACCAGCATTCGTCTCTGGTTTTCCTTGTATATTCTGTATTTATTGCTATGACATCTTTATTTTTCCCCCCTGGGTGACCCTTACTGGTTAGAATAGACCCATTTTGGTGAAGACTCGAACTGTGCAAACTGTGAAGATGGTTCTTTTCAGTTACACTAGGAAGGCATGTGGTGGATGAGGCAGACGAAAGACGGGTGTGTTCTCACAGCTAAGGCAGTTTTGTGTTGCTTCTGGAACTGGAGTCTCATCTTGCCCCTGCCATAAAACTTCCCCCTGGCCAGGCCATGCACACACTTGCACAGGGTCCCCGTGAGATCTCCAGGTTCAAGCAGAAACAAAGATTGCAGGCGGGGAGAGTTTCCTCAGTGCTGTCTGGTCACAGGAGGGCTCCRCTCTCTGTGTATATCAAGCTGTGAAAGCTCAAGTTAGGTTTGTGATGCACTCAAGTTCCCAGCTTGGTCTTGGTTCTCTACATGTAACATAGTGAGAATATTCTCACGTTCTAAGAGATTGTAGGGTCAGTTGTTAGAACAAAAACCCCTCATGCTTTGATGCAGGTGCCACTGGGTACATTGTGAAAAAGATGGATACGAAGCTTTAATGTACAGTTATGGCTTAACTGAAGCTGCAAACCTGTGAACAGCCACGCAGCGCAGTACATCAGGTTGGGGGCTTGGTGGAGATAAGAGAGTGTAATTTTATGGCTATAATTTTATATGCTGATATAAACTGATTTAAGGTTTCAAAAGTAACCGTGCTCCTCTTGTTTTGAGGTCTTTGGTAGCTCTTAAATACAGTCCCAAGACAGAATACTTGAGATAATCAAGCCTAGACACTTTATGCTTTTAAAGAGCATCTAGGAGTCCTCAAATGACTTTGTTAAAGCCCCTTTTCCTGATAGACGCAGCTGGCCTGCAGATTTACATTTTAGCAATTTAGCTGAAATACTGAAACATTAAATGTGAGATGAATGGAAACTTATGTTCTTGAGCATATTACACTCAAATGGGGGGAAAAAAAAAAGGGGTGAAAAATGTTTGCTAGAAAAATTACAATTAAAATGTAGCCTAATTCTCTGTTACTGGAATTAAGTGGTGCTTGGTAAGTTTTTCTACTGCATAAAGGATCTAATGTACTATTTCTGTAATAACCCTGTGTAAGTCAGGAGATCAGTGCTGAGGAGCTGTTCCGCAGTGTACTACAAGACTTTGTCACCAAGCCGTTCTGCTGACTGATTCACTTCTGTGAGCGGGGCTGACGGTTCAGACCTTCTCAGCAGTTGAAGCAGTGGTAAGCTGTTCCAGAACCAAGACCTCCAGGTATGACCTGTTCTGAGGAGAAAGCTGACTCTTAAGAGGAGCTGCTGCTTCTCAAGAGGCTCCCTTGGCACTGGTAACAATTTATGGCAAAAGGATGGGTTTGTAGTTGGGTGTTTTTCCTAGCTCTGCCTGACTCTATTTACTCTTCCCCATGTACGTGTTTGATGTATCCAACAGGAGTCTACTGTTCTCAGGTGAAGCTGAAAACTAGTAAGCTACTGCAAACATAATCGCACTTCTAGACTGAATTTAGTCATTGTGGCTTGTTAAGGATGCTTCGGGAGGTTTTAAACAAAATTCTTAGGTTATGTTCCTGAGGCAAGACACTGGACTAACCTGATTTTGAAAAAGGTGATAAAATAGCAGTTGTGTAGTAGTTCCTGAAAACATGTTTAGAAAGAGAAGTTGCTGGGGAAAAAAATACCCTCATCCTCTCATAAAAGTGATAACATACTGGAGATAACAATCTACAGACCTGTAGACTAGGAATAGATTAAAAAAAAAACAACCAAAACCCAAGAAACTTTTACCTTAGAGGGTAATTAAGACATCTTACCCTATGCTAGTTCACTCCTTGCAACTTGTACTGGTAAGAATCGGGTAATAGGGTAAGGTGGACAGTCTAGTAATAGAGAAATTTTGTGAACCTTACTTTAGTTTCTCATTCTGCTACAGCTTCCTGTAACCTCAGATAAAGTTCAGCTAGTTCCCCTTTCATACAAATACCTTCTAAATAAATGTATTCCCATACAAGTATGTAAATACCTTTATGTGATGGGGTAGAACATTACATTAAATACACCTGCCAGGTATATTAAAATCGTGCCAGGTAACTTAAGGAGAAGAAACAGTAGTGCTGTTTCCAAGCTTGTCTCCTGGAAACTAGTCATCCTTGGGACAGTGTCACAGCTGTCCAAGAAGGAGCTGGGGAAAATGAGGGGAAATTTTATCATTAGTCAGAAATGCATAAAGTAGCTAAGTACTCAGCCTCTTTTTAACTGCCAAGGGGACAAGGCAGTAGAGTCTTTCACCAAATTAATACAGTCAGCACAGAAGGGATCCATCCTTCTGTCCTTGCTTATTGAGGAGACAAAGCTACATCTCTCCCTGCATCAGTCCTGCATGCATCCTGGCCTACTCACTAGAAAACTTCCCCTACAACTGCGTCATTGTATCTCAGCTTTACACTAGCACATCCATAGATTAAGACTTCTCTAACATCACTAGTACAACAGTTGGGAATAATGTTCACAGACTGAATTTAATTTTTTTTTTATTTGACTAGAAGATATACATATATATCAAGAGACACAATTCCACTGTTTTCCAGAAGCATATTGATAGACAGGAATTTTCTGGGCCATATGGTCTTTATGGTTTTGTCAGTTTTCTTCTTCCTGAGTTTATTCTGTTGTCAGAAAACTACCCTTGCAAGTTCAAATAGAACCTGTGGAATGGCAAACACATTGATATGAATTTTTATTTGATTTAATAATCCTTACAACAGCTTACACTGTAAACGAGAATCTGAAAAATAACTATACCTGCAATTCAAAAGTTACTTGCAAAGAACTGAAGACTAATCCCCTTGCACAGTACATTACATTAATAAAATAATCTTGATTCTCAAATTATGAAGTATATAAATTGCACTTGTTATTGCATTTTCAGTGTGATAGTGCGAAAAAACCCACCAACCTCTATGGTGATGAGTATTACTATCATCCACTCGAGGCGTAGAGCGTGCTTTTCATTCAGGTGATTTCGCATTAGGTCTGTCAGCTCCATGCAGTGCTGAAGCTTTTCATTCATTACCTGCAAGAGATTCCAAATACATGGCAAATCTGGATTCTGTAAGTGGAATGATATAAATAAAGGAACACAATCCACAGAAGGGCTCGCTGAACAGAACTAGAAAGGTGTTAACACTCTTCTGCAAAAGAACAGACCAGAAAGTCCTGTAAAGCAATGTGCACAAGCAACAGAAGTTTCAATATAAATGAGTTTTATTTCAATAGGTTCACAAAAATAATAGAAATTTAGATATGCATCTGCAGGTATTAAACTGCTTCTAGGTGATACCTACTCATCACAAGCAAAAGAAGGTGCAGCTTATCAGAGTGCCTTGAAAGTAACAAATATTTAAGGTTGCTGTACSACCACCAGAAGAGGTAGTTTTCATGCTTCTTATTCTGGTTCAGCAGTAAGCATTATGTTGCCCTTCAATGAACTGACCTGAATGATCAGGTCAGTAAGAAGACTGCTTCACATCTCAGTTTTTTAACTTGTTTTCTTGCACATATTTCAGAACAAGAATTAAATCTCCTCTTCTTGTAACTATTTAAAGCCTAATTTAGTGGCTCAGGAAATACGCAATCCATTCATGCAAGGCAGAGTTGTTAACCTAAACTGGGTAAAAGATGTGAGTGGGTTACGAACACATGGAAAAGGGGATAGTGTATAGGATCCTGTTATTCTTTATTCAGTTTCCACAATTAAAACAGACATTCATGGAGCAGTCTGTAATCCTGCTGAGCCAAAGACAGCTGATCTGCATGTGGAAAAGTCTCATAACAGTAAGATACCTACCTTAACTCTACGATTAATGTTGAGAAACTGGCAGGTCTTGTCATAAAGCTCTTCCAGTTTTTCTCTGTCCCAGTAGAAGTCGGGTGTTATTAGCAGGTCTGAACTCAGATTTATACGGTGTCTAAAAAGAATGGGTACTACAGTAGTTCACACTTCCTTTTGGTAAATATAGGAGCAAATACTTATATAGCAGTTAAACAGGAAAATTTTCCTTTAATTTTAAGTAAAATATGAAAAGAATCTCCTTTCATAATAAAAATACAGTTGTAGTGATTGTTTAAAATTGGTCACATCTCCTGTAACTTTTCTGAGAATACTGTAATGTGTAACCGTTTTGAGCATAAATGACTTTTGCCTTATGTCAACATTGCCTCCTCAATGTGTCACCTTCCTTAACTTCTGATATCTGCAGAGAAGTCCTTGACTATGCTTGTAGCTTGCTGAAGCTGAAGAAGTACATGAATTAAAGTTACTGGGGAGCTCCTTAACAGCTTGTTTATATCTCGGAACTCTTTAAGTGTGACTGGTACTGCATGCTGGCTATGTGAGCATAGCGCACCTTTCAGAACCAGGCTACTGTCTCAACATTTTAAAGGCTAAGAGCTAAAATCTCCCACCCTCAACCTACTGCTCACATAAATCTTTGGACACTTAGAACGTCATTGTTCATTACTGAACAGTCTTTCACGTAGGGATATAAAATCCAATGTTTCAAATAGGAGTTGCTTTTTTAATTTACCTCTTTCTTCACTAATTTTGAGTTTTTTTGTAAAAGAGTGTGTAATGCTCTCTATTCCCAATGGCCAAATTTCACTTGAGAGGGAAAAAACCCCACTAAATTCTTACAATGTAGCRGTGGTTTCTGAGTAAGTCAAGGGAAGAACAGAACTCACAGAAAAGTTTTACTAACTCTAGGCCGTAGTTAACAGTTCTACCTACCCCTGTGCTTCCTCCTGGTATCCTTTGCATACTCTAGTATCTACAGTAATTACCGGTTATGAGACATGCGTTGCTGGACCCAGGGAGGGAAAAGGGTGTGGAATTTGGCCATTTACAATATGCTGCTTAATGGCTGTCTGTAGTTGAGATGCCAGTGGTGAGATGGTGAGCCAGTGGGTCCTCTGCCTAACATAACAGCACACACAGTCTCCAGCCAAAGGAAGGTTGAAGGAATTCCCCCCCGCCCCACCCCGCTGTGTTTAGCGTGTATTCCGGTCTTTGTATCATGCATAACTTAATTTTTAAGTTCTGTGTAATACAATGTCTCGGGTGTAGCCAAAAAAACTTACCTTAATGCGAAGAGTTCTCCAATTTTCTGCATTACATCTGCATGAGACAGTTTCACCTTCCTTCGTGACTTCAGTATCTGCAAAGTAATGAGTTTTTCACTGCTTGATCAAGTAGCATGTACTAGAAGTTAAAAGTCTGGAGTTCTACAGCCTCAAGTATGTATGTGAGTTAAAGCCTGAATGCATATCATGCTCATTAACATTTGAGTTTTGTTTGCTTAGTGCCTTGCTTATCTAGCTTTGTTAAGAGTATCACCATGCAACTGTTCATCCAGGTTTTTCAATAAATCACTGAGTATGCCCATCAGTATCAATACAAAATCCTGGAGCATCTTCTATGAATTTGTTTTTTCTTCCTACTATTGTTATTTTTAAGTCATGACAGCATTCCTTTACCTTGCCACTACTTGGCCTTTCTATAGACTTTTTCCTTACAACAAACAATGTATTACCATTTATTTCCTTCATGAAAAAAGAGAATAAATAAAAATGATGATTTCTCTTTTGAACCCTACAAATCTCATTTTTATATGCAACATCATATGGACTTTGTACTTTAATTAAGTCTCATGAAAAACTGTGGTTTAAGTAATTCACTCAAACTCTTCATTATATTCAAGTTAAAGCACACTACTTTCAGCCCAAGCTGCTACACACTGTGTTTGACCAGGTTTTTAAACGCTGCTTGTCCTGTTAGGCATACACACTCAACAGTGGCACAACATGGGAAACATTATTCCAATGCAGAACCCCACTCCCAACCCTTTAACAACTGATGATTTCTTGTCCCACCACTCTGCAGGTGTTCTGAGCTTCTCTATGTTAATGGCTTTACCATCAAATGTGTTAAGCATTCAGTTGCTTTTTCCATATCAGCTGTATCTGGACTGATCTTCTACAAAGCACAGGAGAAARGGAGGGGAGAGGTACAAACAAGACSTCACCTCAGGAATTGACTGGATAGATTCCACAAAGTTATCCAATAATGATTCCCAAATAGCCAGCTTTACTGCAACACAGAGGTGACAAAGCAGAACACTGTCAGTGGTATATATGCTTTCCAGTAATCATAACTTTAAACCTGCCAACATGCTGCCTCAAGACACGCTGATACACACAAACATTATTGGTAGCAAGTTACCRTCAGTATTACACAATCAATGTTCATACATCTACGGACAAATCTGGGTTGGGCACCGACACAGCTCTGCATGCAGAACCACCTTCAGCGCAACTCCCTTCTCCCAGTGATCAGTTCAGATCCTGGAGAGTTTTTGCTTCAGCTCAAAAGTTGTGTGTTTAAGTGCTCTACTGTATGCACGAAGCCTTTGCAAACGACATTCCAAGGAGACTGGAGGTAATGAGCCGTGCTGGAGTCAGGCTGACTTCATGTGGTGCCACTCGAGAGTCTCCACTGCACTTCTAGTGTCCTGCAGAACTCTCATTCTCCATTTGTCCAGTATTTGATGCAACATGCTCAAACCATGGAGAGTTAGCTTGCACTCCACCTGCACTTGTTGAAGCTAAATTCAAAGTTAAGCGATCTCCCATTTTGGTTTTAGGTGAATATACTCTTCACTGAAGATAAAACTTCTCTTCAATGGAAGCTGTTCAGCACAGGCAATGGCAACACCAATTCCACTGCGCCTCAGCTTGAGCCTGGAAAGATGTTTCTACCGGAAGATGACATAACTCAGGCCTTTGTTCTGTAGTCCGCAGATTCCCAGACAAGAATGAAGTAGTAACAGATCAAAAACTAACCCTACTCACTCAGAAAAATGAATCGGGGAAGATTTAATTGTCAAAATGAACTCTTTGGTGGTAGTAATCGATAGTATCATCTAGTCAGGACACTGATAGTAAATCCAACGGCGAGCATTTTTCACACTCATCTTTTGAATACAGAGGCCTAATCCAAGTCAGTGACTTAAATGACATTTAATTTAGCCCCTGAATAAAAGCCAACAGGCATTTCAGCTATCACCGATTATTTGACAGAGGCTGGTTTCTGCTGTGTCATAAATTTGACTTGGACTAGACTTGCATCCTTTATTTTTATTGAACATTATTGAACTGTTTTCCTTTATGATGTGCATGTCTCACACTAACGTAAATTGGTACCAATTATCTCCTGGGAATAAATCCCTTTCTCCATTATATGTGGCACCACTCTTCCATGTAGTGGCTTTATGAATAGGAAAACTATAGAGAACTAAAGGCTTTTTTTCGCAATAGCTCTTCCTTCGACAGTCAAGAACCATTTAGTTATGCTGTGCTCCTTGGTCAAATGGTGTATCACTTCAAAAACATGCGTTCTGTTTCTTGATGTCCCTTCTGTTAAAATTGCACTTCCCCAGATATTACAGGAATCCTCTAGTTTACCCTAGAAGCAGTAGGGGTAGACAGACCAGATTTCCTTTAAAGGTCTTTCTGAGAATGGCCTTACTGCTGCTCGTTTCTACTCCCACTTCCTACCTCCTCTGAGGTCTGAAGAAGCAGAGATGTGTATTTCATGAGGCAGCAGCACCACTGCTGAGCCTGACTTCTTCCCAGTGCCTCCTGCTGCCTGTACTCCTGGCGGAAGTACCACCTTTGGCAGACAGCCACGGCTAATAAGCCTGGAAAACATCATCTGTGACTCTGGTCCACACCTTTGATACTGGTACACCTCCCCAGCTGGGAATCACTTCTTTAGCTGGCATCTAGCTTTTTCTATTAGAGGAAATGATGTCAGGATTAATTACCTAAGATTACTGACAGGTTTCTAATACAGGACTCTACACTCGTTGCTATCCTAGAATAGTTCTCAAGGGTGGGGAACGGGATGCTCATTAGAATGTGTATCTTTTGCAAAGTATGTTTCTTAATGTGCTTTGTTCATCTTTAAGACGATTTACATTGAATGAAGTAATTCCAATTTACAGAAAACAAGGTAAAAGCTTTGAAAATGAATCCTCCCACTGAGGCACGATCTTTACACAGTTTGCCTAAACCAGACACCGAGTCTTCTCCAACCTGTCACTGTACAAGTCCCACTTATAATTTCACAAAATCTGTAGCATAGGCTGATATTACAAACAATAATAACTCACCAGAAAGACAAAGGGCATTTGAAAAGGCAAATTTCTGCAGAACAACTTCATCACTATCCAGCTCAGAATTTAACAAGATTTCTCCTTTATGAAGCTTTGACTGACCTCTGTTAAAACAGGATTGAAGCACCTTCATTGATGAAGCCACCAGCAAAGACACATTTAAAGAACAATCAACAATGCAAGAAAGGTTGGTTGTTTATTTATATAAAGCATGCCATATCTATATGGGTATCATCCCCATCCTTGCATTTTACCCATGTTCAACCTGACAATAACCAAAACAAATCACTGAAAATTAGTTCCTCAGTCTAAGTCTAATATTTTGACCAAATTTTCTAGGTTTAAATGAAACTGCAGCAAGCTATGATGGTAACTACAGCATTACTATGTACACACAGAGATAATTCAGAGTAAGCAGGATGCTGGCCTCTCTCCTGCTATCTCCTGTATTATCTTTCTGTTTCTGTTTTCCTTTTCTTCTGTCACTTTTATCAACATCACTCCCTCCCTGCTATGATGTTACTTTCCCTGAAACCTCTATTGCACAGAGGCCAGCAGGAAAGGGGGCATGAGAGTCGTTCAATTTATCATGTCAATCTCACAATGAAACTTGCATAAACACAATGGAATATGTTGGGAATCACAAATTACACACCTGGATAGTACATGCAGTTTTCAAATGGCCAGGAAAAAAACAAAACCAAAAACCTGTCCTCTTATCAGGTTGACTTAAATAAGCTCAACCTCATTAGCTCAGCTCCTACTGTTACAATGTCCTGTCTAAGAGTTATTTTTTGGTGCTGTTGGAAAATTACAGATAATTTTTATAATCATTCACATTGAGAAATATTTCTGTAGAGATGATTTGCTCCCCATGATGAGAAAACATTATTTAACAAGGCAAGACAACTTGCCAAGTTTTATTGTTCCACAGTATTCAAGTTATAACTTTCCTAGGAAGTGAAGTATGCGCAGAATTACATCTTTATATATGAACTTACAGGGCGCTAAGAAAAACTTATGCAGAAAATCCTCTTTAAAATCAGATTTGTCTCAATAATGCATATTTATTTTTTTCTATGAGGTACATAGTTTCTGTTTGGGATTGCTGAAGAACATGTTCAGTTGTGTGGGCATGGAGCTTCATCATTTACAAAATCAGTGCATAAGCAAGTCACAAAGGACATCACTTGCAATTTTAGCAGTTCAGCAGTATTTGTCAATTTAGATTTACTCTTTTCTCCTTTCCTTATTTTACTCATTTGAAAAAGAGTAAGGAAGAGTATACTTTTACTAGCTGCTTTTGCTTGAATTTGTTTTAGATGTCTATTAGCTTCTATATCAGGAGTGCCTGAAGATACTTACTCTCCTATTCTATAGTTCATCTCTTCATTCTCCCAATGGACTAGTGCAACTTCATATGGCTGAATTTCATGCTGTTCTAGCACTTGCATGATATTCTTCATCTAAGGGAAAGACAAGTGCACACACAGGAACAGTTACCATGCAGTATTCTATCACTCTACAAAGACCTAGCATATAATAGGTTGATGAATGCAACTCATGCTGAAGTTATTTAAATAACAACGAATAGGTGTGCTAAGTAATGAAGTGATTATTAACACAGTTTACTTCTGAAGCTATCTGTAGCTGTGTGGAAGAATTTGTGGCTATGAACAACTGCAAGGACTCTGTGAAGACTAAATGTCATTTAATGTCTGCATATATAAAACAGGGTAAGGATTAACCACAGCAGCAGTAAAGACAATGTGGACGTATTCAGTATTATAACAACGAGCTGTACAAGATTTTGGCAGATGTCTGAGTGTGGGAATGAATCTTTAGGATAAGTACATCAGGTGGCTGTTCCTGCCAAAATTACTAGTTTGCTGCTAAAATCAATAGTTTTGTTTCAGCTACCAGAGGTTGGGTTATATTACAGAAATCCTTTACCACTACAGAAATCTGCGAAAATGGTTTCAGCTGCCCACATTCAACCCTGTAAACAGTTAAATGTGCCATTTCACTTGCAGAAGTAATCTCACTCATTTTATTCTCAAGCACAGTAAAACCYGATGCACGAAGAAGGAGACCTTTTCTCTCACAAAACTTTCTTCTCTGACATCTGACTTAGGATCCCTCATCCTTGTTCCTTTCTATGTGCTACAAGGCTCCCCTCATAAAAATCATTCTGCAATTAGAACAAATTCTGAACTAAAAAAAGCACTCACCTACAGGTTTTTAAAAGACATTTAGTTACGCAACAGCCAACAAAAAACCCCCAAACACCACAATATGCTTTTGATGCCTAAATTCTTTAGAGGTGAATCTTCTACTAAGTCATACTTAAAACACTCTCTTCAAAATCATAAATAATAGTTAATCTTTTAGTGCAAAGCTGTATGCTAGTAAATTGTTCATGAAGCATATTCTCCAGGTTAAGTACTCTAAAAAAATCTGCTGGATCACCTGCAAGAGGGATTTTCTTTGCGGTACTAGCTTTCTTCTTGCTTTCAAGAATTTTGGTGATACTATCTATGTAAGACATGGTAACATTTTTCACTAAAAAACCCCCAGCCCTACAGCTGCAACTGCTTGTTTCATAATCCTGAATTTAATATTAGCATGACTAGTACCTGCCATATATTCCAAGTCTTGTGGTAAAAAAGGGTATGAAAAATTATTTTCGTTTTTTAAGCAAGGAAGTGTCTGCTGTTAGGCCAGTCAGCTTGGCCAAGCAGCTGTGCTGTGTCCAGGGACAGTTCCGCAATGCAAACCCCACTAAAACAATGCCAGAGTTAATAGCCAATCCATAATGTAGCATGCCAGACTTCAAGAGTGTGTTCACTTGGATCCAGGTGCTCTAGCTGGCTTTGTGAAGTCAATACTAACACAGTAATAATTATGCCGTTAATAGACTAACAGTCCCTTCCAGAACTACAACCAGCTCAGGCTTCCCAGGGCCAGTACAGAGCAAGATTTAACAAAGCTTTACAGACGGTAACCGATTCTGTGAAGTTCGTATGTCTTGTAATATGCATACTTTCAAAGTYCTTCCATTGCTCTGGATAATGAGAAATTGTATTTCAGTGGCAGCTTTCTTTTATCTATTCAGAGTAATACAAAGGCTTCCACCGACTGATGTGAGTTTCTTCTAGGCCCAGCCTAATTTTATAGAAGGGACTACCTGTGACACAGTACATTTAATGAGAAGAGATGTCCTGGATTCACTAAATGCAAACTCTTGCTATTACAGGCAATCACGTCACAAAATTTCCTTTTAAAAAAACAGATGAAACTCCACCTCAAAGCTAGTTTTGCTTTTTGCCCTTGCTATTTTTGGTGGGGAAGCTGTTGCACAACCTCCCTACTCAGGGATTTGAAAACGGTATTTTACATTCTAAACTCCTATTCACGATCAGTCTGTAGTTATTACTTCTTCTGTTGAGTGTCTCGTAGTTTAACATAGTTTTCCTTCTCCTAATATTCATTCTGGAGTACTTTTAAAAAGCAATTTTGTCCATTCACAGTGATTCTCTACATTCTGTTTTACCGAATTACTTTCAGTTTCTGTTCTACAGACCAGTTTGATTTTTTTTTTTTTTTTTTTTTTTTTTTTTTTTTTTTTTTTTTTTTTTTTTTTCAGTTCATTAAAACGTGTGCATAAAAATACCTCCTCTATTTGAGTAAGTTGTTTGGAAGTTAAAACTTGGACTATGATTTCAATAAGCAGAAAGAAGCAGTTTTCCTCTTCTTTTATAAATAAAGCTAGCAAGGGACCAACTAAAGTTACTAGTACTGACAAGGAAAACATGGTATCAAATTTTCAAAGTTACTTAAGCGTGTACAACAAAATGATATTTTTCAGAGTACTCCAGTGGGCAGAGGTGCCCAACTCGTAACAATCAACAGGAGTTAGTCAGCTAGTCTTCAGTAATACCTGTGAATCAGTAGCGTAGTTACAGCCATAGCATCCTAAGTGTGCTACGGGCAAGGTTTGAAGGGAGAACTAGTGTCTTTTTGTAGGCCAGCTGATATACTGAAACCCCCCAAAACAGACAGGAAATCAGGAACATTTCAGGTCTGAAACAGAAAAAGTGAACTTGAATCCAGAAATTGTTCACATCTGGAAACAACTGCTCTGTATTTTCATTTACCTTAATGAAAATCCTCCTGTGAACTTCTGTGCATCTCAGTATCATCTATTTAATACACCATTCAATTTCACGTACTCTGCCTACAGATAAGATCGATACTTTTTCTCTTTGTATCTAGAAACCAGTTTTATTTAACCACAGTAATAAAAATCAATATATTTAAAAAAATTATATAAATGTATTCATAAAAATAGATATGCCTGTGGCATACCCCTCTTGGTCAGCAAAGAGCACCAAATTATCATAAGGGATATGTCATTTCAATGTCAATATATTTTAACAATTATACCAACCAATAAAAACCTTCAGGAAAATTGCTAACTGGTAGAAACACAAAACAATACTAAAAAGTTGCTTACAAATTTTGTCTCTTTCAAAGTTATCCAAAAGTTATTCAAAAGTAAGTTTTGAATAGTTTTGACTTAAATGGCTCTAGAATGATCCTTTTCTTCTAACACATTTTCTGTTACATTAGTGCCTTTCAAACAACCATTCACAGGTTCATTTTTCTGATCTACTTCTTCAGGATGTAGAGCTGCAAGAATTTTCTTTTTGTCAATCTCACTAGATGAGGTTTCAGATTTTTGGCCTTAAGTAGAAAATGTTATCCACTTTCTATGTTACACATATATTTGCTCATTTTGTGCAAAAAGTCAAGTTTCAAAGGTGATACATCAGCAACCCATGCACTTGAGGGCAGCAGCAGGCAAGCACCTGCACTCATTAGGAGAAGAATCAGTCCTTTTCCTTCATGGAGAGATCCAAGCCCCCGAACAAAGCCCAAGCATGCTGGACTTCGAGAGACTGACAAAACATCCACTTATGACCTTTTAACAAACAGTTTTGCTTTACTTACACTTTTCTCTTCCACATTCCAAAACACAACAGCCCCTTCCCTGTGAATTCAAGGAAAAACTGAGATGTAATTATACTGTTTCAAATGTATTTCAATGCAATACTCAAATTGTACAGTGGCAATTTTTGTCATTGTGAATCAAGAAACTTAATATTATCTTCACAAAAACGACGCAATAGTTGCTTTTTAACCATACTTTAATGAAAAAACATGAGAAGATAAATTATTTTTTAACCATTTAAATAATTCTGGGGTTTTTTTTAATCATTCTGATTGGACAGTTATTCCTTGAGTTTCATGAGGTAATATGATGCAATGATCTAGCAAGCTGCACTACTTCTTTCACATCATTGCTGTTAATAAAACAATGTCTTGGGCATGATTTATAACTTACCTGAAGAAAAAAATCATGCCAGGATCATCTTCTTTTGCAGATTTCTCAGTACCAATCACCAAAACGTTTGCAGCATCTAGTTTGAAATAAATGAAAAAATTAAAGAATTATTCAAACTTCTAAACACGATAGCTATAAGCATATAATTCCAGTTTAACAGTTACATGCTAACGTGTCAGTCAGTCCCATATTTTATTTTTCTGATGGAAATGCTTGCCAGGAAACAACTACAATATCAAACTACACTGCTTCTCTGAAGTGTCACACTCTAGACAGACTCAGCCGCTATGTTGAACTTCACTGGAATCTTTAGTTAATGAAATGTAACAGTTTTGAAGAACAAAAGACTTAAGGGAAAACTCATGCAGGGCATAGTAAATAACCAGGAACAGAATACAGAAGTGGACACACAATGCGAGTGAACTATGGAAGTTTGCCCACAGTTGCAGAGAAATTACTATTCAAATCTGCTTGCCCAGAAGATCTTTCTCTTTTCTATACAGCAAGGGACTAACCTGCACTCAAATTTTGCTGACTTTGCTTTGACAGTCAGAAACTTCAAAGAGCATACCCCCAAGACAGGAGAGGGTACATCTCCATTCTCCTTCGGATCAGAAGCATGCTTTTGAAACAAATCTTTCAGCCACCCTCATTTACCTCACTTCTGATGCGCACTGCAGAACAGTGTCAAGAGTAGACAAACTGGATTTTTTTTTGCGTTAAATTAAACTGAAAGAGGAGCTCCAAAAATGCACCTGTGGTACTCCAGCCGCAAATGGGCATTTGTTACAAAGGACCAGACTTGAGCTAGTGTAAGTAGAATGCCCCAAAACTTACAAAATGTGGATGCTGGGTTCTCAAAACAGGGTTTTGGTTTTTTCCCTACAGGTCTGCTCCACTGTACTACTTGCTAATGCAGACAAAGTTTTAGAAGTCCTGATGTGGTTTTGACAAAAAAAAGTTACTTTCCAGCATGTTGCAGAACTAGTGGAAGCTAGACCAGCAAAACCCCTACCTCTATTATGAAGTGAGACTCCGCAAAGAGGAGTTTGCAGGGACTAACACCTAAGCCTTAAAAAGTTCAACCCCTTTGCAGAAAGATCGCAAGTCAAGCGACAAGGCATCAAATTCATCCTGTGTACGAATTCTACTCTCTGCTTTACTGCTCAAGCCATAGAGGTCAGGTAGACTACAGCAGCAGAGAGAGATGACTAAGTATCAGATATACTTTTGCTAATACCTGAATTGAGACCACACAGTTGGTCTGTATGAACTCTTTAAAGACTTTTCTTTCACTTGCTATTCCAGTTCAGAAACACCTGATTTGATGAATCACTAGAGCAAGTTTTGGGTGTGAAGTTTGAGTTCACCATGGAAGAAACATTTATCTGCATTTTCTCATTTGCCTTTTCAAATATCACCCRTATCTTTATCTATCCACTCCAGCCAAAACATACACAATTGAAGAGAATTTGGTCCATTGTAAGTGGAGGTACAGGATCTGCCTCTAAAACGTTTTTAAAGAAGTCAAAACCAAGAGTAATGCTTAGGCAGAACACTACAAAGCAACAAATCCACACACTAATTGCTGATTTAGATTTCCATGTGCTAATATTTTTCTATTTTCCAAGATTAAATGTTTGAGCTGGTAACCAAGCACTGCTACATGCACAAGCCAACCACCACAACACAGCAGATCTGCTGGCACAATCCAACATCCTTTCACCATTACTTCCTCCAAACTTTTGATAAACAGAGTATCTATTGTGAGGAGTCAAAAACACACCATGAAGAAATGAAAGAACTGGCAAAACCCATACTCCCAGGGTAAAATACCAGCAACAGCAACATTTGCCTTACAATAATTCACAGGCACGCTGGGGATTGTACAAAGTTTCTATCCCGAAGCTGTGAAACCAGTGTTAGTTTTAATACAAAGAAACTACATAGGAACATGAAGCCTATACTCTACAGCACCTTGTCTTCCATGTTCATCTTTCTGAGCAAGATGATCATTAGTAAATCTTGTGTTTAAGAGAGACCCGCTGGAGTATTATTGCACTTGGATTATTAAGTGTTTGAGAGGCAGCCAGACATTTGGTAACCTCTACTGAAATGCCCATAAACACTATCTGTCATTCTCTTAGCTTCATATAATCTGTTCATTCAAAGAAAGAAAAAAAAAAAAAAAAAAGCATTCTACTGCCAACATATGAAAACCACAGCTGTTCTAGGGCATAAGGTTCCTTCAGCTATAAAAAGCTCCATTTGTTTTTCTCTTGTAGTATACTTCAGCTATTTCTAAGCCATACTTTCCCAAGTCCTCAGAGATACTTTGTATGGAAACCAGAACCAATTATTTTGCTGAAGCCTACCTAAGTGAAGCATTCAACAATCGCTAGGATATATTTGGCCCAATAAAAAAAAGTATCAACTGCATTCTCTTCACTAGAAGTAAGCATTTATGGATATATCTTTTTCATTTCACTTAGTCAGCAAGATTCTCTCTTGCATGCCTTCCTCTCCAACCCTCAGTGATTTACATTAATAGAAGTGTGAGCATGGAAAGAAGATGCAACACTTCAAATTACAAAATTGTTTTGACAGCTGAAGCACTATGGTATCACATTACTGAAAGATTAATTAAAATAAAGAAAACTTTCAGAATTTTTTCAGTTAGCGAAATTCTATAGAAGTTCTTTGTATCAGAAAATTTCCAAATTTATTTTTCCTGCATGCATCTAATTTTTCAATATTTTCAGTGTAATTGTAATTTTGGGAAAAATTATCACAGGGTAACAGCAAGTGCTGGTTATATTGCTATTCTGGAAGGTTTAGTTGTGGTTTTTTTTAAGCTAATGGAATTTTTAAGCAAAGCAATATTTTTATAGGCAGAATGATATATTCCAGGGTACTACCAGAATAAGAATACATGAGTTATAAAAATTATATACTTCACCCATATTTCATTTCCCAAGGTATAACATTGCTTTTAATATGTTTCAAAAATCTACCTCTAGGCAAACTTGTTATTTCAACATATCCATGTGAAGTCAGGTCATGACACAGATTACCAAGATGATATTCATCTGCTGTTGCAAAGGCTGTACACTGCATCAGATTCTGTGCCAAAGGAATAAAGATTTGAGTTAGGGAAAGGCTGAAACAAGATGTTCATAAGACAATTGTTTGCCTCAAATTTATCATGAGAGTGACATTTTTAATTTATTCACTCTTTTCTACCATATCATTGCCATGCTGTCCACCTGGTCTACAAATACTCAAAAGATTACTTGCTCCCTATTAAGTGCGAAAGCAAACCACAGACTGAGATCAAACCAGGTGACATGAGTAAGTCGCACCAAAAAACTTTGTGATAGAGCCACAAAGTGAACCCTTCTTCCCTGAATGCCAACCAAATGCTTTAACAGTAGAGCTACACTTGCTACTGCTCTCCCACCCTACAGCTTATGACATACTCGGCTGACCACCGAAATCAAAAGCAAGACACCCCCAGTATCAGCCCTAAGATCTATATTTTAAAGATAAACGGAATTCAACTATCCCAGCCTGTTTATCAAACAGAAGCTCCAACCACAAACATCATGTTCTTCCAAGCACAAAGCTCACTGCCAGGTAACCCCCAGGGTACGAGCCATCGCAGCACCACAGGACCGAAAGTCACAGATCTTCCAGGCCAGTTGTAGGTGCTGCAGATCTACAGTGTCCCCCCTGAGCTGAACCTTGCACTAACAACATGGTCTCAACTGACACCACAGCCGAACAGTATACAACAGCCAGAGTCTGCCTCAATATTCCACAATTGTAAATAACTAAAATGCCATATTGAAACAAATGACTGGAAAAATGATACTGACTTGCAACGAGACTGACTCATGCATGGCAAAGAAATCAGAAAGTCATCTGTGTAAAGATTTTCTTGATTAATCAAACAAGTCACAATAAAGAGATTTACAAATTCTACTACTCATTTTAAGTGGATTTCTTTGTTCTGATACCACGTATGTCCCATGATAATGTTTTTCAGTACAATGTAGTGGAAGATATCCAGAAAGCAATGTGTCTCATTGTGGATCAGCCACTTCCCAGCTTTTTGTAACTAATACAAATGGGGATGTAACTAACAACAAATGAACAAAAGAACTGTACTCATCTGCAAGCATTTATACCCACAATACACTTCAACTTAAGATCCAAATTATATTCTTGCAGCACTCATACGCTATCAAACAGCAAGGCTTAAAAAGGTGTTCGACTCCCTGGGGGGCCCATTACCAGTCATCAGAATCACAGCCACACATTTAAACCTTCTTTTCTTTTTTAATCTTAACATTCTGCTATCATTTCCAAAGTTTTGCTTTGGAATTTTGCAT
This sequence comes from Phoebastria nigripes, assembly GCA_035582835.1. Classification (NCBI taxonomy): domain Eukaryota; kingdom Metazoa; phylum Chordata; class Aves; order Procellariiformes; family Diomedeidae; genus Phoebastria; species Phoebastria nigripes. The sequence goes on from JAYKAV010003237.1 coordinate 233,841, forward strand.
CTTAATTCAGTGATCACTAACAGAAAATAAACTTCAAAAGTAATGACAATATTCAGTGAGCAATTTTGTAGGCATATTTCCACGACTGTGCTATGAGGCTGAGTTAACAGTGGAACAGAATTGTGTTTTCAGTTCCCTTGCTGCAGTACCTTTGAAAAGTTGCATTATCACAATTTCATCTGTATAAATCCATTCTCAATCTCTAAACTGCCAATGCAAATACAGATTTCAGATTCTTCCAGAAAGGTTTGGTTATTAGAAGTACACACGCTCTGCCATGAAACTCTTCTGTCAAGAGCTAAGGGAGCAAACATCTTTTAGCCAGTATATAATCTGAAAATCTCCATCCTGCTCTATGCTTCCCATAGTTTATTACTTGTGCTATTGTTCATTTCAAGGCAGATGTACTACAGGACATACTTTCTGTCTTACTGCTGCAATTTTAGTTTCAACATAAAGACTTTACATTTAGTTAGAACCGGAAGTTTGCTGCTAAGACTACATGTCTGAAATAGCATTTTGGATATGCATTAGTTTGGTTTTTTACAATGCACTGTTTCATGTAAATTTTCACTAAAATCTTGTTTGATGGGGAACATTTGGATTGGGTGTAATTTGAGATTAAGACACCTAAAATATATGTGTCCACAGGCACTCTAAACTCACATGATAGTTGGTGGAGATATAGCCAAAAAGTCTATACTCTAATGAGTGATTCAGCTAATCCTAAAATAGACACGTTAACTGGCTGGTCAACCTTAATCCCGTGCTTTCTGCTATGTCACTTTCACCTGCAAAATTCAAAATAACAGAACACAAGATCTGTACTGGCGCTAGAAAGAAACTCCAGCTACTCACCACCCTCCTCCTTTCTGCCTACAGCTGAGGCTTCATGGAGATTCTATGCAGAGCACCACAACAGCTATCCAAGTAGCCATCCTAAGTACCTCAACATCTCATTTTCCGTATCATTGCACCCCCAACAACTACACAGGCTCATGGAACCATAATTCTCCTTAGCCCATCCCTTCCACTTTAAGCATACAAACATTTTTAAGAAAGAAAACCAGTAGGATGAACTTAAATCCTCACATCACCATAGGAATCAGTCTTTATCTTAAGGATAGTAAACACTACATCTTTACTTGATTTTCAAGCTTTTTCTAGACTAGATGGCTATAGTATTAAAAATTAGCTCAGAGGCCTTTCATACCATCAGACYTTACGAGATTAACTAAACTGAGTAGTGGTACTACCCACTGATGGACTGACTAAACCAGTTAACTGCTTTCAAGTAACTCCTCCATCTGTCCTGAAAAACTGGTCTTACAACCATTTATCATTGCTGGTGCTCAGCACTCTGCCTGTAAACAACACATGAAGACCAGTGCTGGGGGGGGGTGGGGAAGGACCTCACTCACGGACCTCACTCACGGACTGTTCTGCAAAAGAAAGGTGTCAACTGTCAGGCCCTCAAAGACAGAAAACACCAGAGATCCTCAGGGTTCATCAAGCTGAGAACCTTAGGAGTGGGCCCAGAGCTAGTGTCTCAAGGGGCAGACCGGGAAGGAGAAGATGCAGCAGCCTGCCCCTAGGTAACTGCCCTGGCAATAGGGCCTGCGTTACTAGAGGGCTCTGGGTTGCCTCCACACATGCACAGGAAGACAAGATCAGCTTTTTCGTGACACCAGGATTTAGAGAGAACCAGCGGCGCGCTGAAAAAACACCTCAAGGATTCTCCATTTGCTCTACAACTTGCAGAAATCAGCCACATCTTTAAGTCATTTCTCTACACTATATATCTACAAGTAAATACACAAACAGGTAAAAAAAAATGCTTTTTCCAAAGTACGGTCAGCCTGCAGTCAACGTGACAGCCTGTCCGTACCCCTGTAGATGGGGCTATATATCTGACAAAACCACACGGGGTTTACTCAAAAATAGCAAATGTTTTTGTTAGGTCTGAGTTTATGTGATTTCTGGCACAGCATTTTGCCATGTGGAAGCTTCCTCAGAAAGTATATTATTATTTCAGTATATCAGGCAGGATTTTCTCCATTTCTTCACAATGGAAGAAAGTAAAAATAGCAGTGCATATTACTTGCATACATATATATGAAAATGTCAAAAAAACTGTTTGCATTCTATGACGCCATTTAAAAGCCTCAAGAATCTAAAAAAATTGTCACTTCAATTCACCCAGCAACAAAAAGAAGCAACCTCTGAATGTAATGTCATAGCACGAATAACAAGCTTGAAACATTACATGGTGTTTCAGGACTAATACTCTTCACTTTCTTTTTCAAAACAACGGGAAAATACAAGTGGGAACTAAATTGTCTATAACGGAGTCTTTCTGTTACATTAAAGCATACTCCTGCTCATCGCACAAAATATTAAACAGAAGCTTAGATGATGAGAAGGCAAGCATTAAAACTTCAGTTTCTGTGCTCACATTCAGTAGATCATGTAATAGACATATTCTGCAATGTGGAAGCTATTTCTGAAAGCACAATACTTGTTCAGTCTCATCTATAATACTATTTTATTAATGATACCCTGGAACTCAGTTGTTGTTGTAGCTTGAGGAGAACAGTAACACTTCTGACACGAGGATTTTCCTTGGAGATCTTATATTCAAGTATGCTTAAGGTCTGCCTTGGCTATTATTGAGGCTTGCAAAGAACTATCCTAAGGAGAAACAGCCACAAGTATGCACTGTTCCACTTAATCATATCTCATTTTATCCAAAACAGTTTGTTGCTGCTACAGTTACTCTGTAGACCTAGGAGTCTGGAGATCAAGGTGCTATTTCTACACGTGGAATAATCTTCCTCAAGTAATACAGGCTACATCTGCAACTCCGTTTCCCATCTGAAACTTAATCTGCATATAAACTTTATACTATTTACTTTCATATTGATTTCTGTTTGAGTGAAGCCTTAAAACTGCATAGAATTGGACGAACAACGATACATAGGGAAATTATTCTGAAAGCTAGCCTTTGTTTCCTCAATATTAAATGTGATTTGAGAGCACTGGTTAGAATTATTTTTAATGGATTCCGTCCTTCCGCTTTAATAACCACTTATCTTCCCTCCACTTTTGTTTACACATTGCTAGTAAATCTCCATTTTATCTTCAAAATACCAGACACAGTAGTTTCTATCAAGCTTGTTTCTGTTTGCAGAGTTCTAACCTCTCTGTGGCCACACTAGGGTAAATAATGAAATCCTCCTCACCAAATAAAAATGTTAATTTCATTAAAATGTTAATCTAAACCCAAATCTGATCCTAAATTAAACTGATGAAATTCCCTTAACGTTATACAGACTGTAAATTTTATACTTTACCTCCATGTCTGACAGTAGTGGCTGGTTAGTTCTGGATGGCTGCTTGGTCCTTGGTGCCTTCGGTGGCCTCTTAACTGGCTGGTTACTCTGTTTTGGAATAATTTTACCAGCTGATACAACCGAGTAAAATCTTGATGGTATGTTCCTAAGCTTTTTAATATGCCCTGTATCGAGCTTGTAGTTTTCCATCATCGCCACACCAACATGTTTCCAGGGTGGAAAAAAAACCTCCCCACTCTGATAATAAACATTTTTTCCCAAAGCCGATACATTTCCTTGGAGCAACTGCCAATTCTTGACTTGCACGCATCGACTTGTCAAAGAAGGGGAAGCAGTTTCCAGAGCATACAAGTTCCAAGACTTTGCTGTTCTGTGAGCTGTTCTGTTAACTTCATTATCCAGCTTTAATAGTGGACGTCCAGTTTTATTAAAGCTTTGGCATTGGCATATTGTTGTTAAAGCGTGGTAAGATCTAGTCTGAAGGCGCAGAAGTTTCAGTCTCATTGCTTCCCTCAGAACTGTATTTAAAAAAAACGAACAAAATCATCCATCAACCCTTTGGAAAGATATAATATTATTTTCCCCTTATCGAAAAGGTGACCCATACTCCTTCTGCATTTGTTAGTACTCCTAAGCACATAAATACTGGTGGGATTAAACAGCTTTTTTTCAATGCTATGGAAATACTCTAATTAAGATCAAAACACATTATTGAGCTGTGTGCTTGCAACACATGGTGAAAAAGTAGAATTGGTTGCTATGTTAATAAGTAAGCAGGCAGCTTTTCCTTCTATTGCTCATTCTGTATAGCAGTATGCACTCTCAGTAACCCCACTGACGAAATTACTCATGAGCAAGCACACACCTTAAAGAGGACATCAGACTCTGTGAATGATTATTTTATACATAATAAAAACAACAATTACATTACTATGTACTTGTATGGGAATGTCACCTATGGAATACACACACTGATCAGCATCAGCTCAAACTGCTGTATCGCAAACCGCCAAGCACAGATCCAGCTCTGTTCATCTGTCTTGACTAGAGCGAGAGCCGAGTCAGTCAGGTTATGGTCTTGATCCTGTTAGTACATACTGGTGCAACAGGGACCACAAGGCCTGCCTGCAGATCTACCTGTGCTGACAGAAACACAACAGTGTCCTTATTCTGTTATTCCAGATGAAGAGCAAGAGTATTATATTTAGGCTACGTTGTRTGAGCTCATCAAATAAACTTTAAAAGTATTCACAGACAGTAGACTGAATACCTCAGTGGGTGTGTTTCTCTTGCTGAAAAATCACAGGGTCAAGTCCCTGCCCCCATCTGCTTTTATTAACCAAGAACATTTCCCTCGTGACACAAAATCCATCTTCAGCAAGTTATTAACAAAAAAAAAGTCATTAAGTTGTATAGTTTGAACAAACTGCCAATTTCGGAATATTTTTCAAAAACTGTGTAAAGAAGGATCTACAATACCACCCATACGTAATAGTTCAAACAAGCATTTTCTTGTGAGAACAAATCATTGTGTGCCGACCGGAACAAGCTCTCCATCCTGACAAGCATACCTAGATGCCAGCACGATACACACACAAAACTTGAAAAAAACCAAACCCAAACGTCACCCTGACATAACTTAATGGAAGGGGAGTACACTAATTCTGGTAAAAGAGGCATACAATTCTACAAAAAAAAAAAGGACATAAAACACCTTTAGGCTACCACAGAATAAGTAATTGATATTGGGCATAATTTTATATGCTCTTCACTTGTAGCTTTTTGCCCAATTTGTAAGACTGTTATTTGCATACTTATTAGAATAAACTAATTATTATTTTCATTTTAAACTTGTCCTGTATTTAAAAAGCGACCCAGAAGACTCTGCCCAGGACAAGGCACATTTACCTTTTTAAAGGCCTGTTACCTCTGGATAATCAAGAGAGCTGAAAAACTCAGCAACTGCAACCCAAGGTGGTCGAGAGCCAGGACAAGGGGAGAAACCTCCGGTAGCACAGGGTAGCTAGCGGAAAGAGACTCACAAATGCCAGGTAAATCCGTACTTTCCTAGCCAACAAAACCTTGTGTCGAATCACAGTGATCCCAGGGGTGATTTTTCAACAGGCTTACAGCAAGGGCGTAGTGATCATACAGGCCAAATTCCACCGGGGAGCCTTAACGCCAGACTTGTAGCAGCAGAGGCACGAGCCAGGAAGTGCAGGACAGAGCAACCCAAGGAGTAAGCGGGACAAAGAGCTACCACGACGAGACAGCAGGTGCCATCTCCCAGCAGCAGGAACACATCTGCACTTTATTTTCCAATGTCTCTTTAATACAAGACACACTTTATTCACGCCCGTTGCCTTCCCAGCCGGCAGTCCAAGCTTACTGCGCCAGGGCCAGCAAGATGTACGAATAAACCGGGCCCACTCCGCCGGCGGCCGGACAGACCAGACCGGCCCGGCCCTGCCCGGGCCGGGTGCTGCGGGCCCCGCAGCGGCGAGACGCCCGGGCCTCATCCGCCGCGGCGCGGCTGCCCCCAGACTGCCGCCGGGGCACCGCCGGCAGGGCGCTGCTCTCCTGCGCCCCGCTGCCGGCACACTCTGCTCCTGCCCAGCCCCCGCAAGGCGGCAGCACGCCCCCTCCCCCCAGGGAAACAACGGCGGCAGCAGCCCCGCCCCCACCCCCGGGAGCACCCCCTCCGGTATGCGCGGGGGGAGGGGAGCGGCCCCGCTCCCATTGGCTGCCTGCCGGGGCGGGCGGGAAGCAGTCCGCCAGGGAGCCAATCAGGAGAAGAAGGCGCCCCGCCTCCGCAGGAAGAGCGAGGCCAGCACCGCCTCCGCCCGAGGCGGCAGCCGAGGCGCGTGGGCCCCCGCCCCGCGGCGGCGCGCGGCTCACGGGCGCCCCTGGCGGGCGCGAGGACGTGCCACCGCCAGGCCGAGCGTCACCGCGCGGGGGGGCCGGCCCCCCCCGTTCCGTAACGCTCGGCTTCCGCCGCAGCTGCGCCACCGCCGAGGAGCGCCCGGCGGAGCGGCCGGCAGGCTGCGGCGCCGCTGTACCTGGGCGCGAGGGGGAGGCAGGGGAGCGGCCCCGCAGTCTTCCTGCTCCGGCAGGGGCAGTCCGGGGGCGGAGGGAGAGATAGGGCGGGAAATCGCCCCCCTCCCTCCCGCGGGCAGGGCTCTTTCTCACCCCTGAAGCTGCCTCCCCTCGCTCGGCCTACGGCCGGGGACGCGGGGCCCTCCCACTCGCGGCAGGATCAGAGCCGCCGGGAAGGGCGGGCGAGGCCGCCTCGGCTCGCCCACATCCGCCCGCGGGCGCTGCAGCAGGCCCAGCCCGCAGGCGTCCGTGCYGCCGCTCCGAGAGGTCCCAGCAGGGGCTACACAGCCCCCCTCCCTCAGCACCAGCTCCCGTCGCAGCTCCGGCGGGCGGCGGGGAGCCGCCAAGGGTAGCCGCCACTCCGCTGTCCCTCCTCTCCCCTCCCCCTCCCCGCGGCGCCCGCCCGCCGCCGCCGCCGCGGGAGGGGCGAGGCGG
>JAYKAV010003237.1:240869-382168 GCA_035582835.1 Phoebastria nigripes
CGCCGTGCCGCGCCGCGCGGCGGGCGCGGCTGACTCACCAATAACGTCCGGCTGCCTCGCCCCACTTCCGGGGGGCGGCCCGCCGGCTCGCGGGGGCGGGGCAAGATGGCGGCGGTAGCGGCGCTACCGGTCTCTCTCTCGGGCAGGTTTAAGGGGTCCGTTACGGCCTGGCGCGCTCGTTACCGGCAGCGGGGTGGGGGGCAGGAGGGAGCTGAGGGAGCGGCTGGTGCCCCCCGGCCGGGGAGGGGCTGCTTCCGGGCGTCGGGCCCTTCGGTTGGGGCCTCCGGCCTGGCGGTGGGCGCCGGGCGGGGCCGGGGGCCGGCTCTCGGCCTACTCGTGCGGGCGGGGGCAGCGGCAGCGTCGCGCCGTGGACGGGCCCGCTCGGCCGGGGGCCGTGTCGCCGGGAGGCGGCGCTGTGGGCGCTGTGCTGCTGGCCGCCCGCTGCAGCCGCAGGGGCGGGCGCCTCTTCGGGCCGGCGTTTCCTCGCCTCGCCCCCGCGTACCGCTGCGGTTGTGCCTGCCTGGTACTGACCGGGATAGGTCTTGGGAGGGTATGGATTGTGTTTCGGTCTTTGCTCGGTTTCTTCGGGTTCACTGTTCAGTAGTGGGTGACTGTGCAGTTCTGAGTCCCCGAGACTGGGGCTCCGACTCACGGGGTAGAAATCTTCAAATAAAAGTCATTCTTCAAGCTGGCTTCAAGTGCTCTGCAGGGCTGGTCACGTTTTGCTCATTGCCCTTCTCTTATGTAAACAGCGTTTGGGGAAAATGTAAATCAAGTATATAGTGGAAGCAAGTAGTGTGGATTTTCTTGTTGATACAAGATATACTTAAACTTTAAACAAACCTTTATGCTTTTAATTTTAAGTTTCCTTGACTTTACATCTGGGTAACCGAGCAATTAGAGAATGCATTTTAGCCTAGAATTAACTGCAATTTTCACTCTCTTGGCAGGGCCAGTCACTTAGCATTTTCTTCCCTGAAGAGACTGCTGTTTATCTTTGTCTTCAAAAGTAGACCTGAGAACCTGACCAATTTGAGATTTTTTGGTTTGTTTGGGTTTTTTTTATTGGTGTCCACTGCTTTAAAGGCACATAAACTTACTTTTAACACCTTGCATTTATTTTAAACAATAGAAGATATTTCATCATTTCCTCTCAATAATAAAATTTTGATCCTTTCCTTTTTAGATCCTTTGCATATTTTACAATTAAAGACAGACTGCCCCAGATTCTCACAAGAGTTATTGATACTCTGCATCGACATAAAAATGAATTTTTTGAAGAACATGGTGAGGTAAGAGTAAGGTCTCTTTTTGCGTGAGATTTTTTTCCCCCTAACCCTTGAGACCCCTTCTCTGCCTTGTTTTCACTGGTTTCTTACTACAGTCATTACTTGTCTGTCTTAATCTTTTTGTCTGTTGTTTTTTTTCTTTATCATCTCTTTCTTGTAGCTATTTTTCATTAATTTTGTAACTCACCTATCTAACCTTTTTCTGATGTCTATTCTGCAGCTGCTTCACCTTCTCAGGTTTTTGTGTTGATGCAGTGTTTAATAGACTGTAGCATATTCTGAACATGGCAATGTTTCAATACTCTGTTGCCCTTTAATAAGCAAAAAGTCCAATCTGAAAAGAAGTCCCCTGTGCGATTAATTTTAGGATGTTAGGTGTAAAATGAGCTTCATTCACCAAAATGTGTTTGGTTGAATCAAGCTCTGATTTGTCGGGGACTCGTATTTGGCAATAAAAACTTATCACTTGTATCTTTCATGAAAAATTGATCTGTGTCTCTACAGGAATAAATGTTCAGAATAGGAACTTTTGTTCTCCACTTATTTCAGAAGGGTGTTGAAGCAGAGAAGAGAGCTATCTCTTTCCTCTCCAAACTGCGGAATGAACTGCAAACAGACAAACCAGTGACACCTTTAGAAGATGAGCTGCCTGATGCTGCATTGTGGAACCAATACCTAGACTACCAACGAAATTTATCAAATGGAAATGGAGAACCGAGTTGGTTTCAGTCCCCTTGGTTATATGTAGAGTGTTACATGTATCGAAGAATTCATGCAGCATTAGCACAGAAGTAAGTATTAACTAGCTTGATATATTACTCTGCAAAACATTATTCCTTCCCATTTTTATTTTAGGAGAAAGGAAGACAGCTGGGGAGTAAGATAAAGGAAAATCTTAAGCTTTTACCATATTCCTTTTCCCTCGTCTCACACCTCAGATCTAAAATTAATACTTTTTCTTCTTCCATGCAGCAGAATTTGAAGCTTATTAGGGATTTTTTATGCTTCATTTTCTGTGACTTGGTGTACATGAAAACTCTTAAGCTTGACTGTATAGCTTGACCTTCTTGCAGACTAATGTGCATTGAGATATGAAAGTTATTTAGCATTTTTAAAAGGCTTGTTAGTCTAGAATTATCTCTTAAGACATATGTTAGCCTAAAACACAGCATACAAGAGCCACTGATCTGTTGGGCGTTCTAACTTGTTTTGCTGCTCAAAATCTGAAGTTACCATTTGAGAACTGTTTCTCATAGCAGTAGACCCAGCTTAAGCAGCCCCTGTTGTTCATTCTACACCGTCGTCTTAGTTACAGCAGTGTTTGCAGACCATGTGTTGCATCGAACTTTGGGAGCTGATCCTGGTTAAAAATAACTTGGCAGGAAAAACTTGTTGTGCTGGTACTGTGGAGAGGTGCCAGTACAATGTAATGGGGTAGGAATGAGCAGTTTAAGATCCCGCTGCTGCCAAAAAAAATTGAAAGCTCCATGCGTACTGGATTTGCCCTTAGTGTTACAGAGATGCAAACACAGTAATGGGACTCTGTTTCTACTGGTATATTGCATAATTTGAACTCTCGTAGCAAAAACTTCAAATATGAGATGGATCTGCTTGATTGCACTTAAAAAAACTGAGCACATACTTTTCATTAGTAAGCTTTAAGTTTCTTGATCTCCATTATTTAGCTGCTTTTAAGCATATGCTAGGATGGAAGTTCAATCATTTGTCAAAAGGTGTCCGTGCAAATATGTCTCATAATAGATGAGTCTGTATTTCTTATATATTACAAGAACTGAATTGTTTTGTCATCTTTGTCATGTTAATTTTCTAAAGTCCTAGTTAAAAACTTTCATAAGAATAACTTCATATTACTGTAAGAGACTTCGGTATGGGGAGTACACTTCAGCACACAGAAACACGCTTAAAATTGGGCCAGCAATTCACTATGTTAGTTCACTCGTATGTTAGAGTTTCAATTCTCTGTGTCTGAAGGCTGGAGTTCAAAATTGTCAGTGTATGTGCAGTTCCCAGAATTGTTGTGACTGAACACTTGTTCACTTTCAGAATATATTACTAGAAATATAAAGATGTCTTGTATTCTGTCTGTTTCAGCGAGATACGATATCAGGCTGTTACTGAGATGTGTGAAAATCTAGTATGACAAATTAGAAGTGGAAAATCTAACTAGGGCCCGTAGTATGGCCTAAAAAAGCTGAGCTTCGAGCTTGCATTTTCAGGTGTGTTTCATGTGCTGTCATGGAAAATGTGGCAAGTATGTTAATATATTTGTTCTCCTTCTATTTTTAGCCCTCCTATTGACAACTTTGACGTATTTAAGGAAGGAAAGGCTCAAAATTTCTTTGAATCCCAAGAGGCTGTTACTGCCTTATGCACTTACTTTCAGGAACTTCTTAAAAACATCAAGGATCTAGACGAAAAGCAACTTCAGGAGGAACTTTTTAAGCTATTGCAGGTAAACTAGTAGTGCTCAACATAAGAATTTAAAATATCTCTGCTGTGTAACAAACAAAAACTTGAGTTTATAAAGAATCTGAACTTCATATGGAAATTAAAATATAGCTCTCTTGTTTGTAAAAATGTGATGAAATCCTGACAGCCATACTGTATTGCTGCTACTCTGGAAATATTTAAATTTAGGTCACTTGTAGTAAATGTGACACTTTCATTATACTGCTGGTCTTCATTGTGTATTTGAAAACCCAGCTTATTCTACCTCAAAACCAGTATCTCTAAAACATTTTAAGTCAAGTTCCAGATGGCCTTTTTGTTATTTAACTATAAAATTTTAAAACAGTTCATTTTATTGACACTCTACAAAATTTTTAGACTTCTTTGGAAAAAAAGTTAGACGTCAGTCTGGGCCAGAAGTGGTTTAAAAGCTTTATAACTGCATTATTCTTGGAAAATAATGCCTTTGGGTAGAATACGAAATATCACAGGATGACAAATAAGTCCATTAGCTGGCAACAGTGCACACCAAGTATTTGATGAATCTTTATAAAGACCTCATTAGTGTGTACTTAAAATACAAGTTCTTACTTGGCTGCACGTAATAAAAAAATAAACCTGCTTTTATTACTCCTTTTTCTGTGTTCCCACTGATATATTCTGGAATTACAGTATGGAGAATATTTGTGTTTTAAGCTTTGTGATCAGTGTATTCATGTTGATCTAAATCTTCCACCTTTGTCACTTCTGATGCATGCTTCTGATGCCTGCATAAATGCAGAACATTGTTTGGTTTCTTCCACAAAATCTTGTCTATATTAAGGTTTCTGTACAAGAAGTTGAATTTTATTAAAGCTTGGAGGAAAATGTGGAGTTAGAGCCTTCATGTCTGTAAAATAAAAACAAACAAACAAAATCTTTAGTGTATGTGAAGTTTGGAATGTAACTACAGTGAGACTCAGCAAATGTTTTTSTTTTTTCCTCCTTCTAGGTGTCATTGTGGGGCAATAAGTGTGACCTTTCTTTTTCAGCTGGTGAAGACAGCTCTCAGAAATCTAGTCCTTTACAATCCCTGGAAAACATGATACCTTACATCTTAGTGAATGATACAGAAAAACTTTGGTCACTACTTGTAAATGCCAAAAAAAGAAATACAGAAAAAAGTAATGTTAGAATTGACATAATCCTGGATAATGCCGGATTTGAACTTGTAAGTGATCTTGTGTTGGCTGACTTCCTGGTATCGTCAAAGCTAGCTGATGAAGTCCATTTTCATGGAAAAAGTATTCCATGGTATGTGTCAGATACCACAAAGCATGATTTTAACTGGACTATTAAACAACTGCAGTCAGCTAATCATATGTGGATGTCTAGATGTGGGATAAACTGGGAGGGCAATTTGAAAAAGGGAGTTTGGGTTTACCGTGATCACATGTTTTGGACTTTGCCACATGACTTTTCCCGTATGGCTGAAGTTGCTCCTGACTTGTATGCCGATCTACAGAAGTCAAACTTGCTTCTTTTCAAAGGTGATCTAAACTATAGAAAATTAACAGGAGATAGAAAGTGGGAATATACTGTTCCGTTTCATCAAGCCTTGAACAAGTTTCATCCTGCGCCCCTCTGTAGTTTGAGAACATTGAAATCTGACACTCAGGTTGGCCTGAAACCTGGACAAGGTGAACAAATTCAGGCTTCTGAACCTGAATGGATGGTAAATGGAAAATACGGGGTAGTTCAGTTTGATGCTGCTCTCTAGTTAAATGGTTGCTAATATTCTGAAAGAGAGATTCAGTCTGAGTTTTAACTACTTTTTCTGTTCCATGCTTGGCTTCAGCAAAGATTCTTTTTTGTTTGCACTTTTTCCTTCCAAGTGATTTGTTGTTTTTGTTCCACAAAAGACTTTAATGTTGTGCAAAAGTTTACAAACTGTCTTTGTATACATAAATCTATCTGCATTTCAATATATTTTGTTTTCCTAATTTCCAATGTCAGCAGATGTTTAAGATGAACATTTAGTTGTCCATAATGTTTTTTTTCTTCATCAGTGGGTATGAGAGTTTATGGCTAACAAGTGAAAAATCTGCTTCAGAAACCATTTCCTCAATCCCACATTAGCATGTATGTACTTGTTTCAGAATAAATTGTGCTTCACATGCCATGCATTGCATGAAAGTTAATATTTTAGAGAATGTACAAATTAATTCCAGATAGATTCTTTGCAACCCATTGCAGGATCATATTTTAAAACTGTTGAAAATTGAGTTGACTTCTACCAACACTTTATTACATAAATTGTTTTTTATGTGCTTCTTGTGTCCATGGACAGATAACTTTTGATGTTTTGAGTATAGTTCGCTGTACATTAAGATAAGAGTTCTTGGGYGATACCTTGTAAATATTAATTTAGAATTTGAAAATTAAATTTAAATTTTAAAATACAAGTGGATGTTGGTAGCCAGTTTGCCTGTAGGAGGGGAGTTGTCCCATCTGGTAGGAAGATTAGTGGGAGAAAGGACAATCTCATTTTAAGAATATGGAAGATATTGTTTATCTAAGAACCTCTACCAAAAAAAAAAGCACACAAAAAAAACCCCCAAAACCAACCAACCAACCCAACCAGTTACATTAATTGGATTTTAGATTTAATACAGATTTGAATTAAAGGTGGCCTGTCAGCAGTGTTTGTGGTTCAAGCACTGCTGCCTCTTTCCATTGTGATAATTCTCTTTATTTGTCAAATGTATTTGTTTTTTTACGAAGGATGCCATAATTTTCATGGGGAAATACAACCCTGGTTGCACCAAGAAGTATATGCTAGAGAAGCATATGCTATACAGGTTGCTGCTAATTGGAGTTGTTAGATGCCCGTTTCTTCTCTTCTACCCTGGTCTCAAATTACTCAATTTTGGGGAAAATTTAGAGATATTTTAGTGGTTTTTCAGAGTGAAGGGAAATGAAAGAGGAAATGCATTATCCATTTATAAAGGAAAATAGATTCTGTCAAGTCTTAAAGTACTTCTGTGGTTTGAAATAGGGCCTTTGATAGGGGACTGATGTAATGTAAGTGATAACCACAGGTTTGTTAGAAAATGGTAGCAGAATTACCCATAGAGTCTGACTGGGTTATGCTCTTGTCTAGAGCTGCTGAAATGAGGTGAACTTGCCCCTGGTAGCCAAGGTGGCTATGTTACAGAGAGCAAGAGTAGACAGTAGAGAAACTTCCTTTTCCGTTTTACGTACATCTTACACAGTGAAAAGGAGGGCACAGAAGTGGCCTTATTTGAGTACGTTCTGGAAGTGGTGCTATGGCAAGGGAATTAGAATGACTGTGTGGTAGAAAGTGGATTTAGAAAGGCTTTTGGACTTATGGTTAACCTAAGACAAGGGTAAGCTTTGGCAGGCTTAGAGAAGCGGGAGGAGGAAGATGGGGCAGTATTTTGCACCTACTTCAGGCTTTGAAAATGAAGCCGGATTCCCCTTCTGGTCAGTGAAATCACTGGCAAAGCATGTCTTCTGAAGTGGAGAGAATCAACTGCTGCTTATTGTGTTCATACAGTAAAGATCTATACAGTGGATAAATATGCTCCAACTGCTGATGACTTTGATTATTTGTGTTTGTGTTCTTCTTACATCTGAAAGTATATTAATATTTTAAAGTTGCAAGGTCAAGTATTCAAAAACTAAGATGCTAGGAATTTCAGGAAGCAATGTGATACTGTAGGTAGGGTTCTACTTTTGAGACCTGGGTTTGGTGTTCTCATCTCCTGTGTATCTCTGGCTTAGTACTGCTAAAGGATGAATTCATGCTCATCCTTAGGCACCTGATTAAACTGCATAAATTAGAAATCCAGCCAAGAGAGCTGAAGGTCAGACTGCCGAAGGTCTCTCTGACTGGAGAATGCTCAGGGGGACTCCAGCTTTGGTGCTTTGGTCAAATACATAAATGACATGATGAATCTGAGCACTGGAGCCTCAGTTTCTCATCTGTGAAAATGCTGTTAACTTCGTTCAAATGCACTTTGAAGCAACAACTTTGGGTCAAGAACAGAGGGATGGAAGTTGTGGAATATGTGCAATGAAAACTTGCCACCTTGTTCAGGGAGACAAAATGATTAGGGGAAGAAATCTGCTTTGCCTGTGGACAGATTGTTTGTAAGGTGCTGACTTAATTTACTGGAGAGGTTTAAAAGTAATGGACAAGAAGAGAAAGGATTGTTTCACTGTTGAGGCCACCTTGAAGGATAAATTTGCCTCTTACACAATCCTTACACATGCTGAGAAACTTTTGTTCCATTTTTCACTGGTTGTTAATCTGTCTCTCTGTGCCCAGGTTGCTTTTGAGCTGTTACTTCTGGGAACTCACAATGCAGATCAGTGAAAATTAATATTCTGAAGTTATGATAAATAGAATCCTACAAAATGCTAAATCACTTAGGAGATGCAGCAGTATTTGCTCAGTATTACTGAATCATCTCATTGGAGATTGTTGCATTAATGTTTGTGAGGAAGTAGGGTGGTGATTTCATGAGTACCGTAAGACATGTAATTTTTAGATTAGCATTTGAATGCTAACATAAGACATGATGTCATGCTGAAGAAAGAAAAAAAGAATTAAATTAAATTATTTCTATTCTCCAGTTTATTAAGTGAGCACTTCTCATTTTTTGCCCCTCACAAAGAGAAGTTTATATGGTAATATACAGTGTGACTGCATAGTTACGTGAGGAATGCACAGCTGTAACTTCCAAATACTTAATTGCTTAACTTCTATAGCTGTAATTGCAAAGTGCTATCTATAGACAGAACTGAATATGCAGCATACTTTTCTGTTTGTTGGTTGGCTGTATTTTTGTAAAATTTGGATTGATTCTATGAAAAAAAAAAAAATGGTGCTGTAATGCCATTGTTATATTCTCCCATGCCACAAAGAAGTAGTGAAGACAGATATTCCAATGAGGCACTGTGCTCTGCTGTTGGCTTAGCTACAGTTTAGTTGAAAATAGGAGATGCTTTTGTAGATACTCAGTGTTAATTACTTGTGTAATATAGCTTCATGCAATGGTGGCATGTGCCTGCTGCATTTAGGTGGAGTTTACTGTTACACAACATAAAGCATGTGTTATAACAATAGCATATGCTATAATATAGTGTAATTTTTTTTCTTGAGTGTTCAAGAAAGTTGCTTCTGTACATCTGTGTTATAACTGATTGCCCAAAATGCTTGTACAGCATAACTCGGGAGCTACTGATTTGTATACCCAAATTCTTGAGATCTTCATTTCATGTGCCATTTGAATATTTATAGCAAAAACAAGGGCATTTTCAGTAATTCTGAGGACCGCAACAGACCAATGTCTTTTGACTTCTATTTTTTTTATTCTACCTTTTGAGCAGCTGTATTTGTAAATCAGTTTTTGATAGCGATGATTTTCATCTGTGATGAAACACGAGGAAAAGTAGTCACAGGCACAGTGAAAGCTAGTATGCACATCTGTCTGAATACTTGATAATTCATTAGATAAGATATATACAATAATTCAGTATGTATATAAGGCTTCTTAAAATACATGGATGTGGAAAATAAGTTGATTGTATGACTGGAAACTGTTGCAAGAATATTGAAATAAATTATATAACTTTGTGCAAAAGTCAAACATCATTATACTATTTCAGTGGCTGGGAAAGCCAACTTAAAATAATTCAGGTCTTAGTTCCTGAAGTTTTTTTCTCTGAAACAGATTTTATACAAAAACCTGTAAAGCGTATTTATCCAACAYGGCTTTGAAAGATAGAGATTCAAGAGATGGGTATCATAAAATGTTCCTCTTCATCAAGACAGGGCAGTATTAGGGAAGTTTCTGCCTTGTTACTCTAGCAATATTCTCATTCAGATTTCAAAACCTTAAAAAGCATTGAGAATCTCTTAAAATATATCTGGTAATTACTTACTAAGGTTGTTGCAGCTGATGGTGTCATTATCAGGATCATTTCCCAAACTGATAGGTGCTCCATGTGTTCTCAGCAAAAATGGAAATATTTTAGTATTACACTTACTGTAACTAAAATATTTCCAAATCACTTTGTTTTACACACCTTACTGATGTCCTGTAAACCCTAACTATTGTTGTTGAAATAGTTCCTTTAAAGTTCATAGTGTATTTGCACTCATGGTTGAACTACTTAACTACTTGTTCCATGTGAAGCATATTTATTTGCTGTACTCTGTCAGACAGCATAGGAAAAATGTTCACTCTGTTGCATGAAAATTACCACATGAAATGTTTTTAATCTAAAAAAACCTAAATCATGTCTAAAATATAAATTCCAAAATGGAATTTTGTACATAACTGTTAGGTTTTTTCATTAAACAGTTTGTTTGCTTACAAGACTTCTGTTTACCCAAAATTACAGAACAAAAGTTTGGGATGATTTTTATTTAAAGCAAAAATATAAGTTCAAAATCACATAAGACTTACGTAAGGATTTTAAAATAAAACTGTGAAAATGTGCTGGTTAAAATGGTCCTTTTATTTCTTTCCAATATGGCAGTGGCAGAAAGCATGTGGGGGAAAAAAATTTCCTATACCCTGGACTGTTTATGTTTTCTTGTTTGGTGGTGTGTTTTTTTTTTTTTCCCCTAAAACAGATTTTCAAAACTTCTGTGAAATTTTTATTCTAGCTGATAGAGATATATTTCTATCAGCCCTGGAAATACAAAGGCCACTTAAATAAATTTGTATAGATGAATTAATCCACATTCTGTCTCAGCTTTATAGTTGTGAATACTGCAGATATATTGTGAGAAGGGTTTTTATTTACACTTCTTTTTGAGGTTTGGCTCATTTGGTTTTGTTTCCACTGGGAAAACAATATAAAATGTCATATTATGATCATATACAATGAATAAACATATTCAGTACTTGCATGCTGCTTTTGTTTTATCACTTTTCAGTAAGCTAAATAATCAGAGTCTTTCAAACTTCCTGTAAAGAAAAATTTTCATGCTTGTAGGAATTTTTTATCTTTCCTGGGATTCCACTTGCTTCTTCCAAGTCTTTAATGAAGTAAAAGATTGAGCTGAGCAGACTAAGGTAAGCTATATCAAGGTATATATTACGGGCTTTTTTGTTTGCTTTCTTAATGTTAACTGATTACTTTCATACTATCATGGTAAGGCTGATGCTGATACAGTTAGTTGCATCTTTCAATGTGCAGTTCACACTGAGTTTTGCCTGCAGTTGTGGTATTTTGCTCGGGGATTAATTTTAAAGGAGGACTTGGTTCTTACCAAATGTGGAGAAACAGTGCCTGACACCTAGGCAAATGGATGATGGAGCAGAGGCAGAAGGCATCCAGGCCTCCTATTCTGTGTATGGAAATGGCTGTACAGAAACTGTGTATTCAGTGGCATGCTGCTTAATGCTGACACAAGGTGCAGGAACATCTCCAGACTCGCCCTTGAAGTTCAGGCACCTGCAGAGAAAGGCTTTTTGCCCCCTTACCTGTTAACATACAGAACACTGTGCTGGAGCTAATCATGCAGGGTTTCCTTGAAATAGTTCAGCAAGGCTCAATCTCTAAAATGCTTGTGTATATTAACGCAGCAGAGAAGGACCTGCAAACTGGTAAATCCATGCTTTTCTTCAGCCGTGTTGTGTATAGGAAGGTTGTTCAGGAAACTGAGAACTGGCTTTTAACAGCCATTCATGGCCTGGAATAGGTTTCAGCTCCCATCTCCCACTTCCCAAGAAAATGTCTTAGCTGTCATAGATCAGGAAATGTACTGGGTTCTGGTCCTAGATGGCTAATTGTTATTTTGGTCTAGAATCTGTGTTTGTAAAATACAAAACAATTCTGGAAAAAGGGTTAGGGTCCAGGAGTGCTCCCTCAAGCTGGCTGAGGGATCCCTTCACCTGCTCTTCTGTCCGTCCAGTGACTCCTGTGTTACCTGCATAATGGCCCTATTTCAACCCAGGGAGTATGTGTACCCATGGCCTAAGGCTAGGGAATTAGGAGACAGATAATGTTCAAATTCTTCCAGGTGGAGAAGGGCCTACAACTTGCTGCGAGGGCTCTAGTATCTTTACGTGAACAAAAAGTATCCCCATTTCTCTGTAATTGGCTGTGTTCTTGATTTCAAGCAATCCTGAATTAGAGCTACACTTGAACGCCTTTGGGATGTGTTGGATATGCAGCTTTGACTGCATCAGTGGCGTTAGATTTGGCCCTTAGAAGTTTTGCTGCTACTTTTCTGGATCGTGATGGAGCATTAGCAGGAGCTAGTTGTCCAGTGCAAATCAGGGAGTTTCCATACATATGTGGAAACTTAAGTTTCACATACAGAGAATTTCCAAAATAACTGCATGAATTGAGTTTAGACTTTCAAAGACTTTATATTGGTTTAAGTTCCCCAAACTGAAAGTGACCTAATATGTCAGCAGCAGCAGCTTTCAAAGAAGAAACTCTTAGATTCTCAAAGAAAATAATTTCTTATACATTGTCCTAACTTTTTTTTTTCTTTTACCATACTTGTGTTCGATAGCTGCAAGTATCGTTTAATGGAATTTTTTGCCTTTGCTTTCATTTAATATTGTGCACTTACTGCTGATGTCCTGAGGCTGGAAAGCAGCCGTGCAAAGTGTTTTATTCTGTGTCCTCTCTCTCCTATGTCTCCATGCATAGATAGATAGAGATGTGTTAATCTGTGCATAAAGTATTTTTAACCAAGTATTTGCTTACATGGACATTATCTTAGTACTCCTCTTGTTTCTCCCTCACTAAAACATAGCTTGTAATTTGGGTATAACGCTTGAATTTACAAGTAAAAAAGTTCCACTGTAATTTCCAAAACTTCAGAATGTATTCTTTGGGAAGTGCAAGTGCAGTGTTTGTTACACCATGAAGCTTTGCATTTTCACTACTGTGTTTCAGAATTAACTTTTTGTTTTCAGTCATGGTTATTCTGCCCTTACAAGATAAGAAGGCATCTAGTAATGCTATTCATAAAAATGTTTGGTTACTCTCTTGTCACCCAAAGATATTTAATATCTGCTCATGGGCAGGCTAAACTGTTTTATTGCCACATAGGAGATCTTCAGGAAAACCTCTCCAGAAGTGATTTCTTTTTCCCTGACGGTTCTGGGAAATGACTTGCTCAAACCTGAAATATGGGGTGGGGGGGAATCATGCTTAAACAGATTCTGTGTTAAAATCTCACTTCTTTCCCAAGTCTGATTAGTTCCCCCATATGCATATTGCATTTTCACCACCCCGCTTTGTCCCAGTGGGGGAGTCCAGGGTTGTAAAACCAGCAGGCTTATTTCCTTCAGAAGATTTACTGACCCCACAAGATGTCTCCATCAGTTTAGCTGAGCTGTGCAAATTCACGTGGGGCGAGGGAAGCGTTAAACTCAATGTTCTGGGGGGAAAAAAAAAGGATTCCCATTTTGGTTAGGCAGAGGAACAGCTAGACTTAATCAGACTAGTGAATCCTTCTTAAGCTTGTCCACTATCAGATTTATAATAGTAACTGGTATCAGACACAATTTACACACACACACCACTTGCACATCTTAATCACATTAGTTAGTGATATTGTCTCTCCACTTTCCCGTATAAGCCTATTTTTTCCTGATAATATAACTGCATTAATACCTTTTCCACCTTGAAGTCTGTCAATGTGCTATGAAATTACCTCCAGCGAGGCAGTATCTCCCTTTGTTGACTGAAGTTGTATTTTCAAACATATGTTTAGGATCTCTACATCAAATTGTCTGTCGCTGGTCATGAGCCAGACTTCTGTGTCAGCTGACAAAAAAAGGAAATGGGAATAAGTCCTGTCTTGACTTCTTCACCATTTTTTGAAGTAGCTAAGCTGAGGATAAGGCGCTCCTCAAGAAAACTTTCTCTACTACAGGATGTGATACTAGTGATTTGAAGGGTGGAGGAGGAGCACAGCTTGGTGTTGGGATGTACCATGCTTTTGGAGTTGATACCTTTTGGAAGGCAAGCAAATGARAAACTTGGCAAGTCGTGCCCATGACTTTCATGCCAAGTATTTGTAAAAATGTGGCTGTTTTAGTTATTCTAGCTAAATTTGTAGATAATGAAGTCCTGTGGACGAAATTTCCCCTGAATCTCTTTTGGAGAAACACATTTCATCTTCTCTTTTAATGTTGCTAGTGTACAGTTCTTTTCTACCGCAGCTGTAGCTGCTTTTAGGTAATAAGTGTCTGAAATGTGTATATGCATTCAGGAAATCATTTGAAATTCGTGTGCATGATAAAACACAAATACTTCACCTTCTCAATATGGTGTTGATGTCGATGGCTTAAGGCTAATAACAAAGCTTTTTTTATAGTCTTAGTAAAAAAAGAAAATTTTTTTTCAAAACTAGTATTAAATGTTTTGATTCAGTCTTTTAATCAAGTGTTATGATGTATTTAAATTACAAGATCTGTGAACAGTAGAATTAATGAAGCAAAACTTCCTTCTCCCCCTAGATTCTGTCCCGTGGGTACCTGAAGACCTGGTAGTTTGCCTCACTTCCTGATGGGGCATTTGGAAAACAAAACAAAACAAAACAAAAAAACCAACCAACCAAAAAAACCCCCAAAACAAAAAAAAACCAAAAAACAACCCAAACCAAAACCGAAAAACCAAACCCCAAACCAACAGACTAACTTCAGCACAGATTGTTAATACACAGAAGTGTACTGCAGGCTTTCCGTAGAGGTGGGGGGCATCTCAGTGTTCATTCTGTGCTTGGCTGTCTGTGTTTCACAATATTTGCAGGAAATTAAGCATCATCCTGACTTAACCTCTGTCAGATTTGCTTGAGATTTGTCAAGGACTTGGGAAAAAAAAATTGTTAAAGTAGTATATGTCTGCATGCTTAAATACTATGATTGCACTTGGTTCTTTTGAAATTGATTTAAAAATACAATGCTGAAAGATGCATTTTTTCATAGTGCTTTTGATTTTTTTTAATTAATGAAAATATTTAAAAGCAATTCAAATAATAAAAATAAGATCTCACCTTTCATTAAGGAGTTAATTCCATTCTTAAGAATAGGTTTAGCTCTGAGGACTTTGTGAATCCTTTCTTGAAGAAATAGTTTTAGGGACCTCTTTCCTAGATCAGGTCTGTCTATTACAATGTCCGTGCATCTGTACATATCACTCTTGCAGTGTTCCTGTGGGCCCCAGTAAGCTGCTTTCCCCCCTCCCTTCCCCCCCCTTCCCCCCCCTTTTCCCCCCCCTTTTTTTTTTCCTTTTTTTTTCCTTTTTTAAGTGGGGCTCTTATTTTATGTTACTCATTTCACTTTTCTTAGGAGCAAATAGTTCTGCAGGTGCCTAAATATCTCAGTTGTTAGATTTTTGAGTGTACTGGCTACTGGAATTGGGGTTTCATATCCCAGGTCAGTTTTAGCGTCTTTCCTCAACACTGACCTCTTTCATGGAAAGGAAAGATTGTAGTAATTTTTTTTATTATTATTTTCTGTTTTAAAAATTAGAGTGACTTTATTAGGTACACACATTCAAGAGATTCTGCATCATTCTTTGCTCAGAAAGGCTGAGAACATCCTGTCCATGTATTTTCTGTAGCACAACATGAAGAATCTTATTCATGAATATTACTCCTTGAAATTATTTTTAACTAAAAATCCTGAAGTAACCCTTCCTAAGTAATTTCCTGCCCCTGTTAAGGAAAAAGAAACATGGAGTCCTTCTGAGAACTCTACCTGTAATATTTAGCAAACAAGCCTAAAGCATTTTAAAGTGTCAGCATCCTGTAATAAGATACTTTTTTCTTAGTCAAATGGCTTGGAGTGGGTATTGCACCCTCTCAAACTGCCCCATTCTTTTTCAGAGTGTTATATGAAATTTCTGCTCTTCTTCATCCTTTTTTTTTCTCACCTCTTTTGTTGTTACTCTTGCTACAGTTCATCAGATTCAGTGTTTTTTTTAAAGCCAAATAACTTTATAGATCTATGGTAAGATACAGCTGTACAAGCACTCTCTCCCCATCACCAATGGCGTAGAAGTATAGCTCTTGAACCAGCCGTGGCACTGCAGGACTAGCGATGGGGAAGTGTGCTCAAGCACATGCTTAAGAAAGTTAGGACAAAGTTTCACAATCATTTAATCCTGCATCTGCACGCTGCTCTGCTAGTGGGACAGATTAGGCTGTAGTCAGATGCTGGACAAATCCAGGATGATATTTTTGTCTAAATTTGCAGAGGACATTAAAACTTGTGCCAGATTTATGCTGGTTTTATGTAAGGCTGCCAGTACAAATTTAACTTGTCAAAAATACTTAACAGATTTGAATTGCAGAATGAGTTTACGCTAGATCAGCATTTTGTACCATGCAGTGGTAGCGCTTTCATCCACCACGCTTGAAATTATAAAAACTTTTTGTTGGGCTCTCTAGCCAGCAGCATAATATTTTAGGTACCTCATAATAGAACAGTCACAGGCATAAAGAGGGGGGGGAAAAAAAAAGGTCAGGAACATTATCCTCATAAAAATATTAAGGTTTTGTGTTAACTGAGATTTATACCACTTCGGGATAAACTTTGGCTCGGGAACTGAATGCAGTTTAACTGGGAACTAGGGATTGCCTGGGCACACAGTTTCCCTCTGGCCACTTTCTCACCTGGCTCCTTTTGAGAGTTTAGTACTGCAAAACTAGGGTCCCTCCTCCCAAGCAGCAGTCGCTAGGTTCAGGGGGTGTCTCCCTGCAGAGAGATGCCTGCAGTACATGCTGCTCGCAGCTATCTTCTCTGCGCCCCCATCCGCTCTGTCAGCACTGGATAATTTTGATTCAGAAATGCCTTACTGGTTTTACTCCTCTACTACAGCTACAGTAAGAGCATTTGTGTAGACAGTCCTCAAGAACAACATTTTCGTAATACATTTTTATACCCCCTATGCCATCCTGTGTTGCCGATAGCTCACCCTTCGCCCGTGAGGATGAACTGGAAACGTGCCACCAGGGAGCTGTCATCACCTCACGCACCGATGGCCATTGTGTCTTTCCCCAGATGCTCCCTGAGATGCAGGCGGGTGGCTCCCGCCACTCCTGCCACCTGTGCTGCATGGCTTCAGCCCCACGCTGGTCTCCATCTCCCCGGATCTGTTCCCAGCACTGCTTCTTCACTTTAAGAGATTTTTCTCCTTTCTGAGCTTAGTGGCAGATTCCAGCCAAGGTATGGCATTGTCTAGCTCTGTGCTTTAAGCGATGTAGCATTTTAAATAAGGTGATGATCCACGCTGGCACCCCTCTGCTTGGATAGGTGCCTTCTCTGTCCCTGGCAGCAGCAGTGAAATGGCATCAGGCACACAGAGAGGAGGACAAAAAAAAAAAAAAAAATCAGTACTATCCCTAGCTTTTCCATTTTCTTCTCTGGAAAACATGAATACGTCAGTGTTCCTAGGAAAGATGGGACACTTTTTGACTTGTAACTGAGTACAGAAATGGTGCAAGACTGCACTGTCCCCAGAGGTGCTGGGGCAGGCCTGATGAAGCAGCTCACAGGGTCTTCAAAGCAAACCGATACACCTGAAGGTTTAATTTTCTTTTACTGCTAGCTGCAGTTCCTCTCTTCCCATGTTTATCTACTGTATTTGGAAGGGTGGGGAGGAGGAGGAGGTCCCCTTTCAGCTGGAGGTATTTTAGCAGAATCAAGGCAGGCTGCTTTTCCCGGGCTGCGGGAGGTGCTCGTTCCACAGGCTCTGGGAGGAGAGAGGGAAACCCTGCCTGAGTACGAGCACGCTGCTGTTCAAATTTCGTCTGCTCTCTTGCCTCTGTTTTGACTTTTTTGAGGAAAATTTTGAGGTAATTTTCTCAGGTTTATAAAGTTTTGTTGTGTAACATCTATTTGAAGTGGAAAAAACGTTTCTGTGAGCATCCCTTTGTAAAGACTGTTCACCTTCAGGCACCGAGCACTGTCCCCCGCTTCCCTAGCCCGGGGACCCCATTGCGACCCCCACGCTGGAAGCTCCGCGGCCTGCCCGCCCGGGCAGAGGAGGGCGCAGGCCGCGCCGCCTGCTTCGCGTTGCCAGGGGGACGGCTGCATCGCGGCGGCCGCCATGAGCAGCGCCAGGGCCGGCAGCGGCGGGCCCCGCGCGGCCTCCGCCGCCCCTCGGCTGGCTGACGGGGGCAGCAGCAGCGCGGCGGTGGCGGAGGTACCGCGCCGCTGGGCGCTGGGGAGCGGCCCGGCTCTGCGGCCCGCCTGCGGGGGCGGCGGTGGTCTCTGCGTGCGGGAGGCTGCGGCCCGCCCCGGCACCGCGGGGAGAGCCGGGGGGGGAAGGCAGCCCGGGCGCGGAGGAGGGGGGCGGCCTCGGCGACCGGGCCTGGCGGGCTGCCGTCGGCTGGGCCGGGCCGGGCCGGGCCGCTGCAACGCGCCCGCGGGCTCCCGTGAGAGCCCCGAGGCTGGTGTGCCCCGCCGTCCGGCATAGGGCAAAGCTGGGCGGTAGCAGAGGGACGGGGAGGAACTCGGAAAGAGTAGAGAGTTTTGGTTTGTTTGGGGTTTTTTTTGCAGTTCCCCTATTAGAGAATAAAGCCCCGATTTTGGAAGAATCCCCCCTGTCACCCCCGGTCTCCAATAGCTTTCTGTCGGCTCTTTCTGTGGAGGGCGACTGGCATCGAGGCTGACTGTAACCCCCCCTTGCAACTCATCTTTCCAAGTTTAAATTTAATTTCGTCTTTTTTAAAAAAACAACTTCTGCAGCTGCAGAGCTTTACGTGACGGTAGATGTGCGCTTCAGCTGTAGCTCAGTGAACTTCAGCTGATCGTTATAGCTTATCTTTACAAATTCAAGGACGAAAGTTTTTTCTTATTAAGTGTTGCAGAAGGGAGTATCTTTCATGGAGTAGGAATTTATAGTTATCTAAGAATTTCTTCGTTGCATTTCTTCCTTTGAAACTGGTTTGCTGGCTTTGATGTGAATTTAAAGGAGATGCTTGAGGATATTGCTTAGAAGGATCAAACTCTTTTCTACTAAAGATATAGTAGAAAACTTGTAACGGTTTCATATTCCAAAGGATAAACAATTTATTAGTGTGTGAACCACGCAATATCTCCTTCATAGCTGAACATCAATTTTGTAATTATGCTATATTGTTCTGAGAATTTTGATAGTTTGTCATGGCAAAATCAACTGCCATTATATTAAATATGACTGTTTTGACCTGATTACGAAGTTTTTGTTAGCACTGCTTAGTTACAGAGTTGACAGTAATCTGCTCCACATCCTATCGACCTGAAGTCAAATAGTTTGTGAATGTTACTTTCATGATTCAGCAGCACATTAGGAACTATGTATTTACAAAATATGGGTTACAAAAGGCAAATCAAACTACAGCACTAATCATTCTTAATTGTGTATATACCAACACACTTAAATATATCTAAAATATTTGCCTTTCATTGACTGTAGTAAAGTATAGTAGGCATTGTAGGAAAATTGCAAGTGTTGGCATTACATGATGGTCTGTTTTTTAAATCTCTCATTTAAGCTATTCTCTTACAAAAGTTATTTAACTCTATTCAGCACTGATAAAGTAAAAACAGTAGAACAACAAGTGGTTTGCAAAAAATCTCTGCATAAGCACTTAATTTTGTCACATTTTTCTCCTAAATTTTGTCTTAGCAATTACCCTTTTTATTATTTTGAGACTAAACACAGCAGCTCCTTCTTGTTACTCATTTTGGAAAAGCTGTGAGACAAAGTGTCAGGGGAGATCCAAATTCCTTAATTTAGCCATACAGGCAAAGGATGAAGTAAACCAAAAAACGTGTTAAGTAATATTTACAGTAGGTGATGTGTCTCTCTAATTGCCTTGAGATGACTGCTGTCTTTTGTCATATTAAAGGCATTTATTATATTTAGATGCAAAGTCGCCTCATCCTAACAGAGAGGAAAACGAAAAATGAAAACGCTTTAACTGCTGCTTGTCATAGTAGAGGGTAAGACTAAAATTTTGATTGTCGTGAAACTTTCATTTGGGCCCATTAATCAAGCTTGAAATTGGCCTCTTCAGTAGATGAACAACACCAGAGAGTGATTTTTATCTTTCAGTAATAACCTTTCAATGATTACTGCAAAGGGAGGAGGGTAGAGCTAAGCAGTACCCTTCTGAAAGGAATTTAGAAAATCTCTTTGGTAATTTATTTGAGCTGTTGGGAACGCTTAGTTTTATGTGTTTCTGGAACAGTATACTAACGCATAAAAACTCCACAGGCATATAACAGCAACAAAAAACTTTTCAGAATTGCGCACACAAAAACTGCAAGCAATGAGTTGGGCCTAGTTACAGGCAGAAATCGGAGAGGGGAAAGAGGGCTTCACCAAGTGGGAAGTGATCAAAAGTAATTGGATATTTCTGGCATTTTATAATGTGAAAGAGAAACTGACAGAACTGAAATGTTTTTGAAATGTTACTTGCAAATTTTGAAATTGATGTTAATGAAGCATTATCAATACAAACATTTTGAGATCTCTGATAGGCAAGTTGGGCAAAGTATTATCTAGAAAGAAGTCAACCTTACCCAAAATATACGTACTACATGGTTAATTTATGAACAGTTGGGGTTTTGTAGGTTTTTTTTTTTCCTCTTAAATTTCTCCAATTCATGTTAGTGTGTTTTCACATGAGTTAACAAAATCTGACTTTGTGTAACTGTGGCTTAACCTTCTCACGCTCATTGGTGTGTGTAGCTGCTGTGGCTATTCTGAAGTGATGTGCATCCTGGCTGGCTAGCTAGCTGCTGCTACCAAGCAAAATCTGCGATAGTCAAGTGCTACCTGCCTTCCCTGCATTTGACTCAGAAATAAATCTCTAAAAACTGTCCAGCGCCCGATGGTCATGTAACTTGTAGTTATTTATATAAAGATTTGCTTTTTATCCTGCAGATCTTATGTAAAAATTTTATTCTTAAACTTGTTTTTCTTTACCCTAGGATAGATTATTTTGCAAAATAAAATAAAAATTGAATATTCCCTGCATGCTGAAGTAGAATTTTCTTTTCTTTTTAAATCAATTTATACAGGACCGTTTTGAAAACGGCATTTTTGGAACATGTTTTGATTGTTTAATCAGAAAATTAAGCTAGTTAGCTTCTGGATGGCAACAAACTTTTAATATTAAGTTTCTAGCTGTAGTTAGAATAGTTACAATCAAAACATAATGTTTAAGATCCCTTTTCCAGCAGTTCAGCCCATACAAAATGAATTCCTCTTCATCCCTGTTGTCTTGAAGGGCACCTTAGCCTCCCACGGATCCACAGTCCAATAGTGTAGAAGAGGTGCAGGGTAAAAGGAGAGATGAAATAAAAACTTGGAGCACATGAAAAGCAGTGGCAAAAGGAAGTGATAACTGCACAAAGCCTGACTGTGCAGCTGAAACAGTGAATGTAACCCAGAGAAGTCAAAGTTAAGATGTCTGTTTTAGTTAGATGTGGGTTTGAATATTGTGGAGGCCATCAAAGCTCATAGTCTACTAGGGAAGCTTTCCTATAGTGTTCTGCTTTTATGCCCTACTTTGCTGATGGTAACCTATGACATAGTTTAGTAAAGTGATCTGTGAAAAATTAATGTCACATGTCATCATATTGCAAATCTATTTAATTTTCAACCTCTCTTGCCTCCTCCCCCCTCATTTGTTCTGTAGAAGCAAAGGAAGAACGGAGTCAACAAAGGTTTGTGAGTCATTATTTTTGGTATGCCAACCGCAATGTGCTTAGGCACTTTGGAAACAGGAAGAAGAAATCCCTGCCCTGAGTAGTGTCCATCTGCTATGGGAAAGAGGCAATGCATTGGCAAGTCACTCAGGGTAGTGGTCAGCACTTAAATGCTTACTGAGGGCTTTCTGTTTCAACAGAGATTTTTTATATATATATTTAGGGAAAGGGGGAACAGTGGCAGTGGTAGCAGCATTTGCCAGGGCTGAAATAAGAAATGTAGCAGGAAGTAAAAGAAAAGCTGACAAAAGCAGAATGGGAGTGAGTGACTTGAACAGTTGGCCGATTTCAAAGTATATGGTGAGGTATAAAACTACTGAATGTTGTTGAAGTTCTGTTGTTTCTGAATCAGGTGAAGTTTGCCAACTACAGGCTGGATTCCAGGCAGGTGAAAGTAGTTATTTGGTAAAAAATGAAAACAAAAAACCCCACAATAACAACAATGACCTCATGTTGTTGATCTTCTAAAGAATGCCTATTGCTAATAAAGCCAAAGGTCCAAGTAGATATTACTCTTAAGTATTGTAAATATAGGTTTAGCTTCTGTTTAGCATTTGAAGTGAAATGAAAACTTCATTTTCTTGCAGGTAAGTGGAAAGGGATCAAAAAAGTTAATAACGTGAATGGGAGAAACACCCAAAACCTAGATTATTTAGAGCTGATTGAATGATAATATGTTAAGGCTTCTCCTGTCTACTGCCTCTAATTCTTTTAACACTTCATTCATTCTATTTACTTGACAGTAATCAGTATAAACTACACAGTACTCATGAAACATTACAAATCTGAATTTTTCCAGAGATACAAAAGTGCCATATCTGCATTACAAATTTTACCCTTATAGTACTCATGCCAAATTAATTGCATTGTTATAGGGATGAGTAATGATCAGACTTGTGAATGGCTGCTGGCAAAACATAGAAAACTATTTACGTAAATATAAAAGCATGCTCATTCCCTGCCAAAAGTATGATAATCATACCAACTTTCCTAGCGTGGTGTCACCATGTATGATTAGCTTTGTATTTACTAAGGCACTGGAGGATGAAGAGATCTGCTTCTGTAAATTTCACTAAGACTGTAAATGAGTGAAATGGTAATTCCCATTGACTTTTGCACCTGGCTTAATTTAAACCTCTTTTAAATCCTTTTGGATGTGTATCTGCATCTTTGAAGCACTCATCATTTTAAAATCTAGATTTGTTTGACAAATGTAGGTTTCAGAAGTTCCATCTGTAAAGGGTTTTCTTATGTTGATTATTGCTGCTGAACAAGGGACTTCTTTCTTCATCTATGCTCTGAAATTTTTTCATTTCATCAGTTTTGAGATGTATTCCTTCTTTCTGCAAGTGGTCGTGTCTGTTTAGGGAAGAAAAAGAAAACATACATCAATACAGTAATATAAATATAATAACATACATAAATAACACACACAGTGTTACTGTTGGCAAGCTCCAGCCATGGTTTTGGAGCCCTGGTGTATTACAGAATGAAAAAAACCTCTCTACACCAAAGAATTTCATGTGCTTGTACAATGTGAAACAAGTGGAGTAAAGCAAAAAGGAAGACAAAGTAGCAAAGAGACGGCACATGCCTTCCCTTACTCCCTCAGAGTGGTGATAAAGTGTTGAGAAAATTAGCAGCCCTTTTATCTCAGAGATTGTGTGCTATGTTGTACATGTCTGTGAGCTGTACTACATGTATCAGCCTGTCTTGATGAGAGTGGCAACTCCTTTGTGAAAGAGCACAGCTGAGTGTCTTTGAGGGAGATGAATGTGATTAAACTTGATGGATCTAATCCAGTGTGTACTAGTGCATTGAAGAAAGATTAAAGAAAAGAGTTGACAATATTAGAGAAACTGATCCAAGGTAATTTATCTTCTGCTACAGTCCAAACTAGTAGTTTTGCCTTATTCCCCAGGGATTTCTGCATGCATTTCTTGGTAGAGGTTTATTTTACTAGATGTCCACCTATTTAGAAAGCTGTTCATTTTTTTCTATTAAGAATGGGTAGGAGCTGAACTCATAATTTGTCTCGGCCTGGAACTAATGCTGATGTAGAAGAGCATGAAGTGAAGACATCTTGTCTCTGTCTCCATTGGAATACCTTGTTTCAACAGCAGTCATTAACTGGGGGAGATTTGCATTTTGCAACGTATGCCTAAATGCACTAGGATTGCAGTTTTGTTTGTCCTGTGTGGGAGCTGATGGAATAAAAATCTCATGTTCTCTCCTCTGCCATGTGTGCTCCCAGCATCTCCTAAACACAATCTTGTTATGAAGATGTTAAATTTCTTCATTTTGTAGTCACTGTTAATTGAAAAAAATGTTCTGTCTAATGAAAATCCTATCAAGACCTTAGGTCTGAATTTTCATATTGAAAGATTTAAGTAACAAAGGCCAAGAAGTCCAACACATTTCTGCTGTACTGTAGAAGAGCAGAACCACACAAGAATGAGAACGCTTACTATAAAGAGTCTAAAAGGGACAGCTAAAAGAGTTATACAAGCGGTGTGAAGGAGACTCTGCTAGAAACACAGAGCCAGTGCTTGCCATCTATCAGAAGGGCTTGAAAAAGGGTTGAAAGAAAGTCAGTATGGTGGTTGCTGGGGATGAGAAAGCATCATTCAGAAAGCTGAAGTTATGTCCAAGTGACGGAGTTCAAAAGGACCTTTAGCCTTGGCAGATTAGAAGTAAAAGCAGAAATGGGCAAGCCAAAAAGTGACTTTGAGGAGCAAGTAGGAGTGTCTGAGTAGGCATGGACTCTTCAACCTGGTATAGAGACTATGGAGGTGAGATATGATAGAAATCTGCAAAATCGTGAGTGGCACGGAGAGGATTGATAGCCACTGCTTTTTTTTCCACCATTTCTTCCAACATAAAAATGAGGGGGCATGCAATGTAACTGAAGTTCTAAAACCCAAAGTAGTTCTTTGCATAAGAGACACCTGAGGACTCCCTTTGGGTTAAAGTTTACATGGGTTGAAGGAGTGACTGGATAAGTTTGTAGAAGAGGGACCTTTTGAATGTTGCTAAGTACATTGAAACCGCAGGAAACAACCTGAGCTGAAAATAATGGGAGGCCATGGGATTGTTGAGGGGGAATATCTTACGTGCCAGTATACTTTAGCACTGATGTTGATGGCTGAACTTGCAGATGAGAGCGGTGACTGGTAGAAAAGTGACTGGTTATCCTATTTTCCAGTAAGGGTCAGTTACTCTGGGAATAGCATATTTGGAATAGATGCCCTTGAGCAGCTTAATCAAACAAAAAAGCACTGAAGCAAAAATGTTCAAAAACCACGATGTCTAATGGTTTTGTTTTCATGCTGTCTTCCCAGGAATCTCATGATCACATTCTTTTGGATTTTCCTGTCACTAGAGAGCAGATGAATAACTATCGAGCTGCAGCTGAAACTGCTCAAAGTGAACTTGCAGCACTTTCGGTGAAGTATGATTGTGCCCAGTCAGAGGTACATTTAAAAATACTTCCAAATCCTTCTCCAAACCTGAGGATTCTCTACAGTCACTTTCTGCAGAGAATAGAAAGTTTGCAGAAAGTCCAAAACTTCTTGCTTTTCATACAGAACTTTTTTTTCTCGTAATGTAGAATATCCATGCGATTTTTACTCTGCTTGCTTCTGTGTTCAAGAACTGATTATGAGCTTATATTTGAAAGATTTGAAGCAGTCTAGCTTTTTATCATCATCACCTAAACGTAATTAAACCTGAAAGTTAATATTTCTAAATTGTGGTTGTATGACAGTTCTGATAGATGTCCTCCTGTTGCTGGTGAGTTAAGACATAACTGCCCATCCTTATCTATTCCTCCATTTTATTCAAGTTACAGCTCCCCAGATTTGCTTTGCTTTCATCACCAGTGAAGTTGTGATTGAGCTAATGAGGTTGGTTGTAACTAGAGAGGCTGAAGAACACACACACATCCTTTCCTGCTGTCCCTCTGTGGGAATGGTGGTTCTTAGGAGAGATGATTTATTACAGGATAATTTTTAGAGTTTCTGTATTTTCACACTTACCTTTTTTTTTTTTTTTTTTTTTTAAAGAAAAAAACATATGACTGAATAAGATTGATTTGATCCAATTCAGCAATGTGGGCAGTAGTCAGTTTTAAAATGGAGTCAAATTTGCCTTTAGGAGACATGAAATGCTTACATTTATTTACATACATAGATTTAGGTGTATACATTCATAACTATTCATAGGTACGTAAAGTTCGACAGAAACTTGTGAACATTCATCCAGCTAGTACTTTAAACATCTGTACATTTTACAAATGTGTACTTCTATTGCACATTGTAAAGTACTTTACAATATACTTGCATAGCACACGAACATTAAAAAAGGGTCTAGCAATGAAATAAAATTTCTTTAATTGTGGATAGCTGAATATAGGAAACAGCAAGAACATGTAATATTGTATGAGAATGAATTGTTAATACAGTATCCAGTCAGAACTACAGCGGTGAGTGTCCGTCGTCTAAGCTTGAATTTGACCAGTTGATCCTGATATTACTGCAGAGGTCCCCTACATTTAATGGCTATCCAGGATCAGTACTTTAAATTTCAATTCTAAAAAGCCATACAGAATCTCATGTTCTCATAGAAAGAATTTATTACTGGAAATGTTGAATGGCTTTATTGCCAGCACGACTGACTGATTTATACACTCTTTCAGCACTGTGCTTGCAAAAGCAAAAGAATAGTCAAGAAAGCAGCTGTTCATGCTCTTGTTAATAAAGACCTTCATGACCCAGCTGAGGTCAGAGCCCTGTTCTGCTGAGTGCTCTGTAAAACTCATGATATGGGATTATTCTTGCTGTTTCTGCTGTTGGAACTGACCACAAAGACAATGGACAGAAATAAAAATATCACATTTTGCAGATGGGGAGTTGAACCACAGAGAAATTTTAAAGTTGTGAACGCTTTAAGCTACCATAGCTTCGTCCAGCTGCCAAGCAAAGCAATCCTATTGTTCCTTCAGCTGCTCATTTCCTTCCCCACACTGCCCCATCCCTTGTGTTGGCACAAATGTATGTGTAGTTTTACAGTGCACTGTGTTGTTGGGCAACTGATGCAATTGAAAAATAAAGCCTCTCCTGGGTTGTTTTTTAGCTGGATCTGTTGGAATCAATCTTATTTCACCTCATAGCCAACTAAGTGCTTCTGCTAGCACAAAGAAGAGGGTGAGGTATGGAAATGAAGCCCGTGAGCCTGGGAAAAGGCAGAGCTGCTTTTCTCAAAATCAGTGCTGCTTTATGTCAGCTCTGAAGTGTCTGATAAACCAGTGCTTGCAGGTGAAGCATAAGCTCATCACAGACTATGCTGCTGCTGCAAGAGTGATCCTCCTACCTGACTTCTCAGTGTTAGCCTTTTCTCTGTGACGTGGCCAGCTCCTCTTCCTCCTCCTCCTCTGTAGAAAGTGAATTCTGTTCTGTCAGCTGTGTTAGTTAAATTGTTTGTGGAGGAGTTGGACAAATACCAGAGCTGGTGCAAGGGAGAGGACAGGTGTGCATGGCTGGGAGCAGGAGAAGCAGGACCTCTCTTTTCCAAGGCAGTTGCCGTTCAGTTGGCTCACTGGCCTCCTGGAATTTCTCTGAGTGTCTTGGGTTTCGTCACACTGGAAGGCTCTGGCAGAGCCATGAATTTMCTGATGTCCTGAATTGCAGCTTAATGTCTTAAATATTTATTGCCTTAAAATGTTTACCACAAGTTAAAAGCCCTAGCACACGTCATAAAGAGCAGTTAATGTGGCTTAATTATTTGCCTGTTAATTTTACGTAGTAGGAGATAAATACTTCGGATTGTATCTTGCTACTTATAATTGGAATTGTCAGGAAAGCTGAAACATGCCTTAACACTTCTTGTGACAAAAAGTCCATTTTAAATTACTTGTTCCTTTTAACAAAATAAAACACACTGAAATTTTATGTGGCTGGTGTGTCTGCCTCAAGCTCAGTCTTTTAGAGAAGGCTGTAGCAGAAATAGTTCAATGGAAAATGGTATTTTTAACAAAAAGAGAGAGGGGAAAGTAAAGAAAAACAACTGAACTCCATGAACTGTTGGGAAGCTCTAGCATCATCTCTGGAACAGGTCGTTGACTTTCGGTGGTGATGTCCCTCCTCCCACCCTTCCTTAAAAGGCTTCCTTGCTGTTTCTGTGTAAATCCAGCTACATTTGATTGGATTATCAGACCATAAAATAACTATTTGCATAAGCTAAGAAGAGGTTGCTTAAACCATAACTCTCCAAAAATTTCTTTGCCTCTGAACATGCTGCAAATCATCAAAAGGCTCCACCCTCATACAACAGGATACTTTGCTGTTACAACTTCTCACAGCTATAGATTGTCTGTGGAATTGTGCACCAGAATTGGGAGCAGGGAGGTGGCAAGCAAAAAAGAGGGAATAGTGGAGTTAATGACTGTATTGTAATGCACATGCATAAGGGAGGTGAGTTAAGACTGTGCAGCAGAACTTAAGGCGGGCTTTTCCTAAATTCTGAATTTGTAAATAAATTTATCTTCCTGTAAGAGATTATCTTGAAAAGTTGTATTGTATTACACAACAGCAGCTTTTGGTTTTACAAACCCCTTTCTTCCATTGCTTTTTCCTGCTTACATGAAAATAAAGTTGTGTCCCTCCACTCAGTCTTGTAGTGATAGAAGACTCTGAGTCTTTTGTTCCAAAATGTGTTTTTTGTCACATTACTAAACTTGTAGTGCAGTCACATATTTCAGCCCGGCCAAAATTACTCTTCCTTTTTTAATGCGTTTTCTCCTTTTCTGTCTATAGCTTCTTGAACTCAGGTCCAGAATGGTTTCTAAAGAAGCCTCTTTTCAAGAGCTGAAGGCTGAAGCTGAAAGCTACAAGGAAGACAATGCTAGACAGATGTCTCGCCTCCTGTCTTTGCAAACCCGAATTCAGGAGATGGAGGAAGAGGCATGTGTGCTTGCCACTTCTAAAAACCAGGCTGAGCTGACAGCTCAGGCGGCGTTCAAGGAGAACTGGGAGCTGAAGGAGGAGCTTCACGAGCAAAATGCCAAACTTAAGTAAGATTCATGTGACATGAGAAACA
Source organism: Phoebastria nigripes (assembly GCA_035582835.1). Taxonomy (NCBI): domain Eukaryota; kingdom Metazoa; phylum Chordata; class Aves; order Procellariiformes; family Diomedeidae; genus Phoebastria; species Phoebastria nigripes. The sequence continues at coordinate 269,476 of JAYKAV010003237.1, forward strand.
ATTTTTGTTTGGGATGACAGAATGGTGCAGTTCTCAACGCAGAAAAATATGTTGGTGGACAAATTTTATTGCAGGTCTGAATTCTGGTACAATGCCTTGCACAACCATTGTACCTTAGTGTATTGAAGTTTGAATTTTGGTTTGAGTTGTTAGCCTGTAAATGGGGTTTTGAGAATTTTGTCGTTTGGAGGAGAAATGATGATATGAGTCAGCTTGGTGTAACCTCATTGTTTACAAAAAGTGAGCATAGAGGGCTGTTTTTCTGAATGCAGTAGAAACAATATGTATGGTTTCCTCATTCAGGTATTTCCACGTATGGCACTGAGGCAAACATTGTGCCTTTCATAGCACGCTTGTGATGGGCAGTACCTGCAACTATGGTCTAGTGCCCTGGTCTATCCTTATCACGTGGCATCTTTTGCAGACGTTTACCTGTCACTTGACATGCTGCATGGGCCGTGCAGTGGTGAATGACTGTGCTGCTGCACCACTCCGGTCTCTTTTACCATCCTCTGTGTCACAGCTGGAACCGGAACAGCGTCAAGTGAATTTCTTCCTTAGTGTGAAGCTGTCCGTTAGGAGCAGTGTAATAAAGAAAATATGGTATAATTCCTAGTTAGTAGCATCCTGAAGGGAGCATGTTAATGTTTGGTTAATGTTTGTTCAGCTTTCAGTAATGTTAGCTTTGTCTGACTTTTCTTCTGCTTTCTTCTGGACGTTGCTGTGTGGGTTGTGCAGTTTTGTTTTTGTTTTGTTGGTTTTTTTTTTCCCCCTTAACATGCATACTGATTGCATAAAACTTTTAATAAAAGATAGTATCCTTAACTATACTGTTCTTAGCATAGTGTGTCAGAGCACTGATCTGTCAGTTCTGCATAACTGCTAATATTTCAGGTCTGTGGAATGGAGACTGGTAGCAATGTTAAAAAAAAAAACAAAAAACAAAAAACAAAATAAAACAAATAAAATTGATTGGTGTGAAAATATTCTGAACTCTAAAATTCCAAAATCAGTGTCAGTCATGGTATATTAATAGACACCTTATAGACTTTTATAATGGATTTTTTTCCACCATTACAAGGCTAATATCCATGTCTCTGTCAATACTGTCTAGTTCAGAGCAAGGTGAGCATTCACCAGATGTCTGTATTTCCCAAATCAGTATTTTGCACAGCTTTTCCAGGCTTTGTGGATTAGAAGTGGATAATTAAGTTATTTTAAAATCTAGAGAAATCCATTGCAGTGCACTTGTCTATTACCAGCTGATGTGCCAAAAGCCCTGCCTGGAGAGCGCTGATGTTGATCGCCAAAGATTTTAGATATGATCCCAATATAAGTGAGGAGATAGTTAAGCCAAGAAGTGTATTATACATCCTAGCAACATAGAAAACATCACAGTCTCTGAGATAATGGTTGTTAAGATTCTTTAAAATGCTACTTCTGGGGAAAAAAAAAAAAAGAAGAAAAAAGGAAGAAAAACCTCCTATCTTGTTTGCCTGACTCACTGGGAGAAAACTGCCAAAAATACTGTGTATCATACTAGCCTATAGTTATAGTGATATGATCAATTTTATGTGGCATAAATCCGTACTGTCACTCCCAGTGCAGTCCAGGCTGCTCTGTTTTGCCCGTGACACTTGTGTCAGCACTTCCATTTGTGTTGCTGCATGGTGATTGGGACCAGGGAACTGCTCCAAGAGAGAAGTGAGCAAAATAAAAAGCTTTATTTCCAGCTTTACCAATCCCGGGTCTGGTTCGTTGTGCACCTGGAGTGTACCACTGGAGTGCTGGCAAAAGGGAAGGGACAAATGGAGGGTGAGTCTGCTTTTTTGGAAAGAACAAACATATTGGATTGGTCATGAATCTACAGCATATGCTTTCAAAGCTTTTTCTCATCCTCAGCTGATGGTTACATGTGCCACAATACTAGTCAATGTGTTGACTTAATGAACTTAGTCGCTTAGTCTGGCTACCTTAGTAGCATGTGGCACATGACTGGTCCTAATTAGGTATTCAAGAAAGATTTTCACTGAAAACCACTAATAAAAGGGAAGAGCAAGCCAGTAGGCATGAAATGCACATTTACATTCTATACCTAAGGATATAGTAAAAAACGTTTAATGAATTCTGTGATTGGTTTCCAAGATGTACACCTCTCCTATTGAAAATGGTGCTTTTCTACTCAATAGGTCTCTTGCCAAGGTATTTTTAGAGCCTGAACTGTGAAAAGCTTTTTTTTTTTTTCTTTTCCTCGCTTTCTCTTTGCTCATTAGTTCTGAAGAGCTAGCAAAACTGTGAAAGAGCTGCATTCTACTTTTTTGTACCTGATTGCCTATTTTCTAGGTGCTCACACCTTTATGGCCCTACTGGAGGTAATTAGGTTATTCGTAGAGTTGTCAAGTATGTGCTTTGTACTTCAGATTGTTTATTTTTAGAAGCAGGCATGGTTCTGTGTGTGATGTGCCTTGATTTTTCAGAGCCACAGAACGGTTTGCAGGGTTGGTGGTCAATCTCAAACAATATTCTAACATATAGATGTGCATGTATGGCATGTCTGGAGTCTCATACCTTTTCACTTCCAACATACCCCCCCTCAGGACAGCAGTTTAGTGACCATCTCACAGCTTAGTTTTGCTGGGGCTATAGAGGAGAGGAAGGTGCCCAGAGGTCAGAAAGCTGCAAGGCACTTGTTTTCTGAGGGCCAGTGCCTGCTGCAGAAGGCAGAGCTCTTCTGGCTCACAATGTGTGCTGTGCAGTAGTACATGGAACTATCCTCGTCCTGTCTGTAGCAGTAATTAATGTTTTCCATTCCTCTCTCATTCTTCCACTCTCTTCCGCTTTGCAGCATTGACAACAACTGTGCTGATCTCCCTCCTAAGGCAACATCTTAAATTTTTTCATGGACCATCTCTTTTGCTTAGTGATTTATAACTGTTTAACATACTGTGTTTGCACTCACTGTGTTTCCTATAGGAGTCTCATGCTGCTTTTTTGATTATGGAGTGATGCTCTGTTGCCTGTTTGATTGCCATTCTAGGGAGGAAGAAATCGGAAATGGAAAAGAATGAGTCCAGAAATGGCTAGCATGCCCACCTTGAAAACTGAGAATAGTGCTATGCTCTGATAAGCAAATGAGTTTCAATAAAATATTTGCTCTAGACAGCTGTTTGATGACATCTCACATCTCGTTTTATTCTAGTGTTCAAATCTTTGTGAAGAACTTGCTTTAGAAAGTACCTTGTTTCTCAACTGGAAGCTCAATAGTTTTGTCTCTTGCACTGTATTTTTACCACCACCTCATGGGTGTTATCTGAGAGGTATTGAAGTTGATATTTGGATTACACTAATGGTCATTTTGAGCTTTGTTTGGTTGGCTGTTTTTGTTAATCTGTTTCTTTGTAGTTTTTCAGGAGTGATGCTCAGTGTTGCAGCATTGTGAGCAAGATTTAGATCTATACATTTGCTACCTATGCAGACTGTGGCAATGCTTGTTTTCTGGACTTGTCTTTGTCCCTGGCAACAGGAGGGATGTAACCACATTTATGCCAATGAGTTAAACTGACCACTCTGTTATTTGGTTATTTGTTCTTACAGAGCATTTACAAACCAATACCTGCTGTTAAGGCTGGTAACAGATGTTTCATGTGGGATATGTATCCGCATGATAGGCACCTTTTGAGAGTGATCAAATTGATGACAAAGAGCTGCCTTTTCTTCATACTTTTGTGGTAGTCCCTTGATATTTTCTTTTTTAATGGATCCCTTTAGCCTGAATCTAGTCTGCGCTTTTTTTCCCCTCTTTGCCTCCATGTCCTGTGTTCATGGGTAGTGTTATGCTGCAGAAGACTCTATGTACAGCAAAGTAGTGTCTCCCATCTCCGTTTGCTTCTGCTGGTAAACTTCCCTTTGCAGGTACTCTGGATGTCCTACACTTCCGTTAGTCCGGAGGAGCTTCTCTTTCCCCAGAGTTTGTTGATCAGCACCGTCAGCTTCATTAGAGAAAGAGGGGATGTGAAGTGCTTTTAGCATATTTTTACTATAATTTGATCACTTTCTTCCCCCTTACTTTTTCTAAGCTTTTGCTTGCAGCCTCCATTTCTAGTATCTTGAGGGCACTGTTTATTCATGTTACCTGGTTCTTGTGTTTTATTGAAATCTTGTGCTGAGAATAAGGTTGGGATCGTAGAGGATTCTTTAAAGTGCTAATCAAAAGCAAAGATGAAGAAATGTTTACACATAAGGCAACAACAAAAGTTATATGTATTAAATAATAGGTATAGAAAATTATATGTAACTTTAAAAATTCATTTTGTGGTATGCAGAAGCTAGCAATAATCTTGGGATAATGTCTTTTGCCTAGAACTCTGTTTCAGAGAACGTTCACCCTGATGTGTGTATTTTGTTTCTGTCTGATTAGTAAATGTTTGAATGAGTGTGAAGAAAGCATGACTCAAGCTTCTAAAATCAGCAGAAAGTATGAAGAGCTCCTTACACAGCTTTCTGGATTCTTGGACACAGACATCAGAGAAAAAGAGAAACCACAAGAACATTTAATGTTGAAGGTGATTATGTGTAGGCAGGGGTTTCTGTATAGAGATTTAATAGAAGAACATTTGGTTGTCAAAGAAATAAAGCAACTGCTGAAGACAGGAATCTTTGTGTTAAATAATGATTTGCAGATAGTGCTCTCATTTAAGACAGATTTATTTTCATATTGTGTTGATTTTCAAAGGTGCTGAGCACTAATAGACCTCAGTGAACTCAGTCTGGTCTTATCTGCATAAATATTTTATCAACCTGTAGTTCCTAAGTACAACCCTGATTAGATACTTGGTTGAAAGCTTTCCTGAAAACATTAACACTGGGAGTTACTAGGTGACATGTAAACTGTACACTAGATCTTAACACGTATCTTGAGCCAACGTACCATTAAGTAGAAACATCTGAAATGACATACCCTAAAACAACCTTAACTATGCCCCGTAACAAAATGCTGTAAATCACTGTGTGGTGTTTTTGAAACCTAATCATGAAACTTCATTATTTCTCTTCAGAATATTTCTGAAGTTCCAAAAGCTAAGCTTCCATTTAGGAAAGGAAAATTGTTCATAGACTCTTTTAACCTTTATTGATGCTGCTGAAGGGCAATTTATCCTAATTTTATGCATGTTTCTCATGTTCTGTCTAGTCTATCCCTATTTTTCTTCACTTGGGAGCATACTAGGTATTGTGGGAAATTTTGTTTCATTATATTCATATTATTATAAGAGTTCTGGCTATAAGAAATAATGAATTAAGATTATCTAGGTACGTATCACAGTGATTTCTTGCAGTCCTTGCCCTCATAATATTGCAAGTACATTGAAATTGTAATAGATACTCTAACAAAACTTGGCTAGTTGTCATTAGAGGCAAAGATGTTTGTATTAAGCTGTAACTCTTACATGCTTTAAGTTAAGGAAATAACTGGAGTTTAAAAAAAAAAGTATAGGTTGACGTCTCATTTCAACAATGTAGTAATAAATCTAGTTGGGAAATCTAATTTGTGCTGAAAACTGTGTGCATTAGGTAAAGTTAGCAACTCATTTTTCTGTTTGGGGTCGTGGCATGTCTATTTAACTTCTTTTCCACATTGTGGTTTTGTTTAAGACAGAATTGATCTGGCTTAATCTTAATAAACGTCTTGCCAGTAGGAGTCAGGGTACATTTTTTTTCCTTATGCACTCTTTGAAGTGCCAACACTCATCTATCCCGCTTCTTGGAAATAGCGTAATGTACCAAAACAGCCCTAGAATCCTTGTGGAAACGACTCCTTTTTCCAAAGTGTCCGCTGCTCAAAACAGCTGCCCACCAGGTATTTGGCCCTGCCCTTGAATATGCTTATGAAATAGCTGTTACTAACTCATATCTCCCCATACCTAAAAAGTTTCAAGCATAAAATGCAGCTTTCAGTTTTTTGTTCCAAATGAGACACGTAAATCTTAACAAGCCAAACTGAAATGGTCTGCTTTTCGCATGTAGTTACACGATCTGTTTTCATTTTCTGACCTGCTTCATATCAAGTGCAGATATGCAGCGACAGTAGCTCCTCACCTGTTCAATAGATCATGGAGATTGTGTGGGAGTAAATCTGAACCACATTACACTAAGGTGTGGGTTTCTGGTGGGAGTATGGTTCTCATTTTAATTGTCTTTCTACTCTTTTTAGAAAGGAATAGTAGAGTGCAATTATAAATCTGACCTAGGGGTCACCAGAAACACCATGTCTTTATTGGGATGATTAGGAGCAGGTGTACTGGGATGAATATATGTCATTGTTAAGTGCTTTTAAAAAGTTACTAATATTTGAATTATTTCTCTAGGTCTCTGAAATAAGTAAAGAAAATCTGACACTGAAAGACCAGGTTGCTGCTCTTCAAGAAGCTATCAATGTCCATGAGATGGAGTCCAAAGCTAGTAGAGAAACTATCATGAGGCTTGTTTCAGAAGTGACCAAGGAGCAGAAAAAGGCAGCAGGATACTATCAAGACATGGAAAAACTTAGTAAGGTACATAATTGCATGATGTGTATGTTTGTCTAGTTTTCAAATGTTTTCTCGACATTTCAAATTAATTTTCAATAGGAGTTGTATGAGAAAAAACACTGAAAGACTTCCAGTGATTACGGTCTTTCCTAAAAAGGACATTTTTCTAAGGTTATTCTCAACTTTTTGAAAGCTTGAAAATATATGGAGTTTAAACAATAATATTGTATAAAAGAGTTCTGATTTAGATTTGATATCTTCTGATGATGCTTGCAAATTAATATTTTTGCTTCCTTCGTATTGTTGTAGCCTTTGCTGTGCTTGCCCAAACAGGTAAATAAACAGATGTTTTTTAAAGCAGTGTAAACATATAGAGTTAATGAGTATATCTGAGGCACAAGCATGGAACAATGAAAAAATACTCTTTTAAATAATATTTATGTGATATTGCAAGTTTTCTGAGGATTCTTCTACTCAGTTTCTTTCAAAATTCTAATGAGAAATTGAAAGAAATTGATAGGACACTATTTTATTCTTTCTCTTTCTCTTAAGGAACTTGGCTTCCAGACATCCTAGATTACCTTGTTTCACTGCGTTATAAACTTGTATTTCATAACTGTAAATATTCAGTTGACTTGTACCCAAAAAGTTGTAGGCAGTAGGATGGTTCTTGCAGTAAAGCACTGTTTTGCTGTGGGGAACCCATAAACAAAATCTATGCAGCAGGAATGATGCTGAAATGAGAAATGTGAGTTAAGTTTTAAGTCAAGTATTCACCAAATTCACCTAGGTATGATTTGGAAAGGAAAAGGATGCGATTTAAGGATTTAATTGCTGCAGGATAACTCACCATTAAGAGTTTTTGTACATTGCAAAGGATGGACGAACAAAGTGAGCTTCTGTAGCAGTTTTCCTTATTGCTTCGTACTTCAAGTGATAACTGTGGAAAGGGAACAGTTTACTAAAACTGTAATGAAAATTTCCCGCAGGTATTAGAGCAGTGTGGTTAAAGCTGATGGCCAGAATTTAAGAAAAAAAGAGAAGAAACTTAGACTGCCAAATATGTAGCTAAGCTGTGTGTGACTGAATTTGTAGAAATTTTTAACATAAAGGCAACCTTGTGCAAGTAAGTTTTCAAATGTAATATAACATTTTCCCCACCCCCCTGACGTTACTTTTTTCCTGAACAGAAGACCACCACCATACGCTTTAAAGGATAAAGTGTTCTGGTTTGGTTATAGGCAAAATACTTAGGAGATGAGAAATAGCTGACACTGTGTTCTGGAGAAGAAAGAATTTGTTGTAGGGAAGATAAATGTTAAGCACCACAAGGGTCATAAATTTTACTTACTGCTGAAAATACTTCTTACCAAGCTGGGTAAAATTTTCTAAGACTCAAATGGAACTGAGAGAGAACCTGTACCAAAAACTTCAACAGGTCTTTTTTGAGAACATTTTGTTCTCGTACTTCACTTCAAACACAGGAGTGCAGAGTGTAGGTTGCTCACTAGGTAAGCCACAATCAGGAGATGTTTTAAACCAAGATGAGGGCTTCATTTGTGACTTGTTTTGCAATTTTTCTCTGACTGCCAAAACATTTCCAAAGTTGAACTAGTTGTATGAAAAATATTTTCATATCATTATTGTGCATATGCCAAATACATAATTTATTTAACCCATTTTACAGAAATGTCTTGCTAAATTATTAGCGTTGCCTTTCAAATGAAGTGCGTGCCATCAGGGCTTATCTAGAGGCTGCAGGTTCCTCCAGTGCTGTTTCAGTTTAGCTACTTAAATTTGCAGATACTGAGTAAATCTGTTGAGAAGGTTTTGTGTTCACAAAAGGTATTAAGAAATTCAGTATTGAAAAAATAAGTAAAAAAAACAAAAATGCTTTAAATCTACATATCTAGAGGACGTATGGCATCCCTGTTCCCCTGATGGGTGTCTTATTAGGTTACAGGAAGGGCATCAGTGGTATAAAGTTGGTTTGACTTTGTCGTATACTTTGCTGCACAGTTTAAAAAAGCACATGAACAGAGTTGCGCATGTTGTGACGTGTTTCCCTGTGAAGGCGAAAAGCAGAAATCCATACTGTTCCCATGCTGGAAGACACACACACACACACACACACACACACACACACAGCGGCATCCAGTTCCTGGACTGTTTTCTGAGCTTCAATTAATGGAATTGCCTGTAGCAGAGTTTACCCAGCACAAAGTGAGTACAAGTGACTCTTGCCTGTGTTTGCCTGAAGCACCCAGGGCCAAACATATTGGCCATCCTCTGTATTACAGGTTGAGATGGTGGCCTGTTTCCCCCAGTTTTCTCTCAAAATTCTTCCTAGGTGTATAGAGGCCATCACACTGTTCTGTCAGCCTTCTCCAGCAAGCCTCAGCCACGGCACTGTTCCCTGCCACCTCTCTGAATCATTGCCAGTTTTTCCTGCTGGGTAGTTCTTTAGTCCTGCTCCTTGGGATTTCTCTGAACTCCCTCTCTTGACCAGGTGCCTTTCTTTATGTCCCAGGAGGAGGCAGCTATCTAATGATCAGTTAAACAGATTGTAGATTCTGAAATTCTTGATGAAGAAAATGAAAGCCAGGTTGGTTATGTTCAAGCAATATTTTAGCAGGTTATAAGGTTAATACATGAGAGTAATTCAGTAAATATTAGTATATTTGATACTCGAGTATTTGTTGCAGTTAGCTGGTTTTCATCTGAGCAGCATTAGCAAGTGAATGATAATTTTATCTATTCCCCTCTTAGCCTCACTGCATCACAATATCAAACAGCAAACAACAGAAACTAATATAATCTCGAAACTAATATAAGTAACAATAGCAAGCCATCAAGCTGTTTTTGTTGTAGTGTATTGCTTTTCTTTTAGAATTCTGAACTTCTCATGTTTCTGACCGAATATTGCAAGAGCTTGCTTCTGGAATTCTGTAAATATTGTGCATACCTTTATTCTGGCAGTGCTGGATATCAAATTTGCATTTGATGGAAAATAGCTTTTAAATGCTGCCCAGATTTCTAGACTGAGAATCAGAATACCTTTTCTTTCTTTCTGTATACCCAGACAGTGGTTATTGATTATGGTAATCATAATTACAGAATTATGACATTCTTTGAGAATGTCTGTAGGTCTTTATAAAATGTCTTATTTGCTCTAACCAAGTTTCTTTCTCGTATTTAATAAATTCCCATACGGTATTTATTTAAGGTATAAAAGAAGATGCATATATTCTTCTTCCAGATGAATTTGCCTTTCGTACAGCATTGCCATTGATGAACCATAAGAACTAGTAAACTGGCTTGTTCTGTTTCACATCTTTGCTGATGATTCAACCTGGAAATATTTGTGTTTCCCTCCGAAGTGTTAATTTAAACATCTGTTTTGCAAAGATGTGCACCATGCAATGTCTTTAAAGAACATATTTGAAATATAATCAAGCAATTTTAATTAATACAAATGTATCTGCATGTGCTAGTGATGCAAAATTAACCATGAAAATGCTCTTCAGTATTCAATACTGACTTGTATTAAATTATATTATTAATGAATAAAATTTATCTAAGTAGCATCTAATCAGTATGAATTTATCCAAATCAATTGATTTTATGAAAACATAGTTAATTAAAATATAAACTTATTATTTAAGGAAATTGAGTAAACTTGAGAAACATGCCTACATTTTGAATATACCCAAACACTTTGATTGTAGGAGACACAACCAAATGATTTTAGGTTTTTCTTGTCCAAATACATAAATAAATTAATGAGTTTCTCAGTTAGAACCTGGATTTTTTTTTTGTTTATAAGATCTCATTAAGAAAATACGTATTAGGGACAGGTTTCAGCAGGCATCACAAATATTTCCAGGTTGAATCATCAGAGAAGACGGGAGATAAGAGCAAGCTAGTTTAGAGTCCTTGTGGTATAACAGTGGTAATTGGAGATATGGCTGGTGTAAGAATTCATCTGGAAGATGCCTGCATTCTCTTTTATACCTTATTATTACTGTTAATGTAATGTGGGGTTTTTTTGTATATGTATGTGTAATTGACTTAGTATGTTGAAACCCTGATGCTGATTGAGGTGCCAGTATTCATAATGATGATATAAGTTCAAATATCCTTCTCTGGTCTAAAAACCCTCTCAAATTATTTAATGTAAATACTCTGCTCTTCAAAATAGATGAAAGCCCAAAAGCCCAAAGTTTCCTCTGGAAGGGTAACAAGGGTATCGGTTAACACATGGCTGCTCCAAGAAATAAAACGGAGGAGATTGACTTGTGGTTGTGGCAGGGGTTGTAGAGTGATAGATGCTGGTGAAGGACAGCAATTATGTAGGAATCTACTACATCAGGCCAAGTAACTGTTGTCTAAGCCGTGAGAGTGGCCAGCAGCTTGTGTGTGGGCAAGCATGCAGAAATACTTTTGGCCGTATATCCTCTGAGCTTCCATCAGTCTGGGACTTCCTGATTCAGAGGTTGCATCTCTATGTTAACAGCTGATGCTGCTATTATATGATACAGTATGAAAGTTTCACATAAAATCTCATGAAAGCCCTTTAGAAAATAGCCCTGTCATTATTAGTGAATTTTGACCAAAAATAATCAGTAATTCCTCCAGTTCTGTATGTGGGACAGCTATATTGCCAACGTCCAGGTAAGGCTCTGGACACTGTCTCTGTGTCTGTCACTGTTAAAGGTCTGAACTCCCTGGGCAGAGCCACAGCTGTCTCCTCAGCTTTCAAGTCTGTATCCACCTTCTTACAGTGTTGTATATCTCTTTATCTCATTGGAAGTGAAAAACTTGCATTTCATTTCTCTGCTAAATTTTTTGCTTTTCCTGTAGCAAATCTTCAGTTTCATGTTTCCATAAATTGAGGATTGAACTTACTATATTTTAAAGTTCTAATTATTTTTAAATCTGAGAAAAAAGCCAGTGTCTTTACAGTAAGGATAACAATGTCACTGTTACTAAAAGTGCCTTTGAATTTCTTTTCTTTTGTTCTCTAAACAAACAGTGGGATCTTGACTCCACAGAATTCAGTGAAACTTTTGTCACCAGTTCAAGCGGGCTTGGGATTTCCCCTAGAATGTGTTAGGTGCAAAGCTGATATCAAGTACAAAAATAGCTTTCCGAAGAGTAATTTCTCTTATAGTGTTTCTGTGAAAATTATAATTTTGTTTGACATTTTAAAAAATTGCAGGCAGTGTGCACAATCGATACAATGTATTTTCATAACAGAACTTAAATATCGTTGTAATTTTGATGGATAACTAATTAAGGAAGAGCTATAGAGGCTTGCCTAGTTGATAACCTCTTCTACGAAAAACTTTACAACAGTTGACATTGAATCAGGAGAGAATGAGTTCCTCTAACATCTTTGGTGCAGCTGTCCGTTGCTTTAGCCACGACTGAGATAATTAATGGAGTTTAGGAGGAGTATGTCCACGTAGTTTGTCCACAGGGCTGCTGGGTAATACAGACTGTGTGATTAGGTGACTGTGGTCTATATGCTGTCTGTGGGGAAACCTCTCCATTTTAATCTGAACAGCAAATGATGATTCAGTTTCCCTTCCAGTGAGAAATTTCAATGTCGTTGGTTCCTGAAAGACTGTTAATTAAAGCTTCACAGCTCTTCAGAGGGCTCAGTGGGAAAGGGAAGCCTTCATGCCATCCTCTCTTCTGCAGGTGTTTTGTGGGAAGATCTTTGCAGAGCTGCTGAAACTAAACGTTGTGAAACTTGCAAGCACCTGAGCTTGATTCCAACATGTAAATGGATAAGAAAATGTGGTTGGATACTTTTTAGTATTGGAAGCCCACAGGTTGTAAAAATTCATGTAAATAGAAATAAATTTGCTCAGCAGTTTAAAATTGAACAAAGCCATTCCTAGTGCCAAAAATTTCAGTACAAAAAGAGAATTTTTTATACCCTCTTTGCAATTTTTTTTTTCTTTAGCAGTTAACATGAAAGCTGGTGCTGGAGATAAAAATCAGTATTATYATAACCTCATCTGCAAAGCCACAGTAGTGGCTTTTTTAATAGGGTGTGGCATACTTCTGTAATGTCATACATGCAAAATAATTAGAGAAAAAAWATTTTCACAGCCTGTTTTAATCTATTGTATTAGATTAAATTTTTCATTTTTGCAGTGTACGGTTAGGTGAATGAGCAATTAAATTTGTGCTTGCTTACAACCATAATAAAAAGCTACAGCGCTTTTGGGATGTGGACCTGTTTTGTTTTCTCTGAATCTGCTTCAGTTGTGCTGGTGGGTTTTTTGTTTGTTTTTGGTTTTTGTTTGTTTGGTTTTTGATTTGGTTTTTGTTTTGGGTTTTGTTTTGGGTTTTTTTTTTTTTGCTTTAGGAAGGGAGAACTAGAGGAGGTAATTCAAAGCTCTGGAAAACTGAGTTTGAACACCTGAATCACTTTGGAGTAGGTAGTGTTCACTCAGACATTCTAAAGAAATTCAGTTGAAATAGATTAATTATTAGTTATAGTATGTAATCTGACACTTAAAACTGCCTCAGAAATAGTGACTAATTTGACTAGTATCCACTTTTTTAAAAATGATTATTGGATGAAATGACAGACCAACAGACCTCATATGTGTATAGGACATGCTAGTTGAAATCTTGAGAAATATAAAAGAATACAATATATTAAGGAAGAGCTTATCACAGGTTTAAAAAAATGCATCGTAGATGTTGAGATCAACAGAGTGAGGGTACATATTAATATGTATTATTACTTAAAAGATCTTATCCCTTCTTGTTTCCTCTCTTTCATTTGTCTGCTGCTTTAATGTGATCATATCTCCCTCATTTTGTTTTGCAGTGTTAAATACAGCTCTTTTAGCTGTTCCTTATAAAAGAGTCCCTCTCTTTCTCTGTTTAAAAGACAGAAGTAATTTTTCCCACCTGTTACAGCTTGAACACATTTTCTGTGAACGCAGCTGACCTAATATCGAACACATGATTTCTCATGAGGGAGGCCTTGCCAGTGTCTTGTGCAATGGTCTGGGTACTCTAACATCTTCTCTAGCCTAGTGCAGGTAGGGTGCCAGCGGGTGAGTGTGGGTAGACTGCGTCCCAGCCTGAGTGGGTAACTTAAGTACAGCACTGTGCCCTATAAGTCTTTTTGCTCCAGTCTTGGATAGTTGAAAAACCTTTGGTGCTGCTTTCTATGTCCGCAGGTGAGCATGGCCATGGTAGACCTGCCACATCTCTTGTATCTAACAACCAGTCATTGACACGGTCTACGCTGGCTAAATCAACCTAATGTCTAATTCTGTTTCCTTTGAACATTAATTTCCATAATTATTCCTGTTTTCAAAATTTGTTGTGTGTCAGTGTTGGGTAGCTTTTTTGACCCTACAAGCTGCATACCAAAACCTTCATATAATTCAGAGCCATGGGACATTAGCCATAAATGTCGAGGAGCCAAAGAGAAAACACGAGCTGTTGCGGTTCCATCCTTTCAGTCTTCTGGGGTGGAAATTGCTTTATCCACCTGCACTGATCACTTGGGCTCTTAGGGGTTTGTTTCTAGTTGGGATACCACCTTTACATGTCACATTCCCTAAATTTCCGGATACTGTTCAATGTTCAGGCTGACCTTGCTGAAGCTAGCCAGTGTAAATGCTCTCCATTCAAGAAAGGTTTCAAGGAGGATTGTTCAGAATTTTAATGTTTTGAGTTTTACAGCTTTTCATTCTGTAAATTGCTTGGGGTTTTTTGTTGGTTTTTTTTTTTTTTTTTAATGTTTAGGCATCAACAGGCTTGCAGTTGCTTATTTTATACCTTGATCTTTTCATTCAACTGTGTGTGTTTGCAGATGTTCACAATTTGAAACAAGATTGTAATTAGGTAAGCTTCCTGGTACTGGCAAACTACTTTTGCACTGCCTTTCTGAAAGGAAAAATACACAGTGCTGAAAACTGTAATTGAAATAAACCACTCTTTATTCTTTGCTGTAATTACCATAATGCAATTCTGAGCACAGGTGGGAATTTTCTATTAATAGGACTTGTTTAGAATAAAAAAGAGAAAATGGCAAGGAATGATGCCAACATTTGTTTCCAAGAGAGTTCTACAATTACTTTAGAAAGGGGTAGTAACAAATAATTTCCTAAATGACAGGGTTTGGTTTGGTTTCATTTATGTGTTTGCATGCTTGCCTTTTTGAAGCTATTTAAAAATTTTAGTATTTTTAGTATCGTATGTTTATATTTTATTTCCAGGGGTGCCTCCCAAACTCCTTTTTTTTTTGTCCATCCTCACTGCTGATCTACATAAATACTCCCAGATTTACTACTTGATTGGCATGTATCCATTAATACAAATGACTTACTATGCTACACAGCAAGTACACGTAGACCTTGAGAGACCCCCCCGAGTGGTCACCATATTCACAGCTGCTCCAGGAACAATTCTTTAACTCCAGTGTATACAATCTTAGTTCATATCAATCCACTTACTAAGCCTCTACTAAACAACTGAAACTTCCAGAGAAATTCAATCACTCTCTATAAACGTGCCATCCTCTGGCATGATTTTGTGTCTTGTGTGAAGTAATATTCTTTCCCATTTGTTCCTATCAATCAAATAATACCCTGAGGAATGAAGACTTAGTCTTTGCTATACTTTCAGTTGGTTTCACTGCAAATTTTATTCTTGTATATGAATGTATAAGCACTCTTAATATTGGTATTGTGGGGAAAGGAAAGAGGTTCACAAGCTGACTGAATGAGAGAGATGATTTTTTTCTTTATGTTTAGATGGGTTATTTTTCTTTCATTTTTCTATCATCATTTGCTTTTGCGTCATGGGTCAGGATATGCAGTTCTGTCTGTCTGCTCTGCCCTGTTGGGTCAATATTTTATATACAACTGATAAAGCTATATATGTACTGGCTTTTTTTTTTTCTTCTTTCCAAACCGAGTCTTGATTCATCAGAAGGTAAAGGGAAAATAACTTTTAAAAGCTCTGGGCTTAGAAGGAAAGGATCATGGGTGTCAGGGGCTGAATGAGAACCATGACAAGACGCCAAAGATCTGAGGATGTCCTTGAGCAGTAAATCCTATGGGCTATTCACCAGGTAGTCTTATCTTACAGTACCCTGTCTCCCTACCGAAGACAACATTGTCTTTGAGTGTATTACTTCTGAAATGCAAGGGACTGAGTTCTTTAAAAAAAAAAAAAAAAAAGTTACAAGGATACTAGATAGAACCGCCATCCCGTAAGTCCTTCCCCAGTCATGCTGCTGCACACCGACAGCCCAGCTGAGCAGCAGATGGGGGCAGTTGTAGGCTCTGTGGAAGGACACACAGCTCTTCATTGACTTTCTTCCATTCCTCAGGCAAATTTGACCTTATGGTAATAGGGATTTTGCTTTCTTCAGAAGATGACAAAGCTCAGAATTATTCCCTTTTTGAAATTTTTTCTGAGTGTTTCACAATCTAAGGATTTCTTCTTTGAGGTGAAATTGGTATTTGAGCATTTGCACCTTCTTTTACGCTGTCTTAATGTCATCCTTTTTTTTTGTTTGTTTGGTCTCTCGCTCCCCATTTATGTGTATAAAATAATCTCAGGAATTTTTGTCATGTTCAGGTAAGCTGATCTCAGAGATCACCTCTAATTCTGCTCTTAACACTATATTCAAAGACTTTGTGTGTATTCTTTTGGTCAGCTGTGAATGGGTCAGGCAGTTGGACTAGATGATCATTGTAGGTCCCTTCCAACTGAAATATTCTATTCTATTCTGTGCTTTCCCCTCCGAGGTGTAGTACTTTGCTTTATTTGTGTTACATCTTGTTCACCATTTGTTTTCTCAGTCATACTATCTGAATGAAAAAATAAGATAGTAATAGTTTTACAATAAAAAATTGTTTTTTGTTTACCTGCAAATTTTATTCATGTATTACTTCTTGCAGTCCACTGCAAGAGGTTAGTCTATAGCGTGATTACAGCAGGCTTTGGGCTTTCATCAATTTCAGTGGAGTTCTCTTATGAAGCCCTGATGTTAAGCCCATATGAGCAATATGGGTCCTAATTTCTCTATCTGCAGTACCTGCTTCTGAGTTTTTCCCTGCTTTGTGTGTGGAGGGGAGGGGTTATAACAAATTTTAAAAGCCTGGTTTAATCTTTCATGTATTTTAGGATCTTGACAGTGCTATAATAGGGAGACAGAGTTTGGAGATGGAGATCAGAAACCTCCAAGATAAACTGACTGCTAGCCAGAAAACTTTGGATGCCTCAAAGCAGGAACTGCACCATCTGAAGAAATCTTCCAGTGAGCTGGATGGAAGCTTGAAGAGCAGCAGAGAAGAGGCCAGGACTGCTCAGAGCTCTTTAGTGGCTTTTAAAGAGCAAATTGCTGCCCTACTCAGCAATGGATCTGCAATAGTTAAACCTTCTGAGAAGGCCATTTTGGAGAGGATCCAAGAAATAAGTTGCAAAGAGGAGAGTAAAGAAATAGTAAGTCACTACTGCGCTTGCCCAATGTGTGTATTTACTCTCTTTGGATCCTTTTTCATTTTATTCATCTGTTAGAGTATTGTTTCCTTCTGCTTAGGTTTTGAAATTACAGAAACCTTTAATTTTGTTGTCTGTTGATTAGAGATAATAGGTGAAAAGCATCTATGTTTTATTAAGTAGGAAGAGGTCAGAAATGAAATTAATAATAGATGCTGTTAACAAGAAAAGACATGGAATGGTCTTTCAGTTAAGACATTTAAATTTTATTTCAGTGCCACTTAGCGGACATCAAAAGTGGCTGTGTGGTCGCTATGATTTAGTGGAACATGTGAACAAGTATGGATTTGCTGCTACAATAGTGACTTCAAGGACTGACCTGTTTCTCAAAGCATACATAATTGATGAGTTTCCCCAGGCAACTTCTTTCCCTCCAATCCTTAACACTTGTACCTAAAGAGAAGAAAGTATTTTTACACTTACAGTTAAACATTGTTGAAACCGTAACTGTTCACCATCCAGGAGAAAGGTCATAGGAAGGCAGCTGGGTATTCCAATGCTCTGGCTCGAGGGGTTTTGGCTGGTAGTGTTTGCAAAGGTCTGTTTGCATGTACAGGTAGAGAAGGGACAGCTCAGAAGGAAGGCGAGCCAGAACACAGTCTGACCAATGTCAGTATCCTGACACTGCGCTGAGGCTTCTCAGTTGCTTACATGGGCATATATTAATTTTGTCAGTGAGGACTATTATTTAATTAAAGTCACACATTAAATCAAAAGCTGTTTTCACTAAGCCACTGAAAACCAAGTTCTGTGTCCTTGCCAGATTTTAAGATTCCAGCATCTCCTGCTGATGTGATAATTTTTTATGTTAGCAAATGTTTTTGTATTCTGACCAAGACTGGAAATAGCTCTTGAAAATATCCCTGTGCATTTTGATTAAATATTTTGTTAAAAAATACAAACCAGCTCTCCTATACCTTAGTTTGAGAGTCAGTATGCCAAATTTCAATGAAAACAAGCTTTGTGAAAATTATTAACATTTGAAAGTGACCCACTGAAATGGAAGTGTGGCAGCAACTTTTTAATATAGAGGCTCTTTACAGTTTTGCTATATGTCATGGAGTGTTGTTTCCATAAGCAAAATGCTTTCAAATTGAAATCTAATGAGAATTTTATGTGCATGTGTGTTTGTACTATTTGGTGTTTTGGCATACAGTACACTCTGTTGAGATGTTGATTATTTTGAGAACTGCTGAGAAAGGGAAATTTAAGTTGACTGGTAGCTATCAAGTAAAAAGGTTTTGCTCCTGGAAATGCTTTCAGGTGACCTACTGCTCTTGTAAGATTCAGTTGCGGCTACTGAATGTCCAGTATGTAGAATGTCCAAATGGCTACAAAGTCCATTTGCGTACTACGTTGAGCAGCTGTTAGTCTCTTTGTGGATATACTACAGTACATGCATAGTGCGTGCTACTTATTTCAGTTCTTATTGTTCCTGATTTTATTCCTTAATATTAGCTTTATATGCTGGGTTGCCCACTTGATCATCTTGCAGACTGGTAGTATTGGGGAGGATTCAAACTCAGTCTTTATTTTGTTGCAGATACAAACTTTTCCAGCTGTTTGAGAGGAATGTGACTGGTTCTCCAAATAACAGCATTGCTTGGAGAAGTCATGTTCTGTTACAGAGAACTACTGTAAAATATACAATAATAAACTATTCTTTTTCTAAACAGCTGTGGTTATTCTTATTTTAGAGGTAAAGAAACTGATGTTCAGAAAAACAGGTAGTTTTCCATAACAGTGTTAAAATTCATTTATTTGGGTGCTATGCTCTAACCTCTCTCTCTCCCCTCCTCCTTCCCCTCTCCCCCCCCCCTGCCCCCCCAAAGACCTGTTGACTTTTGCAATGGAAAATAACTCCCTTTTTTGGGGGGGGGAAGGGGGGGGGGGGCGTGTCTGAGGATGGAGACAGATTTGTTTTTCAGTATTATTGCTATCAAAATTAAATATATGTGCTAAAAGGAAGCCTTTGTTAACTAAGAACAGGTATCAGCTCCAATCTGCCACTGCCTAAATCTGTGCTTTGGAACTAAGATGCTGGTCTTACAGTTGCCAGCTTTTGTTGGTTTATTTTTTTAGATAGTATAGGAGCTATGTCAGGTATGTCTAGCGTAGCATTCTCCCTCTGCTAGCAAATACAGCAACTGCCTTCTATACTTCTAGCAATACTCCCCCAAAATGCTAGTGCTTTCTAAAAAAAAAAATTGTGGCTCAGTTTCCCAAACCGTAAATATTAGCTTTAAATTTAATATTGCTTGGTGAATTTGGTCATTGTAGTTGAATGATGAAGTTTTGTGGATCATTGTATTTGCTACGTATGTTAAGTGATGAAGCTTTAATGTTTTACTGCTATGACTCATTTGGAAAAATTTATTTGCATTGCCCCAAAGTGAACTATGTTACTAAAGCAGTGCTGGCATCTATTCTCAGAAGAGTTTCTATATTAAGATTAGGGGCTTTGAAATAACTAAGCTAAAATGCTAATATTATGCACCTATGAATCTGTTTCTAATAGAACGTAGACTTTGTCATCAAAAAGTTGTTTTACAGTGAACTGCTTTTCTTTCTGCAAATCAGAATTAAAAAACCCATTTTTTAAGTTTCCATTTGTAAACTGCTACAGTCAGATTTTCTGTGAAATCTGAAATGCTCTTGAAGATTATGTCTCCTAATTATGGTGATTTTGGTATTTGAAGGGCATCTGAGTTAGTCACAGTCTGTATACAAGCCCTTAGCAAAAATTGTAATTTCATTTGAAAAAAATCAGCATATACTTTGACAATGTCCAGTGATAGGAAATCTATTGCAGGATTAAGAAACTGCTTTGAATCAGTGTCCTAATGATCTTTTCAGCAGTTACAGTAAGATGTGTATAATCTGAATATGTTTGGACAGTTCTTAGATGTTTTTGTTATTTATTATTTGTAACATACCAGAGGGGTTCACGGGCACCAGGAGTCCAAGGCAAGCAAATGTTCTCAGTTCATACAGAGCCCAGCCCTGGTTTGGGTTCAGGTCCTTTCTGTTTGACAAGTTTTGTTGCAGATCTGTTGCAGCAAATTAAATTCATATGGCCAAAACTGTTTCTCTTGACTACCTGCCCATCTGACCTGAGGTAGGGACAGCAGATCTGATTGTAGATTGTCTTAATTTTATCAGTTTTTCTCATTGCATATCGATATACAGACTCTTAAATGCCAAAATTGATTAGGTTCTACTACTGCTCCCATTAAAATCTCCTGTTGTTCTCATTTCTTAATGATTTTTATGGCAATGTCATAAATGCATATTTAGTTTTAGGGATTTATCCACTTTACCCTCCCCAACAAAAGAATTGAGTGGAAAATAATTTGGGAAATTAAATTAAACATTGATAAAAGCAGAGTAATATACGTACTGACTTAGGGTTGACCAAGAAAACCCCAAACCAACTAGAACGTGAGAAATCATTAGGAAAAAAGTTGAGAAGAAAATTAAACCCATAATTATGCCACTGTATAAATCCATGGCTGCTGCATTCTGAGTAGCACACACAGTTATGATAATTTCATTTCAAAAAAAGGGCCTTCAAAAAGTATCACAAAGGGCCATGAGAGTGTCTAGAGGCTTCCATGCAAGGAAAGACCCAACAAACAAGAACTTCTCAGCTTGTGATGGTGAGTGCAATGCAGTAAAGCAAAATACAAGTTGTAAGTACCACGATAAGAGATGTGGCCACTCTAATGCTTTTCAGCTGGCAGGGATCTTAAAAAAAATTTGTACTAGGTGCACACGTGTGTGTGCATATATGGGTACATATAAACCAGTGGAAGTTTAAGGTAACATCTTACCAAACCAGAATGGTATAGCTTATTGATTGTCAAGATAATACTAAGAAGATGAGAATGTTTAGTTGTTATGTTGGAAAAGAAGAAAAAAAATTGCCACTATGATGTGAAGGACCTTGTAACTTCATCCTACATGCTGCTTTTTTGCATTCATCCTAAGTCCACCATGTGCCTGTCTCTGTGACTTTTGGGCTGTTGTGGGAAATGCCCTACCGACTGCATAGCTGTAGCCAACTTTCTGTTCTGGTGTGCTGTGGGGCTGGGCCTGGTGCTTGCATATGCCCTCTTCTTAGCACAAGAAAAAATAAAAGCTTAGCACAAGAGAAAAGTAAAGCTCAGGAAGATTTTACTGAGGGTTATTTAGTTGCAGCAGGGATGAACCCTGCTGTCCTCAAGGTAGGAGCTGCCCCTGGAAATGAGTATTTGCAACTTCTTGTAACACAAGAAATAAAAGGTCTTCGTTTGAAATTATCTGGTAGCCACATTAAAACAAAAAGCAGGAAGTGGTTTTTTGCAGGCTGGCTGATCAAGCTGCACAAGTCATTGGCACAGGAAATTGTGGAGGTCAGAACTGCAGGACCAAAAATGCAGCCCCTGTAAGTCGCTGGATACAGGCATGGATGGGTAATAAGGGTGAAACTCTATTTTAGGAAATCCCTAAGTTGTTGATTGTCCCTAAGCCAAGGATGAAGGTTACTCCAGGATGCTCTGGAAGACAAACTGACAGCTTGGTGGTT
The DNA here is from genome assembly GCA_035582835.1 of Phoebastria nigripes. Lineage (NCBI taxonomy): Eukaryota > Metazoa > Chordata > Aves > Procellariiformes > Diomedeidae > Phoebastria > Phoebastria nigripes. Next base: position 291,118 of record JAYKAV010003237.1, read on the forward strand.
TTGTGGTCTCACCTTCTGCGGCATGATCCCTCACCTTCTCATGTTTATGGACCTTTGAAGCCTGTAAAAGCCCCACGCGGATGGGCTGTGCCCAGAGCCACTCTGCAGCCTGACAAAGGGGCTCTGGGTTCTCTGGCAGCAGCGTGTCTCTGTGGGCACAAGTTACTGAAAGCTTTTTTTTCTTTCCTGCTGAGTGATATGTGATGCAGAAAAGCATAAAATGTGTGTGCGGGTTCTTGCAGTTTTATTATTGTTTAGTGTTTTCTACCACTGTACAAGCAGCAGTAATTTCTCAGTGTTTTTTAGGCAGGTTGGGTGCAAGCTATTGTTTGTATTTAATTGCAGTCTAAGTTGGAAACCTTTCTGTGCCACTAAAATTAATGGGAGTTGTGTGTGCTTATTGTTCATTTTATTAACAGGAGGCAAACAGATGCTTAAAATGAAGGGACTGCTTGGAGATGAGTGTCTGAACACTGTGTTACAAATGCAACACAATTAATTACATAACCAAATAATTATATGACAGTAAGAAGAGGAGAGAGGGAAAGAGGGAAGCAAGCAACTTTTTGGATAGAACTGTCTTTCAGTATTTGGCGGTAGAGTAATCAGATGCTTTCAAGCATTTAATTTATAAGTAGTTTACAACTTAAAATCCATTACATTATATGTAGGTGTTGCAAAGTTAACAGTGTAGAGCTAGAAGTGTTTTCAGAATTGTTAGTCTAGTTTCTTGTTATGAGATTTTATCCTTTTAGCCTTGGGCTTTGGCTAGATTACAGAATTTTTTATTTATTTATTTATTTATTTAGCAAAATCTTTTCGTTAAACACTCTTTAACAGTTAACAGTTGGGAAGGACTCCTCTGAGACTTAGCTATCCATATCTACATTTTCACCTACGTGCTGCATGTATTTTCTAAATCACTCTTATCTGTTTTTTCCACTCAGCTCCTCGATAAACTGGTGATTTTATTGGCTTATTTTAAAGAATGTTAGTTGACTGCCAAGTATTGCTGGTTTGCTAACAACTTGGGAAAGTTTGTGTCTAAATTAGTTTGTATTAATTTTTTATAGATACTAGCCCGTTTTAGTTGGTTGACTCATCTTAAATACGGTTTCTGCTGTTCAATTTTGGGTGTCTCACATGTCACCACTTCTGCCATTTTCGCCTGGTGGTTACGGGAGATTTTTCTCTTTCTGTCTTTTTAAATGTATGTATTTTAAAGATAGATATTTTACCCTCTTTTTAATAATTTGAGAATGCATCTTTCATATCTTTCTAACATTTCCACACCCACCTAACCCCGCATGTTTTGTTGCTTTGCTTGCTCCCTAGATGGTATCTCAGCTTGAAACCCAAATAGCTAAATTGACTGAAGCTTTGGAAAACCAGACCAGATTGTACCAAGAAGCTCTGGAGAGGAGCAGGAAAGCTGAAAAATGTTCTGAGACTTTCCAGGATCATCTGAAACACTTGGAAGAGGAATTACTGTCTGTAGATCTGATGCAAGATGGTTTGAAGCTTGAGAGACAAAAAGTAGTTGCATGCATTATTTTCTTTCACATAAAAGTCACTAAAGACAGAGATACAGCTAGTTGTATTGCATTGATCACCTAGAGTATTACTCACAGTACTGCAAGTAATGCGAATTAGCAAAGTCAGGCATCATATAGGGAGTAGTAATATCTTTTCTTTGACCAACAATTTTAGTTGGAAAAAGTAGCTAAGCTTTTGAGTTCAAAGTCCATTTAATGTGAAAGAAAACCAGATTAAAAGAAGTCTCTGTAAATACATCAGAAGTCCTTCAAGGATTCTCTGATCTCAAAGCTTTCTCTGATCTCTTTGTCTTTCTCCAATATATCATCTGGTCTGCAGTCTCTCAAGATCTTGCAGTTCTTGATTCTTTTATATCCTTAGACCATCAAGGCTACCAGGATTTTTTTATTAATTGTATGAATGAACACACTGTTAGCCTATAACACATCCGCCTACTAAGAGTTTGAAAATGACATAATACCTGGAAAGCTAAACCAGCCATCCAATACAGCTAAGAAAGACAAAGTTGTAGCATATGTCCAGGCCAAGATCAATGCTTAGAAAGTTGAATTTGCAAAGAATCAACACGTTGGTGCTGTCTGTTTTGCATTAGTCTATGATACAATAACTTTTATGAATGGAGCATCCACCACACTGGGAGCAAAACAGAAAATGGAGCTGTTCCTTCCTCTCTGCTTCCTCTGTGAAGAACATGTGGCCCTAGTTTCTTAATTTATCTCTAGATTTTGCTGCAATAAAGAGATTTGTGTTGTGATTTTTTTCTGTTAATGAACAACTTCAGTGCTTTCTTCTGCTGCCGCTTTTAATTTTTTGAACCATAAAACAAAACAAAAAGAGATTCTTGCTATGTTTTATCGTCTTGGGCTCAAGCAGCAGTTATGGAACTGGTTTGGTGGGTTTTTTTGTGTTGTGTTTTTTGTTTTTGGTGGTTTTTTGTTTTGTGTTTTTGTTTTTTGGTTTTGTTTGTTTGGGTTTTTTTGTTGTTGGTTTTTTTTTTTTGCAAAGATTATGACCTGCAACAGAAGTAAGAGAAAACAAAGGCAAACGTAGTTCTTAGTGAGAAGGAGAGCTTTGGATTTTGCAAGAGAGGCTAATTGAGACCGGGGAACTAACGCAATTTTTAAAGAGCTAGCAGGGCAGGACAAAAGAAGGAAAAACCAGATTAAATAATATTTGATATCTGTATGTGTTCACATCAGTAAACCAGATGGAGATGCAATTAAAATAATCTTTAAAGCAATTTGTAAACCAATAACTGTTATTTCTAAAACTTGCTGTTCCAAAGAAGGGCAAAAGACTGACCATGTTAACATTCCTGCATCTCCTCAGACCACATCGGATCTCACCCATGGCATCCCTGGTACCAGTTTTATCTGTTTCAGAGCTCACAGCAGTGGGCAATCACAGCACTTGCAATTAGTTGGGATGTAGCTGTCCTTTCTAACTTACTTCTCCCTGCCAATTCCTGGTCGTGTAAAGCAGCAGAGCCACAGACAGGAACTGGAATCAGAAGCAGACACACATACCTAGTGCTCTTCTTACTGCAGAGGAGCAAAAAGCAATCTGGTCTTGCTAAGAAGATAAATACAGTAGGTCCAGGGATTTATGAACAAAATAAATGTTGACTAAAAAAGGACAAATGGAGAATTTGCAATTGTGTCAGGAGCATGTACTATAAACATACCCTTTCAGTACATTATTTCTTGTGGATAGTGGACTTGGCTATGTTATAGTTAGTTGCCAGTGTAGAGGGAATTGCTTTTAAATTGTACTTCAGGGCATTTAACAAAGTTTTATTATTCTTTTACTGACTTTTCCACATCTTATATTAGTATCTGAAATTTCTGGAGAAACTTAATGAGAAGATGAAGCTGGATAGCCTAGCAGCAGAGGTTGGATTTGATATGAATGTGGATGCGATTCTAGCCCGGCTAGAGCAGTTAGTGAAACTGGAAGGTGATGCAGTGATTGAAAACAAGGCTATGGCATATAGCCTAAGAAGGAAGGTAGGCAAAAAAGACATACCATTACTGTTTGTTTCAAAGATAAACATTGTTATGGCTGTGTTTCTATAGTGGCTTGCTAGAGGCAGTAGATTAGACCTTCATGTATGTACAAGGAATTTCAAAGATGTCCATTACATAAAAAGAAGATGGTAAACGTTTGCAAACTGTGCAAACAGACTGCATATTAAAACAACTAAAACCACCGGTCGGTTAAATACATGATACTGCTTTTCACAACTTCTTAAATACATGTATAAAGTTATGCATGTTTATATGTGCACATATGTCTACTTTTTAATACACATGTATAATATACTTCTGTAAACATCTACTGTTGATATTTAAATCTAAAAGGATCTGCTGGGAAGAGGGGCATCTTACACAAACTTCTCTAGAAACGAGTAGGATGTTGGTTGTACTTCACCAAGAATTTCAACATTTCCAGCAAGAACCGTGCTCCTTTAGGAGCAAATCTGTTCAAATTTGGTCAGACACCCCTCCATCATCCTGTTAACGACAGAGTGAAATCTTCTGGTTTTAGGCTTATCAGAATGGTTTGGAGCTTAGAATTAGGTCTGTTTAAGGTTTAAAACAACACTGTATTTTTTCTGGAAGCAACTGCCTCTTTAGCAGGGAGTATAGTAGGTATGTTAATACTCCTCAGGTGTTCCAGAGTAAAGCCTGGCAGCTCAGCTCAGGTAAACTGAAAACAGGTAGCTCCCTGAGCACCAAAATTACAAAACTAAGCTGCTGGACCTTGTATTGGAGCAGTGGATGAAAGTTTTCTTATTTCTGTACGTTGATTCCCCTTCTTGCACACTAGCGTTAATTAACTGATTAAAGATTAAATATCTTAAACTACCACCTCTGAAACCACTGTCTCCTTAATGAATCTCTCTTACCTCTTACCATTTGACTAGTGTCTTATACTTCAGACAATCTCGGATGTTATGAATGATGCACAAGTATTTATGTTCAGATGCAGTCTATATGTAAAATCATTCTAAAAGGTAGTGCACAAATTCAAGGATGGAGAAGCACAATGAATTGGTAATATAAGAGGTATCAAGTTAGTGTTTATATGTTTATACTGCTTTACAGAGTTTTCAAGAGAGGAATAGGACTTCAGGTTAAATATGCAATATGGGGATTAAATTTGCAAAACAATCTGTGTAGTACCATTGTCTTTCACATTATTTTTTTCAAATATCCTTGTGTTTGGAAAACTAGTTGAAGACTCAGAAAGAAAAACTTGAAAGCAAAGAGCTGCACATGAACCTTCTGCGGCAGAAAATAAGCCAGCTGGAAGAAGAGAAGCAAGTAAGGACCGCCTTAGCTGTGGAGAGGGACGAGGCCAATCTCGCTGTCAGAAAGTTACATAAGATGATAGAGAGGTTACAGAAGCAGCTTGATCTGGCAAGGGAAACAAATACTGATCTCAAAGCCAAGCTGTCTGAAACCAATGAACTTAAGGTGAGTTAAAAGGTTACATTTGTGCTTCTATCCATTTTTCTGTTCCAGTTGGATACAGCTGGAGTTCATTTACAATAAATGTGTTCATGGACAACTGCTCAAATCCATCTAGGTGGGGAAAGCAAATATAATATTACAACGTTTTGGGTATTTTGCAATTTGTCTTGATATACTAAGTAGCATCTGTAAAGCACAATGTAAATTTTCAGGCTAGTGTAAGAAAAATACAATACATGCATCCTTGTCCTTCCTGTTGATATGGCTGTAATCTTATATTTTCCCATACATTGCTCACAAAAGATCTATTCTGATAGGTATGGGGAGGAAAAAAAGGTTTTTTCCTGCATAAACCAGGCAAGATGCTAAATTTTCATTGTTCCTGTGTTTTATTACATTGCAGCAGTAATAAATTACCTGCTTTAACTCAGGTGAAAACAAGTAGTTTGCAGTCATTGATAGCTTGCCACCACTGGAAGAAAGGAAGATTGATTTTATGTGAGTTTGTGTCTTGTGGCCGATGGAGTGAAATAGATAAGTAGGTGCATGTTCCAGCTGAAGGATTTTTACCAGCAAAACATTTGGCAACTCTTTTTCATACTGTTTTTCCAGGGGCTAGTAGAGAGTGAACTCCCACTGTGGGTTTTTGTCTGTCCAGTTATCTCTTTTCACAAAACCTGTAGAGAATTAACTGTCTTTGAAACAAAAATCTTTTTGTTAATTGAGCTGAAATTGGCCAGTCTCCTTTAACTTTTCAGTTCACATGTACATGTGGTTTCATCAAGAACCCATAAGAAACCACATTAAAGTGCTTACTCATGATTACTCCTGATTATCGTTATTATTTGTTCATGTTAGATGAAAAAGTGTGGCAAATTTAACATTACTTTATGTTAATGCAGATCAAAACTTTGGAGCAGAACAGAACAATAGAAGAACTCAATAAGTCTCAAGGCAAATTGGAAAGAATGAAAGAAAAGGCTGAGAAACAACTTACCTCTGTCAAATCAGAACTTCTTTTAAAGGAGCGTAAAGCTACTGAAGATAAAGAAAAAAACAAAAATACGCTAGAAGCAGTTACCAGTGAGATGAAGGTGCTTAAAACAACCCTTGCAGAATTAGCAAAAAGAGAGAGACAGGTAGGTGTATAGGTATTTGACAAGTGCTAACTGTTACTTAGAATATAAGAATGTGGTATAGGTGGACCAGCTATCCAGCTGTGCTGAAAACTTTTGTGAACATTATTAAACAAGGAAATTTTAGCTCACACTTGTGAGCCAGAGTGGCAGCTGTGATTCTGAAAGGCAAAGCTATTTTTCAAGTTACATATGCAACAGAACGAATAATAAATACAGGCATTGTTTTCTTTGTTCACTGCAAAATATTGTATCACCTTTTGGAGAAGTATAAAAATACTTTAAAATCCCAGTATCTTTTTAAGGTATGTTTTTTCCATATATCTTAGGCATAAAACTTATTTGCATGTTGCCATGTATAGGCCATAAATTCAAAGAATGTTGGAAAAGACCAGAAAATTAAAAAAAAAAAAAAAACCAAAAAACCAAAAAACAAACCAAACAAACAAACAAAACACCAAAACAAACCAGACTTAATATTGAATGTAACTGTTTTGGATTGATTTGTGACATATAACTTTGTTAAAGTTTAGGTAAGAAAAATTTTTGTGGTAACTCACTTTGGGGGGGAGGGTGTAAGGAGTTTGTGGGAAACACATTAGTAAATGTGTTCCATTCTAATTTCAAAAAATTGTGAAGTATGTATGTCATTGCCCTGCATATTGTGTTTTGTAGCAACATTATAGATGGCATAATTGTTGAAAGCCAATGGGATACTTCTTTAAAGTAAAAAATGTGTAATTTTAAATTCTTTATTCCAACTTTGTTAGTTTTTCCAGCTAAAATTTTTATGCTATATGTTGGCCTTAGCAATAACTCTGGATGAAATTTAAGAATGCTATTTCAAAAAATTGAGTCTAGAAAAGTATTGTTTTGCTCACATGGAGAAAAAAACAACCACCTGGGGACCTTTCTTCCTGGAAAGCTTTAGCACTGTTTTGTTTTATCATGAAGATTAGAAATTTGGCAGGAAAATTTAATTTCTTCATATGTCTCATGAGGAAACAAAGCATCCTGCACAAAGAAGAAGGTATGAATTATATTCAGGAAATTATTCCATGGAGTCATACATTGAGTACTTGCTAAAAACATAGAGATGTTGAATTTTTACTGACTGAACCCAAGGCGTTTCAAGCCACTTGAATACTGTTGCAGTGTTCTTTGGCCAAATTTGAAGAACATGGGAAAAGTGAGGTAAGTGGGCTACAAAGTGCAGAATGCTCAAGCACAGCATAGTGCTAGTTCTCAAGCTTTCTGGGTTAGTGAAAGAAAAACGTCAACTTATAATTCAACAGCATCCACAATCATCTGCATCACAGGAACATTTCAAATACCTGCAGGTGGAACTATACTGCTAAACTGGGAGCAAAGCTGTTTGCAAAACCGATGCCTGGTACTTGTGCAGTGCTGATTAGCAGTAATGGCATTTTAAGAATATAAGAATTGCCAGTAATATTCATAGCATACTGTCCTGTATCTTAACAGTTTACTTAGCTAAAATTTGTCCTTAAAATAAAGCTACTGTTGCTAAATCAGAGAATTCATTCTAAACTCTCTCTCTCACTAATCAACATGTGAGGTTTTTTTTCTGACTTCTCCGGAACCATTACCCAAGGAGAATTCCTTCCTTATCCCCAACCCTGTGTAGTTCTTCACCTGCTTTGGACTCACCCATTCTTCCGTCTCGGGAAAGCTAAACAAGACCAGACTTCTCTCACTCTCTGTAAAAGGTAGCAATTGCAGATGTTAAATACTTCTCTGGGCACGTGTGTATATATTTAATCTGAATATAAGCACAGCCATGTCATCTGTGTGTGTATGCATGTTAAGAAAACGACTAGAAATTGAAATTGCCGTTATCTGATGTAGTTGTTGATGTGGCCAGGTTGACCACTTGTACGTGCATTTGCATGTTTTTTTTCAGGTATACTCTGCTTTCCATGGATATCACTATGTGTAATGTTAAATAACATCATAATACTGCGTGGCTATTTTCCATGCTGTCAAAATTAAAAGTATGCAGAACTGAACTACTGCCAGCTGGTTAAGACATTGATTTGTCTTGTGATCATAAAGGCAGGCAGAACATACCCAAGTGAAGTCAGAAATTAAGATCAGATTGAAATAACTTAAAAAAGAACTTAAAATTAACTCATAATTGGTATTTAACACAGTGTTTCTGGTTGTTCTTTGCTCTTTAGACTAGTAATTCCTACTAAGTTTAAGAGGAAAAACTAGCTTTGGCATTTCTGTGTTTTGTTCCCCCCCCTTTTTTTTTTTTTTTTTTTTTAAGAGAATGCACAGAATCAAAGCATCCAAATTGTTAGAAGTGAAGCCCTGTAAGAAAGGTGTAATAACACTGCCAGTCTGCTTTAGGATTAACAGTCAGCTCTGGTGATTGTAGTGAATAACAGCAAAGCGTGCATATTCTTGGGTAGACATATAAAACCATTAAAAAAATGGCGTTCGAAGCATTATTAAGTCATACTGCAGAGTAAAAACCAGGGAGGTGAAGCTGTATGTGAAGAGTCAAAAAAAGTAGAGATTACTAGAATGGATATATAGTGGGGAATTAGTTGGATATATTGAAATTTTACAAGAATAAGTGTAAGTTTACAGATATCCATACTGGATTTCCTCTGTCTGTGGGGTGAACAGAAGACCTTTCTGACTTCATATATCATTATTGCGTATTTCTGAAAATAAATAAATATCAGTATAGCCAACATTTGTTTTAATAAGACTAGATAAAGGGTATGCATAATGACTGATGACAAAAGGATGTCACAGGGAATGGTAACATCAGGTTTTGATGGTTTTGTTATAAGGATTTTTTCCAGTCTTAGTTTCCCCTTTTTTTTTTTTTTCTTTTTCCTTTTCTTTCTTCTGTCTTTCTATTGGAATAAGACCCCTTCTACTTTCTTGTAGGTACAGGGTGAAAACAAAATGTAGTGTCTGGTTTTCACTTCTGCTCCCCCCTCGTAATATCTTGGGTTAATGCTCTAAATTGCATTCATTTCCTCTCTTTTACTTTAGATAATTTTACTCTCTGGATGGAAGGTGCAAAGAAAATTTATCATGAGTGCTTACTGCTGTAGCAAACCTTTGGTTTTAAGTCTTTAGTGATGTTTGTCTTTTATTATTTCTCTCCTTTACTTCAAATTGTGACTATCTTAGAAATATTAACTGCTATTGAAGAAAGCCTTAAATAGAGAGTTAGGTGGTACTTCTATTAGCTTGTAGTATTTCAGCAGAACTGTTGTGTTCTTAATACCTCTGTTGCATTGTTTTTAAAGCTGAAATACATTTCTCATCTAATTTTTTTTTTCTAGTGCAAGATTTTAAAAAGTTGTTCGTGAGGTACTTACAGCACTGTATCCACTTAAGAGTGTAAACATGCATCTTGCTCCATGTGAGACATGTGATAGCATTCTAAAGATCGTCCAGCGTGTATCATTTGTTGCTTTTGTTTGGAGTTTTTAAAATTCAGATTGGTGTTCCCTGGCGGGGCATTTTTGCATCCAAGAGTGATGGTTCTCTTTGTCAGTTTATGTGGAGAATTTCTCTTTGTAGTCAACCCTTTTTCTGCATTTTCACTGAACTACAGCTTTGTCTGCACTGTACTTTATACACCACAATATAATAGTCAGAAAAGTTGTTTCTGTATAAGTGTTATTCCATTAGAGTGGGAAAAAATCCTCAATTTACAACCCACATAAATGAATGGCTTAAAGGCTTTCTTTAAGGGCTTTGTGTGCTTTCCAGTTTAGGTTATTTGCTGACGAAAGTTATTGAATTCTTAACATATTTATTGTCCATTCAGTATAGCTATGACCTGCTTTTCCCATCAGAAATGAAGAGCGAGATGRTTGTGTATACGTTTTAATTTGTATCTATTCCCTCTGGCAAAATTCTGCCGGATCAATAATCTGTGTCAGTGCAGCAAATTTAATTTGATTGCATTTGATACAGGGTTGTAGTGCAATTTGGTTTACTCACAGTTGCCATAATTAAGTTGAACAGCTTGCAATAGCAAAGATATGAGAGCAAGAAATTCGGTGCAAAGCGCGGACCCTAATGTTCTCCCAGGGGATCAGTTGGGTTTGCTGTACAGACATCTTGTGGGGGTTTAATTCATCCAAAGACTGGATCTTTGCAGAGGGCTGCCTTGATCTTTGAACATAAAGTCTGTATGGAAACAAATTCCAGCTCTCCTGCCTGCTCATTCTGTCTGTGATCCAGATGTTTAAAAAAAATCTTTAGCTTCTGCTAAATTGTACTTGCCTAGCACACTGCCAAAGCCCCACATCAGTGACCTCCCAACTTGGTGTTGAAGAGAATATATGGGAACTTGGGGGTTTTTGGTGTTATATTATTCCAAAGTTTCATCCAAGACATTGCACTGCCTTGGTAAGACAGATAGGTGGGACTGAATTCTCAAATCCTTCTGCCCTATACTGTCTTGGTTTCCATATTCTTTTTTTCTGAACTCATGGCAGCTCCTTAGGGTTTGTACTGGGATTAAACATACTGTCTTTGGCAAAGTCTTGGAACGGAGACCTCATTTTCAGGGTTTTTGCAGCTTGCCTCACAGATGTTATAACTGCTTTAGAGTTCTGCACAGCATTCTTGGGGATGGACACGTATTTCAGGAGTGCTTTTATCTCTGTTTCAGGAGCGCGTTTATCTCCTCCTTACCATTAATTGTCAGTATGATTGGTGGAGTGAGGGTGCTGCCACACCAGAGCGTGAGTCCGGCTTCTTGATGGTTTTGATGTTTCTGTGACATTTTGAGTCTCTGTCACGCTTGGGAATGGGGATCTTGACATTCAAATAGATAGCAAGACAAGCATATTTCCTCAAATAGGAACATTTTCCTCTTTTAATTGTGCATTGATGATAAGGGGTATTAAGGCATTGATCATTTGGGCTGTGTAATGCATTGTCCATTGAAGAGGCATTGAAGTTTGACTTACAATGATCCATGCTGTGAGTTGAGAAGAGTAAATCAGCATTCATGTTCATCTGATCTTAAGTTTTTAATCTAGTTGCTGGCAGGGTCACTGGTGATGACAATTACTTGTGGATGTCTGTCCATTTGGAACTGCAGAAAGAAAGCTGGTTTCTTTAATTACTTGCCAAATACCCTTCCTATGATATATTTTCAGCAGCTATGCACAGAAGAAAAATGAGCATTTCCCAGGCTGCATCTTGAATTTTGGCTGCATCCTGATTCCAAATCAAAGTCAGAGCGAAGGATGTGCCAAACCTCCACCTTTCTTCTAACTTCCTCCTTTCTGCTGTGGTTTCCACAAGAAAATGCAGGGTGGAGGGGAGTGGTGGCAGGCAGTGGTCAGGAACTTGAGGTCAGGACCAGCACCTTAGCCTATGCCATGGGATGCGTCCACCAAAGTTTCCAGTTGTTTGTATAGTTTGCAGTCATGTAGGTCAAGTACAACTCTTCTTCCCGTCTTTTCCTCAGTTTTCGCTCTTGAGTCAGCAGGGAAGATACACCTGTGAAGGATGCTAAAGAACACTTGAAACTGTGTTTTGTGTTCAAGATCCTTAGCACCTCAGCTGTTTACTTGTTTTGTTGTTTGAGATACTCCCCGAAAGGCTGTTTCCATCCTTTTCAGCTCTCTGTATTGAGCAACGGCAGAAATTCCTATATTTTGCACTGCTAATACAAATGCTTGTTTTTGTATGTATGCATATGTGTATATGTTTTTCCAGGCATCTCCTTTGCTTGGTATTTAATTTATTAGTAATTCCTTTCTGTTTGCTCTTGCAGCTGGCAGACTTCCGAGAGGTGGTCTCACGGATGCTGGGCCTCAACATTGCCAGCCTGGCTCTTCCTGACTATGAAATCATTACACGTCTTGAAGGGTTGATTCACTCTCATCAGCACCACTGCCTCCCCTGTGTCTGCCTCAAAGATGTGGCAAGGGCACCAGAGGAACACTTGCAAAGAAACATACAGCTTCTTCACTGAAACACACGTTTTGTAAGGAGACAGAACAAGTAAAATTTTATTTTGTGCTTCCCTACCTGCTAGACATGCATAGAAAACAGATACTTATTTCTGTTCCCTACTCTACAGATACCAACTCGGGCTGATTTTTAGTGTTTCAGTAGGGAGACTGAGCTGAATGGATAGAGTAAAGCCAGCAGGCTAGAGATAGCAAACAGAAAATCCCTGGGCAGCATAATACTTCAGTTATGAAAATGATAGGCAATATGTGAACAATGTATAGCCCTCCAGTTTCATTGCAGAGGCATTGAAGGCATGGGCCACCCAACATCAGTTCACAGTTTTGGGAAGTACTTGCTAATGAATGTCAGCTTCAGTGACATTCCTTGTGCTTTACCTCTGGGTGACAGGGATGAAATAAAGTTGTCCTGCTGCTGTTCCTCTTGCAAAATGGGACCTCTCTCTGCATTTTTACTCATAAGGACTTTAGCTTCAAGACAGTTAACTGGAAGTTAGAGGACTATCACAATTTTGGAACAAGGGATTTTTTTTCTTCTGTTTTCCTTAGTCTGCTCTTGTGCCAAAACAGAAAGTTACACTTTTTAGGCAAAGGCTCTTTCACAGGGTCCAGTCATGTGCCTGATGTAGATATATTTGGTAAAACTGCATGTTACCCTTGGTCATGGTGCCTTGAAAATTTTTCTTCTAGCTGCTGTATTCCTTGGGCAATTAATCCATAGGCCAAATAAGTGGTAGTTCTTCTGAGTTTATAAAAAGTTATTTTAAAATGCTTATCCCCTACAGAAAATAGTTGAATTACTAAAGTCTTTATTTTCAGAAAAGCAATGATGAGGTGTCCGGAATCACCTCTTAATCATAAAATCTGCTTGTCTATCACTCTTTCTGAGTGTTAAACTTCATGATTTTTTTAAAAGAAATTTGAACAATAAATCTATTTTAATAGCACACTCAAACATGATTCTATGTTTTTTAGTTGTCTCTTCCCATTATAAATTTTATATGAATGTGTAGAACAGTAAAGACGACTTACCTATTTATGTGTGACCATTGTGGACTTTCTACAGTATCTCAGCAAATGATAACTCACTCACTAAAACTGAGCACACTGTTTTAAGAAAAATGAGACTTTTTCAAGTCAGTATGGTAATTTTGGTATCTGGCTAGGGACTCAAAGCATTATAGGTTGCTTTTATTTCACTTGCCTCTGAAGAATCATTTCTCAGTGACTTGTTAGTAAAAAAACCAAAAAACACCCAAGCTTTTGCAAAATCATTTGAGGAGATATGGTGAATCATATATTCTTATGCTCCTGTGGCTACCTGGATTAAAATCAATTTCCTTTCTTGTTTTATAATGTAACATTGTTTTTCAGGTAAAGTTTAATAAATGGAGTAAAGGAAAAAGTTAATATTAAATTATATAGACTTAAACTTAGGAAAGCACCACAATTTCAAAGTAAAATAAAAGATTGAAATGTAAATATTTTTGGTGATAATGTTGGTTGGGAATTTAGAGGGTGGAAAAGGATGTAATAATTTTCTAATTCTTTGTGAGAAAATACAAGTAGTTTCAGCTTGTGTTTTGCTGGTTCTGTAGGCACTTCTGCTTGAGTTATTACTAAACAACAAAACCTGTTTTCTTCATCCACATTAATAAATATTATACAAAGCATATTTTACCATATTTTGGAAGTTAAATAAACTGCATTACAAAATTAGCCCAGATAATATATTCATAACTTTAAGAAATAGTCTCTGAGAGTGCCAGTCATCAAGTAAGTATGCATATTTGGCCATATTTTATGGTTGTGAGATGATTTCCTCATGTCTGCCAGGAGACTTAAAATCTCCTGCCATGCTCAGCAGCCCTGTATCCTGCTGCCCCGTGACCAGCCGTGGCACCAGCAGTGAAGTTCCAACCCCACAGAAGCCACCAGCAAAGTTCTCCGAATTACTTCAGAGGAGGCAGGTTTTCACATGACATCGGTAGCAAAGCTTGATTACTGTCTTGCGTGTTAAGCCAACAGAAAGTAGAATACGTTTTTTCTAATGCCTCTTTTTTCTTCTTCTTCTTCTTCCACAGTTGGATCTGTATTTTTTTGAAATATTAATGCTAATGTTCATCAAGGAATATGACCTCTTAGCTGACTATTAATATTCCCTGTATTTGCTTTACTTTTGGAAGAGTACTGACATCTTTGTTCATTTAGCCAAAGCAAATACCAAAAAAAAAGGTAAAGAAGTAATTTGACATGAACAAAGTTCAGGTGATTTTTGACCCATGTAATTTAATTAACCCCTGAACAAAGTTTAAACTGACTTGCAATCTTTTTTTAAGGTTTGTTTCATACAGCATTGAACGTAGTCTTCCTTTTGGAAAAAAAAAATATTAAAACAGGCTTATGAATGTTTTCAACATTTGTTTCAAATGTTTTCTTCTTTTTTAAACCAAGATGTATTCAACACAAGACAGATCTGATAGAAACCTGAAAGCGTGTATTAAGGCTGTGTCAGCAGACACCCCTCTTTCAGCAGATTATTTTTACTAGGTTTGTTTGTATTAATAAAAGGTATGGGATTAAGAGTTCGCTATCTGTTCATAATTACTCTCTTATTGTGGTAAAGGATTCTTGATTTATCAACAGAATACATATTAAAAAAAAGTAGTATGTGTGAAATCACAGAATGGTACAGTTACAGGGCTAGATTTTTTTTTCTCCAAATAATAGCTGAACCAACTCCAATGAAGACAACTTCATTATTTCAGATTGGCAGTGTTAAAAAAAAAAGGCAAAACTCAACAAATTAAAATGTTGCAATTGTAGATATTGAAATGAAATAATTTACATGCCATAAACATTGTACTAATAAAATCACAATGCAAATAGAAAAATGAGTATTATAACATTGAGTGTATTAAAATATATGCAACTGAATTTTTGTCTATACGGCATGTTGTTGATAATACATTCTTCGAAACATAAGAATTAATGCAGTAGAACCATGATTCCTCAAAGAAATTAAGTGCAAAAGCATTTAAACGCTTTGCTGAATTACAATTAGGAAGCATAAAGACAGATCACATTGAATTACTCTTCGACTTATGTTGCTCTAGAGTTTATTATTACTGTATAAAGCAGTTTGCTTGCTTTTCCACGTTTTGTTTCTGTGGATGATGTGTGCATCATCCACATTTTCCTAGGGCTGTTCAGTTACTGGATTATTTTGCACATTATGATGGTGCGGGGGAGGGGAAATATGAATAACCCAAGTCATAATAGATTTTAAATAAAAAAAAGCAGGTGGGGAATCAGGTACATTTCTAGAGAGAAAGACTACTGGATCATGTATTCTCCCAAACTTTTTCGTATGAAATAGAAGTATTTTTTAAGACCACAGATACTGACCATTCCTCTTGACCATCAGAGAGAAAAAGGGGGAGGAATGGAACAAAATGAAGTGAAATTCTCTATGAATTTAGAGAAAAGGGATCTCTGATATTACTGAAGCACAGAAAACAAAATTCGTTAACTATGTGGAAAATAGAAAAAATGATAGTTTGCCAGAATAGAAATTGGAAAGAATGTTCAAACATCATCCTTTTCAAATGGAAGATTTCAGATTGCTTTGTTCTTCTGTCAAAACAAGTAAGAATCCTCTATGGCAATGCTTTTTTTTCTGGAAGAAAAGGAGGATGAGTTTATTAGACTGTACTTATAATTACTCAGGAATAACTGAGTCAGAAATAAAAGATCTACAAAACAAGGCAATTTGCTTGAACAAAACAGACAACTTTTCTGACAGTTTTAGTGTCAGCTAATGAGCCATGAGACAAAGAAGAACACTTCTTTTCAGAAGGCAATAAATAAAAGTTATGTTTTCTTTTTTTTTTTTCCCTGTGGTTACTTACACTTTTCGTAAGTAGGAGAAACAAAAAAAAGAAGATTTCGGCGTGAGCAAATGGGGTCCAAACTGTTAACTTCCAAGTAGTCCCAGGTGGAGAAACCAACTGTCAGGTGGCTTTTGGTAATGCTGGGGATGGGACTAGAGGGCAGGAAGTCTAACCAAGCTGGGAGCTGAATACGATTAGGCCCCTGGATATGTATATGTATATAGGTGTTTTTAAAAAATGATGATTTGGGCTTCGTTTTCATACTGTGAGGAAGAGCACAACCACAGCGGCTCTGTGGGATGTGGCAGGGTGTAAAGGAGAGCCTTGCAAATGGGGCTGTAAATCTGGGCAGATGGAAGAGCCGCCTCTGGTCCCGACATGGAGCGTCTGCCGTCTGTATCCTGTGCTTTGACTGATGGCCAGGCTCCTCTTGGGCTCAAGCTGGCGCAGTGAAGAAGTAAGAAGCACTAAGACAAACATTTAGAAGCGTTTCCTCTGTATCTCTTTCATATGTCAGTAACACTGTAAAAATATGCAGTATAAATTATAAAGTAGGAGTATAAATTGATATGGGCAGCCACTCTGGCTGGTGTCTTGCCCTTAGGGGTGCTCAGAGACTCACAATTAACCCAACAGGCATCCCAAAGGACAAGCAGAAATACAGYGCTGGCAAACAACTCTCAGACCTTTCTTTGAAGTTATTTGTTGCTTTTTCTTAGCCTCCATTAGTGCTCTGTTAAATATGCTGTCATTAAGAATATCTTTCTCACCTTGATCTTTCACAGATCACTTATCTGCAGAAAGGTTTTGGTCAACCTAAAGGGATCCTATGAAATAGCAAGCCTATGTCAGGCGTATGACCGCAAGGGGACAGATAGGTACTGYCGCTTCGTGGTAGGGGAGGTGGAGCTGCAAGAAGAAGAAACAATATGGGTAAAATGATGGCAGCAGACAAACCAGACAGGTGGAGGTGCGGATGTTTGTGAAGCAGACTGCAATCGTTTTTATAGCAGAAGTACTATGGCCATCAGTGTAGATGAAGGAATCCTGCAGGTTATGGCATAAAAGTCCCTTAGAGCTTTCCTTGGAGACCGATCCAAGCCAGGCTGCGCAGAAAAGTGCTAGACTAGTGCTGAGATTATCACAATGAGATCAATGTCTAATCATTTTGATATTATTTGGTATTACAGGTATTTAGACTAATACTTCTATGGTGTCACTTCAGCGTGTGACACCACTAGCTAGGTCTGGCTGCCTTTGAGAATATGGATTGAGAACAGTTGAAGAGAGGATAGACAACAGTGTTGGGGAGTGTCCAGCAGTGTGGCTCATATAACATTTAGGGATCCAAATCTGAGCATGTATTGATGACATCTAGCTGCCTGAGGGTTTGTGGAAGGAGGTGGGGACAGAGAGTATTTGAGATGCATCTCACAAAGTCACGGAGCTAAAAGAGATTGATTCATGTGGCTAAAAATATGCTTGAAGATGACTCCCCTTTTTTACTATTAGCAACTATTCATCTCAACAGTTCAAGATAGCGGGCCATGGAGAGCATAGGAATAAAAAAGAATAAATATTTGAAAAAGCAACCAGTAAATAGAGATGGATTTAGACTAATGACCTAAACAGAAAATAATGTCAGGTGTTCAGAGTTGTGCAGACTAATTCTCTGGTGGTAAATCTTAACTGCAAGGCTTTATATACTTCTCCTGACTTGTGGATGAGCTTCAGGATAGAAACAAGAGGAGCTAGTTGCCCTTGGAAATCTGCCCGTGATGTAGAGGAAAAAGGGAAGCTGGAGCAAGAGGAAGGGCTGACGAAGTGCCCGAGGACTGCTGCCCAGCTGGTTTTCAAGTCAAGGTAGATAAGCTTCCTTTCAGTCTCACGAAGCTCTTCGAATGGCAATGCCTGCACCAGCAAGTGACAGAGATCCAAAATCCCTCCAGTTGGGATAACAATTTTTTACACCTTTTTTATTCTTAAGCAGTGTGCCTTCAAATACTTCTAATATAGTTCTTTATAGTGGCTTCCTGGCCTGAAAGTCAAAGAAGAGGTGGTATTTCTCCAAAAATGTTCCCTCTGTGGTTTTCCTAAGAAATTCTTGACTGGTTTGGGAGTTCAGTTTATATAGGTGTCTGTAGCACTAGTATCATTGCCTGTAATGCAATGTGATGCTTTGCTTTTATTTACAGTAGGAGCGAAGTCTTCCATGCCAGCTGACAGAATTTATTCATTTGAAAATTCAAGCCAAAATGGTTCAGTCCTTCCTAAGAACAAGACTAACGGAAAACCCATAATTTGCCTATATCCATAAATAGAAGTCTGGCAATTTGTAGCAATTCGGGCCAGAGTAAAAAATGACCTTCTTTATAATGAGTGTTCCGGGCTGCTCTGGGCCAGAGCAAAGGTTGACTCATCTCTCTCCTCCCAGTGCTCTTTTCGCTAGAAACAAGCAGGAGCGGAAGGAGTGGTCCGGCTCAAAGCCACAAGGGAAAAGAGACAGACTTGGGAAGGAGCTAGTTATGGCAGGTTTCAGAGGGAAGGGAAGAGGAAGGAAGTTTCATGGGAGAGATACAGGAAAGGTGGGCTGCAAGGGAAAAAAAAAGGGAGAGGTGTGAGTAGCCTCGTAGGGATGTGGGGACAAGCATTCAGGAGAGCAGTGAGGATGGGAGCAGTTTGGAGCTTCCTAGTCATAGACCAGGATGAAGGACAGGGGGGAAGGCAAGGGAGGGAGACTGAGGCTGAGGCTGTTGGGTGCAGTAAGGGGAAATCCCAGGAACGGTATGAGAAAATCAGCACTCACGTGTCTGAATGAAGGAGGAAGAGTGGGAGGAAGCAAGGTGACATAGGATAGAAAAAACTATACAAAACAGTGTTTTGTTGTGCAGGGGTTCTCCTGCTTTGTGTGCATCACTGCGGTCGCGACAAGTGCCTTCTAGCAGTGGTGCATGCCGCTGGACTACTGTTTGGCAAGTGCCGGTTGCTTCCTCGTCCACCTCGCACAGGGACTGTCTTGAGTTGAATCTGTTTGCACGAACAGCACTACTCCCAGCATTTCACACCAGCAGGAGACTGGGCATGCAGTCTTTGTGAAGTTCTTCTGCTGTGTTTATGTACATTCATTCTGCATATCGGAAGGGCTTTAATATCTGGGCTTTGGAGGTGCAGAGAACCCAGAATGGCTGTTCAAGATCACTTGGAGTTCTGAGGGTGAATATCCTCTGAAACTCTTCAGGGACACAAATTGAGTTTGAAAAACAGATAGAACCAAAACTGAACTAATCTGCTTTCTGCCTCTGGCAGACTTCAGCAATACTGTCAAAATGGCGGGGGGAAGTATGAAGAAAAAGTTGGTTTGAAATGTAAGTTTTTGAAACGTAGGAATTCCTAAGACAGAAATAATTCTATTTCTCTCACCTAGCACTTTTCAGCTTCTTGCTTACTACAATGGCAACTGCTGTTTCATTCTGAGAAAGTGAGAAATCAATGGGAAATCCCTCCCATTCCTCACTGCCACGGTCAGAAGCCTTTCACCCATTGAGACTCAACAGGTGACCAAGCTACAGTTTCACCTCGTGGTAGCAGGGCGCTGTGGTTAGGCTCTCCCCAGCAAGGCTTCTGGTCCCTGCCTGCCCTCCACTGCTTGGCCCTTCCAGGAGATGAGTGTCCCAAGGACACACCTAAAATATTGATTAATCTATGTGGAAAACTGCGAAATGTTCAGAAGGTGGCCTTTTCCATGAAAAAGAGTTATCATGAAGAAAAGTCACTTTTCCCACTGGAAGAATTCCTGACCCTTCCCGTTCCAGTGGTGGGAGAAGGTGGGGAGAAGCAAGAGCATAAAGACGTCGCTTTTGACTTGTGGCCGGTGTCTCGGTGAGTTCACCTAGCTTTGGCTGGATGAAACAATTCACCGAAGGATCTCCATTCTGTGCGTTATTAAACCCAGAAGATCGGAGGAAGTGCAGCTTTGGACAGCAGCTGAGAATCCTGTGTCTCCTCCATACGATAGAGAAATTTGTTTTATAGTTTCTAAACGAAACAGGATTTAAAAAGTCTTTTCTATGTGTATTCAATGAAAGATAATCATAATTATACCATCACAAAGACTCGACTCAACAAAACAAACTAGTAAATTTAATAAATTAATGCTTCTTACAGGAAGAAAAAATTACTGGTGATTACCACATGTCCTTAACAGCATCAATGGTGTAGTTCACACAACATAAAATTACTGTTTGCACTACTGTTTCGAAAAGGAAAATTTCATGAATGTCAAATATTTTATTGTTCCATTTTACAAATCCCAGTGCTCTAGTAACTAGATATTTCCCCTTTGCCACCCCAAATCCTGCAAGTTTGCCAGCTATTTAGTTACAAACATGTTTTATGACAGCACTTGTATAAATCAGATTCTGCAAAACTGTGAATATCAGCATTATTTTACAGTTTAGAATGTGTAAGAATATGGGTTTTTCACATATTTTGGCCTTTATCTCTCTCATAGTTAAACCACCAAAATACATTTGCAAGCTATTTTTTTGCCAGAGAAAAATGTGGTTTTTTTATAATAGGAGAACGTTCCTTTCTGCTCTATGGTCCAAGGCTCCAGTTCTGGAAAGGTTAAGCACTGAAGTTTTTATTCTCTGTTTAAAAGGAAGGTAATTACAGTTGCCCACCCACCTTTAGAAAGTTTTTTTTTAAATTTTTGTAGATGAAGCACTAGAATATTATGATTTTATATTTGGTTACATATAAGACTCCCTATAATTTGTTCAATTTCTTCTTTAGAAAAATTTGGAATTATCATTCTGTTATTTGCTTCTAGTTTTGCTTTTAGCTTACAATAAACTCTAATGACATTTATTTCTAAGATGGATTGTAATTTTCACATCCCGAAAATTGCAGTCTTTTAATGTTAAAAGAGTCCTTGCTTAAGCTGCTCTGAAAAGTCTCTTATAGATGACCACATACTTTCAGTGGCGAATTGGGCTACCTTGGAGAATAAATTTCTGAACACAGTACACTTTAAATAAATATTTCACAAATGAGACTATGCTTGTCTTAGAGTTGTAGTCAGAAGTTAACACCACCTTTGGTTTCACCACTCTGCTGTTTCTCAGCTAGGCACAGGTTAGTGATCTTGTTACTGAATGTTAAACAGAAAAAGCCTTCTCATGATAACATTAATATTTTTTATAAAAGTAAGAGTGAAAAATCGCAGCAGCGGCACAACTGCCCAAGCCTCTGCCATTTCCTCTTGTGCTCTGGGAAGCTGGAATTGTGTTCCTGGAGAAGAATAAAGGTTTACAAGGGACTTGGGTGTGACCCTTGCCAATATTTTCCTTCTACCCACCTTGATTACTTTTTGAGAACCTACTGGGAGAGCAACTCCCTAACTAATGAACACCATGGTAATGTATTCCCTTAATCAGTGCCTACCCTGTAGACCTTAAGTGCAGGTTTAGCACCATTGCCCATATGTAAATTAAATTAACATTGTAAAGAAAAGTGTCAGAATACAAAAATACTATGATGTGATGAACAGAAAATACACCCTATGCTGTCCACTAAATAATAGTCATATTGATGATGATAACAAAATGATAATGCTGACATTTCTAATACACACCTTTCTTTGCAAATGTTTTAACATTAGCTTACTAACAAACAGCTACAAATATAATTAGAATATCTTAAATTGCAGTAAAAGAAATCATTAATAATTACTTGTGATTTATTAATTCTTAATAATAAGACTATGCTCTGACAAA
The DNA here is from genome assembly GCA_035582835.1 of Phoebastria nigripes. Classification (NCBI taxonomy): domain Eukaryota; kingdom Metazoa; phylum Chordata; class Aves; order Procellariiformes; family Diomedeidae; genus Phoebastria; species Phoebastria nigripes. The sequence goes on from JAYKAV010003237.1 coordinate 312,947, forward strand.
GTGCTTTCTATGGCAGGATCTCAAAGTGCCTGACAAAGGACTGCTGGCCCGTTGTTTCTGTCTTTACAGACAGAGAAACTACAGCAAAGTGAAGTAACTTGCTGAAAAATGCAGCAAAGCACAAGGCGGATGGATCGCTGCATTCTCTGATTCTGTCCTGGTGCCAAGCCACATATCTGTGCGGCATCCGGACCTGATCCCTCACTACTCTTCCTGGGCTCCTTTTTCAGCTGTATTTCCTGACATGAAATTATTACAGAGCACAGATCTTCCTGCAGTACAATAAAACCTCCAATTTAATGATTACTAAAGGAACTACATGTTTGCTTCACTGAAACAAGATGCATTTCTTGATGAAACATATGAAAAGCAGTTCAACTCAGGTGCAGTCTGAATGCCATCACTTAAACTCCAGTCTGTTTGGTAGACCATGTAGAAAGGGGATTGGAATTATGCAGGAATAGGATTTAGCAATTTTAATATTGCTTTCACTCTCCCTAGTAAAATATCTGAATAGCATTTTCACAAATATCTGGAAATAATCCTAAATAGAGGGTGTTTATCAACATCAGTAGGCCCAGAGGAATTAGAAATATAAACAGGAGATAGGTTAAAATCCAGTTTATAAAAAAAATTGTATTTATGCTTCTAAGAGAAGAAAGCTGAAACACGATTCACAGTTTAGTGACAAGAAGGCAAGAAATTGGAGACCAAATGATAGAGAAATATAATTTCTAAAAAAGCAAATATGTATTGGTGAGTTCCATTCCATGTAAAAAGTGACTCAGTAAGCATTGGTAAGTGTAAAGGGTCTGCAATACGTCTGAAACAAGTACAAGCTTATATAAGGAGTTCTAAGACGAATGTCAGAAAAAAAATTACAGGCATTCTTAAATCAGAAAATAGTCTTCAGAAAATTTTGGAAAGCTTCATATTTATGTGCAGAAGTGCCCTTGAAGGAAGTGGAAGCAAGTTTACATTTCATAGTGGAGTTCACAAGCCAYGTCCAGCAAAGAAGGGGTTCATTCAGGCAGCAATTAATGACCAGATGATARTGGGCCAAGCAGCCATCTGTAAAAGAACCAGAAGAGGAGAGTGAGGGAATAAAAGCTAAATGCATCTGGAGAGATGAAAGGCAAGGGGACCTGATCTTCGGAGAGAAGGGAAAGATGCTCTGGAATGTAAGGAGGGCAGCGGTGGGTCGGGCAGCGCAGGTGGGCCTTGCTTGGGCAGCTCCCACGCCGGGCAGTGGCCACTCCGGCAGCCAGTGCTGCTGCACGACACGCTGGCAGCGAAGAGAAAACTCCCCTGTGTGGGACGGTCTCAGCTGGAGCAACCTGCTTATAACCTACATTAGGGGACTTTGGATTTATAATTAAGAACAGGCACAATATTAAAATCCCAGATCTTCTGATTACCTCAGAATATATTTGGTTTTATCTCTCCTGGAAGCTTACCATAATTTTCCAGCGGGGCATGTCGGTGTTTACAGTTCCACATGAAAAACAACATAATTTTAATTTACGAGCTCTGAGAAAAATGCAGAAGGCTCAACATGTTCAATTTAAAGAAAGGGTTACATCTTTCACCCCAAAGTATGTCTATAAAAAAAAGAAGAGTTGTAAAAGCCCCGAAGTATCAGCAAGCAGGAGGTAAACGAAGACTGGTTCCTCTAATAAGCGCTGAGGGATGGGCGAGAACAGTTTGCCTGAGGGATCAGGACGCTGGTGGCACAGAGGTGTGCAATGAGGGAATGGGACCAGATTGCAAAGTGATAAAGTGATGCTGGTGTAGAAGACCCACCCGAATTACTGAAGTCTCCACGTGGATATAATGTATATTCCACATATACGTCCAATCACATGTTGGTCATTATTTTCTAATATGTAATGATTCCCAGTCATGAGACTGGTGTGTGCTCATCAAATAGGATACGGTGATGTTTGCCATATCTAACTCAGTTATTGGCAATTCACATGCAAAATCAATTCTATGGTGGTTTATTATTCTTGAAATCCAGATAAAATGCCTGCTTGAAACTAATGACATTTTTCAGTAATTCGCGGTGGCTTAAAATGCTTTCATCCTCCCACTGAAGGCAATTTGTTTAGTAATGGTCAATTCTTGTTTCTCTTTAAAAGACTAGTAATAGTGGCACTGGCCACTTAGTGCGTGTACCTTTGGAAAGAGCAACATCCTGAAGAGCTGAAGGCATTCAATCCCAGGGGTATCAGAATTTGCCCTGTTAAGGCCAGGTGAGTTTAACCTGATGAAAACATTAAACTGTGTTATGTATCAATGTAGGCATCGGAAAGAGTTCAGTTGTGGAGTCTTGTTCCTTGTGCTAAGAAAATGTGGGCATCAATAAGAATAGACCAGTTATTAGTAGAGTAGAAATTTTCTTTGAGTAGCTTGCATTTTTTAGTCCCTGTTGGAAGTAGCCCATAGGACTGGGTTCTATTTATAGCTTTGGTATAAATTTTCTGAACACAATTATTGATTTAAATTTACTTTAATTTTATTGCTAGTAATTTAGCTAAATACTAAGATAAAGAAACTGGCTTCTAGCAACAACAACAACAAAAGGGTATTGAACTGAAATAGGGCCTGATCTACTGTGCAACAATTAACATTTTCATTCCGGGGCCAAGAAATACACATTTGCCTTTAACAGAATGACCGACCAAAGTGCTGTCAGTCAGCCAATCTGATAAAGGTCAACTATTGAAAACCCAGTCTGTCAGTACACAAACTAAGTGACCTGGGCAGTCATGAGTTCATTTGTTGTTTTGAAAGGAAAATACGCTATTTTCATAGATGCATAGGTTGTGCATCAATTACAAAACCTTTAATGAAATTTTATGGCGGAAATATTAATATCGACTTTCCTGGTGATACTTCTTGTTCATCGGGGGTTCTTTGGGTATCTTGACAGCACAAACTCGGTTTAAATAAAATGATACGTTTTAACCTCTTTAAAATGTTGTTTACTTTTACTTTAGTCAAACAACTCTTCCCAACAGTTAAACTGGCTGAATAAAACTGACAGGGGTGGAAAAGAGGAATATGGAGACTATTCCTAAAAGATAGGCAATTATTTTATGTAGAGATTTTACATTTCAGATTGTAGAATAAAACTTTAACTGCTTTTTGTTTACCGAAATTTGAGAAGATTTTAAACTGGTTTAACTCTCTATAGAGAGCTGGCCTAGAAAACATAGCTGTGGGACCTGCCGCAGCGGAGCCAATCGATACTCTCTCTCATGGCGGGCGCTTACCGAAGGGAAGGGCCAGTGCTGGGCGCCACAGGCGGGGGAGAGTTGTCGAGTAACTTTCCTACGCAAGGAAGTTTGCACAGGAATAACTTATCAGCACAAAGAAATTCCTTCATGTTCTTGGTTAGGAGTTGATTTATTTGTCATGGTCTTGCTTATATCCCTTTTAAGAAAAGAATTAAAAAAATGTCATCCTCTAAATGCGATTGCCTGCGATACCATCAGCTGGACACGTTTAACTCCAGAGTCAGCTTGAATAGCTGCATCACCATGCTGATCTAAATCTCTCCATGCCATGTCTGCCCCGAGGGAGTATTCTGTGTCTGTTGCAGCATTCCTCACACCAGGGAACAAATAGTATTTCAAGATGTACGTAGCTCTTGTTTTTGTAGACGTTTCAGGAACACGCAGCTCCCAGTAAAACTATCATGCAAACTAGATGGTCTGTCTTCATAGGTAAACTATGTATTTATTCTTTTAACGTCCATTTTTCTTTTATAAAGTACCAGAAATGTACATTCTTTATTTGAAAGAGTGAAGCTGCTCCCCCTGCTAAGCTGCGGGTGTCTTCAGCCATGTCTTTTGTCCTCTCGCTTTCCACAGTTCTGGCGTCCATTAGCTGCAGTCGCTTCTTTTATAAGGACGATGGTTTTTACATCCATGCTCTCCTTTTCAAATAGAAGTGACAACCACTGTCACGATTTTACAAAGATCTTAAAGGACTGAAATTTTACTCTGTCTTTAAGATAGGATATAATCATCTTTTAATAGAGATGGGATTTTCATGTGTGGCTTCACAGAATAAATTACATAAATGCAGTGTGAAAGCACTGCACAAAAATCCTCAGTAATAATGCTGAATATATCTGCTTACATGATTCCTGTAAATAAATACGATTACTGAAAATGCCTCCTAATTCTTCCATTGCTCAAATGGTGCCAGTTTCAGCAGCTTGAAAATACAAGTTTATTGTCGTTTGTTAAATCCTGATTTTATGCTTGTTTTATTTTCTACTTCTGTTCCCTTATTATGCTGGAGACCAACAGAAGTATTTCTGGTTTATGTGCTTGTTTGTGAGCAGAATCTTCACTAATGTTGGCATTACTGTAGAGAAGATGTTGATATGTGTAGGCTGCCAAACAAGCAAGATGGTATTTTTCCCCAGTTTATATAGTGACACTGTGCTATGAATGCATACATGAGTATATACGCACATATTAGCAGTACTTGTATACGTATGTGTGGCACCGAGAGAATAGTGTGTGTGAAGCTACAGTTTTATCTAAGGAGATGTCAGCTTCCCTGAAGTGGTTTGACAGGAGTCAAGCTGGCAGTATTCTGGGGCCTGAAGCCTACAGTTTTAGCCATCACATCAATCTCTTTCTTTCAACGTCCCTGGAGGACACAGAGGATGTTTGTCTGGCAGCTTGCTCTACCCCAGTTTTCCGCTGTCCGATAGACCTTTGGGGTTTTGTGCCATCTTTCTTCCTTTCTTTCCCATCTTTGTCCTTAGTGTCACCAAAGGGATGTGGGGAGAGAAGCTGAATGTGGGCACCCTGATTCCTGTTCCACGAGGACTCGCCTCACGCGGCTGTGAAGGAAGGGCTTGGTCGCCCTGATCCATCTAGAAGAAGTTGGTTCCTTGGACTAACACATCTTTCCAATTGCAATCGTATCTCCCTCGCCAATCCCAGAGGGTCAGGAACATGTGGCCTCCCCAAAAAATCCTGGAGTGAGAAAGAGAAAACAGCAACAGTGCAGAAGTACCTAATGACACATTTTTTCAGCCTGATTTCTGATTTCCTTCTGAGTGCGTGTGTGTGTAAGAGGGATGATGGCTGTTGCACATTTTCCTGAACCTGGAAAGGGACAAAGAAACAAACAATTTTGGCCTGGCATCAGAAAATATTACTGCCTGCTTATGGTGTGGAGTATGGTCATTTACAAACCCTGGACTTCACTCCTGTTTTTCTGTTTCATGGCCCCCAGATCTTTTGTGTACATACTCTGAGCAGTTTTAAAATGTGTTTTCCATAGCTCACCTATACTTCAATATAGTTAGCTATGTTAGTCTCCAGTCAGAGTGCAGTTGTTGAAGAGCAGAAAGAACTACAGAAACAATCTAAAAAAGGTTATAAAGAAGAAAGATAAAAAATACACCGCTGTACCATGTTTGTCTGTGTCCTGCCTACTTGGAGAATATATATATATATATATATATATGTGAAACCGTAGAGCAGGGAGACTGATTGTCAGCTGCCTGCATGGCGTAGTCACATTTGAAATGAGTCGGGTCTGAATACACTTACTAATGATGCAAAAAACCAATCAGTTTGGGAAAGATTAAAGAGTTTGACAAATATGGCTGTCAGCTGTGACTTGGGGCAGGGGATGAAAATTTTGGAAAATATTTGAGAAATGTGGTTTGAGGACTTTCCTACACTTTCAGGAAAATGAAGGTCACTCACAGTGAGGATGTGAAATCAACGTATAATTGAAAGCATGCAGCAGTTCTTTATGATTTGAGTTGGCTTGAATTGTGTGAATACAATTTCTGAGTCAGAAAGATCTGAGAGAAGAATAACTACTCAGACAACAGAACGAGAAGAAATGGGATGATACCAAAATTGGAAAATGCATTTTGTATGTTGAAACAGTTCATGACAATAAGGAGTCTGACAAGTCCTGACAATACTTCTCCAAGAAATGGATGGTTTTTAAGGTGGCTTTAGAAGTGATTACACAGTAGAGAGAAATCTGAGGTGGAGAAAATTTCTGAGGAAAAGGCGGCAATAGCTTTACATCCATTTTGATGCTATGAAACTGCACATGTTGGATAAAAGACATGAAATACTTGAAACTATCTGATCCAAAAAATCCGTTTAAAAAAAATTGGCCTGTGCTGTCTTTCTTTTTTTCATTGTGTCTATATATAAGCAATATAAATATTTTTCTGTGTCCTTTTGTGTATCTAATGCAAAGGCCTCAACTTTTGCACATCAAAGTAGCTTCTGTTAATTTCCGTAGGGTTATTCTGGGTGACGCCAGTCAAATAGGAGGCCATAATTAATAGTTCTCTTTAAAGAACTCTCTTCTCATCTTTGTTCTACATCACCTAACGTGCATTTATTTTATGTCTCAGTTCTGCCTATTATAAAAATAAATGTAGATTATGCTTTCTTAACCCAAGTAAGTTGAGGCTGTGACAGTGAGAAATTGTTTAGGGATCTTCAGATGCTGGGGAACCAGAATCCACACTGGTACTTGGGCCTTAGCCCACCCGGTAGCTTCAGGTATCTGGTTTTTGAAGCTTTTGGATGATAAAAGTGTGCTCTTTGTGGAAAGACTTGGCAGAGGAAGAAATTAAACTACAGATTTGCAACAAAAATCTTGGGTTGGTGAGCCTAGTCTAGTTTTCAGGAAAGAGTTAAAAAGCAGAGGAAGATATACTTTAGTTTTTTTTCCTCACCCCCTTCTGAACTTACCTTGCATCGAGCAGATATCAGGAGCAGATATCAGATAATATTATTATGAGATGGAATAGCTATTTCCTGCTCTTTATCCTTTTCACAGATCTAAATCTAATGAAATGTTTGTTGTTTTGTTTTTTTTTTTTTAATAAGGAAAGGAGGAACCAGAGTAAGGAATTAAAAATGTGACTTGAAAAACTTGAGAGGGACATTTACTAGGTAATTTGGGCCAAGAGTAATGTCTGGATAACAGAAAAGTTTATCAACATATTAGTGCAATAGAAATGTTTCTATTAATTTTGTAAAAAAACAGTTAATTGTCGAGCTATTTTTGTCCCACATTAAAGCATTTCCCTCCACAGTAGTTTTCCCTTGAAACAGTGAAAGGTTTAATGCATCCATTTTTATGAATTGATTTGATGGTTGTCATCTATAACAGCTACATCTGTTGCTCAAGAGGAGCAAAATGAAACTAGCGGACAGCAGAGAAGGCAGAAGCAAATTAGATTTTAAAAGTCTATATCAATTCTGATCTCATTTGCACTTTGCAATACAGGTGTCAAAATCTGTTCCTTAACAAGTATCTTTTAAAATCAGACTGTGCTCCTTTAAATTGCTTAAATAAGATTTGTGCTACTTTTCTGCTTCACAGACCTCCTCTTTCTTAGAAGCAAGCTTAAATTGCTTCAGGAAATAGGAGGCAGAAATGGAAACACCATGTGACAGCAGGGAAGGGCCCCACTGGCGGAGGAGAGCTCATCCCTTCCAGGGTCACTTCGCAGAAACTCCATATTTCTTAGTGTTGGGATGGCAAGGGTCGACAATAAAATATGTGTTTTCCAGGGGCATCGTAATTGTCTTAAACTGTTCCAGTCCACCTCTGCCAGCCACTGTATGTTCAGTTCCAGTATATGGTTAGCTCTCAGTAATATTTTTGTCTAACTCAAATAACTAAAAAAACCCCATTGTATGAAACTGTTTCTACACATGAAGATTTATAGTGCTGGGAATAAAAATCATCATCTGGACTTCATTAAGATTTTCCTGGCAAGTAATTATACTGAAAGCGTGTTTTGATCAAGCATCTCCAATAGCAGCAATGGTGAGTGAGTTAAAAGCAGCTAGCATTATAGAAATAGGTCTACATGGGCTCTTAAAGTTTCTGCTAGTTTTTCCAGCCCTCAGCAAATGGTGGTGCTAGTACCTTATTTTTCATTCACTGTGTTTCCTCATTTCATGGTCATATCAGCCTCTTGGTGACTGCCAATGAGCAGATCTCATCATAGCTGAAAATTCAGGAACATGTGCAAAGAAGCCACCCAAATGGGCAAGAAATTTGAATATTCTCTCTCCTGGCTTTTTGCTTTAAAATGAGAAGACTGGAGGTATGAATCTGTCAAAGTAGGTAATCAATTTTTGTTTGTTTGTTTCTCTTTTGATTCATATCTGTTGTGACTTAATTGCATGTCTATATTTATGTGTACAGTAAGTTGATGTAGGTTTTTCTGTGCTGCACCTGTTGTGCATTTGTGTTCTAGACTATGAGAGCAGGACTCTGTCTCAGCCTGCTTTTGGGAGAATTGTCTTCTGGAGCAATAATCAGTAAGATGTAGGATGCCCTTTTCCCAAAGCAGCAATGACAGCTTATCTACTGTACTCCAAGAAAAATACGCTGTGTACAGCTCCCTGTGAAGTTCCATGCTGCAGAAATGCAGAAATACCCATTGTCATCGAAATACTCTTTTACATTGTGCACTGGGTTGGGGAAGTACCTATGAGATAACCTTACCCTTAGTAATACATAACAACTATTGTCTAGATTCAAAGTGTGTTTATTGAGTATATCAGAAAATATCTATCAGCTACAGGTTTAGGTTTGGAGAAATTTCCAGAAATTACTAATGACTTAGAACATTTAATGTAGCAGCAAGTGTACAACTACTGTTAATTTCGCCCATTGAAAATCACAAGCTGGAAAAGCCGTTATGAGTTGTTTTGAGAGGTTCGTGTTTTATCATCGGCTTGAAATTGTGCTTCTGGCTGTTAGTCACTGGGCTGCCAAAATTCAAGTGGCTTGAAGTGTGGGAGCTACTGGATCTGCAGGGCAATAACGGGAAGGAGGTTATTTTATGGCTGATCTCCCTGCATATGTAGTGTGTTTCCCTATGATAAAGTGCTTATATCAGCCCCACCTATTATTAAAGTTGCCTGACACTTCCCATTACGGACTTTGTTTTCAGATGCTTATAATCTAGTCAAACTGTAACTGTCTGAGTTGAAATCTGACTTCTCCTTATGCTGGGGTGCTGGACTGATGCAGGTCTTTTGGGAAAATTCTAGCTGAAATGCTTCATGTAGAAATGAATCAAAATTAGTCCCCCAATTTTTTTTTTTTTTTAAATAAGACTAGAGAAATTGTTTTGCACAGTGCAGTGAAGATAATCTCTTCTTTGTGGAACTCTAAATGTAGCTGTGGGATCTTTGATCTGCAGGTCATCGTTTCATGATCTCATTAGTGGGAGGAGAGTCAGCATAGGCTTTGTATTAATGTAGAAAATGTGGACCTTAATGGATTTTTTCACGTATACTGCATGGGCTGCCAAAGGTATTTTCAAGTCCTGCTTGGCCCTCATTAAAGGAAACTTTCTTGCCTGAGTGCATCTGTGCTTTCTGAGTGGAGACTTGACACTTGGAAAAGAAGTGGCCATTGGCTAAAGGACAGCTTTTATCTCTGTGAAATCAGCCCAAATCTGGCAAAGCTGTAAGCTGCTTAAAGAACGCATAATTCAAAAATGCTCATGCTTGCTAGATGTTTTCAGCCTTATTCTCTGAAGTTTATCTCTGCGTGCCCAGGCTGGGACAGTGCAGGGCTGAGCAGACCTCTCCTGTAACTGAAGTTCCTGGAGCGTTGCTGGCTTCGCTGGCCCTGGACATCACTATGAAGACCAGGGGCTCTTTCTCTTCATTGCTTATGTTTTATAAAATTGTACTATAAAATTATAAAATTGAAAAGAGGAGAATGGAGGAGAACCTGACCTTGGCCCAGGGACCAAGGCAAGAGACTGGGACAAGGGATGTGGTTGTAGAAGACCATGAAATACAGGGACTTGAGGCTTATGGGGCAGTGGAAACTGGGTATTGGGGTTACTCTGCTGGGTAAAAAACCCCAGGATTTAGCAGTCAGGATCAGCTGGACAAAGAGATTAGGGTAAGGAATGAGGAAGGGAGTTAAGGTGTAGGTAGCAGAGGCTATTTTACAAGGCTTGAACAGAAGAAATGGGACTGGTGGGCCATATAGCCTAAGCAGATGTTTCCTGCAGGATGGACTGCAAAGGTGAAAAAAAATGTTCCAGTCTAGTGTCTATGAGAAGATGAACTCTGATCAGAAGGCTAAGCAGTAAAGACCAAAACTGGCTAAGAAACACAAAATGGGAAGAGTTATGAGGAAGCACCAACCTAAGAAAGTCTGAAAGAGAAGGGACAGAAGATGGTTTTGTGGTGGATCCATAGTTCTTAGTTCTTCACATGAATTGAGGGTGTCAGAAAGCAGCACATAATTGAAGTTTTGCGAAAGGAAGGATATTAGTTTGTTCTTCAAACCAAAAAAACTGTACACAACATCTATTTTAAATGCATTAGCAATTCTGCAGTGTCAGGAACTCAGAATGAGTAGACTCCAGAGATAAAATATCCCGTGCAGCCTTAATTTTGGGCTTGTTTATTTACATTCCGAAAATATTTGTCTTTGCCTAACACATGCACAAAATAAGGGGATTGAATAGTTTGTGAAAGTTCACGTCACAGTTCTTTTAATGTTATTGTAAGGCCAACAGCAAAGGATTTTAATAAATACATCACATTGGCTGGTACTTTCGCTAGAGAATTACCAAATAGGACACATATTTAAAACAGGTGGAGGGGAGAAGGTGACAAAAAGCCTCTTGTTCTGACCTAAATAGTATGTCAGATTTTAGAACAAATTATGAAAGAAATAATTTTTAAAACTGAGCTATTCAGTTGGAACCAAGAGGAAAATGAAATTGATGTTAAGATGCTTGCAGCAAAGTGGCAATGCAAAAGTACAAATGGAAACAATAAAGACAACTGGGTTTAGCTTTGATGTTCCTTTACTTTGAATGCCTGACTCTGCAACTCTGATAATGTTCTTTTAATTCCTGTCTTGGAGGAAATGAGTTGGTTTTCTCCACAAGACAGTCCAGCAATGTTATAGTATGCATGCAGAGTGGATGACAGTTGACCAGCACCCAAGAGTGAAACTGGCAGTCACTAAACTGTCCCTGTAGACAGTACCTAAAGGTGTGTAAAAGCTGTGTATAGCTACCATGTGAATTTGAATTACTACCATGTTGTCTGATGAGTACTTTTTGACCACGAGATCAGTATTTGATTAAAGCACATTAAAATATGGTGCTTTTTTTCCCCCTCACAATATTGGCAGGTGTGCATATAGTTTTATTTTACTTCTTGAATCTGCTTGGAAGAATGAAACCTTTGTGTATCTAATTTTTTGCAAGTGTTTACCTAGATCTTTATTTTTATTGTTTCTTACTGGGTGGTTTGCATCTGCTTCTGTTCGAAGATTTTGCCTGCTCAATGAGCAGAAAATGAGCTCCCTGGTAGAACAAAACCCTCACATATTTTAATGTTCTTTACCTGACGCTGGCAGCTTGCACCCAAAGGAGAAGGTTCATGCTTTTAAACGAAAGCACCTAACTTGGGTGCATTAGGAATGGTCTCTGGTTGTCTGCTCAATGGAAAGGGTTTAGTTTGTAGTTTAGGATCCACCTCTTTTCATTAATTATATAGAAAGCTAAAATGAGACATGCATATCAAGAATAAAGTTACATTGTCAAATTAAAGTTCACCAGTGTGGTATCTTTTGGTAGTCATCTGTTAGTGTCTAGTGAGACAGTCTTGTTCACAGTTACCACTACAGAGCTGTCATGAGAAGGCCTTAATGATGAGCCTTGTTTTCATTAGATGCAGCAGCCAGTACTCATATACTTCTGCTTGTGAAATCAGAGCAAATTCTGCCACAAGCAAATGGAAGGTGTGTGATTTTGTAATTTATGAAGAAGTGGAATGGTTATAATTTTGGAGAATATGCTGAAGCTTGAGTTCCCATTAGGTCATGGTAATTGTAATGGTAAACAGAGAGAAACAACAACCCAAAAATATGTTTTAATTGGAACAAAGTTGCGATTATGCCTATTCCTAAGAGCAAATTCTGTTTGCACTGTGCTGAGAGCCCCTTGATGCACTTAGCAATTTGGAAATTTTGAATTCAGAATAAGAGCTTCAATTATGTTATTTCCCCACTTTGTATGCCTTAAACAGACAGAATCAGCAAAAAGTGAATAGGCAAGTTTTAATTTTTTCAAACCAAGTAACATACAAATAAAACCATATGACTACGAACAATAGCTCTTGTGTCCTATTCCTGCTATTTGCAGGTCCATATATTGGTCCTTTGGCTAGCTACCAGAACTCATAAAATGCTTTTAGGCAGCTGCGTCCCATTAAAGCCACATGTTACATCAATAAGAAACCATAGAAGTGCAGAGCTGACAGGGATTTTAGAAGATCACTTACTTATCTCCATAGGCTGGGAAAGGATCAAGCATGCCACCCTGGAAGATTTTAAAAGCCCTCAGGGGACGAGATTCCAGATCTCTTTAGATAGATAGACTATTTTGGCATTTCCCTCCTCTGACTGTTAGACAGCTCTTTGTAATATCCAGTCTAAGTTATTTTGCAAATTTTCTTTCTCCTGGTGGACATTGTAAGCTAGTGATTACTGTCCTTTTATAGCGCCCTATTACTTATTGTAAGATCATTGTCATATCTGTTCCCAGCCTCCACTTCTTCAGAGAAAAGAAACCCAGTTAGTACAGTCTTTTTTATCTTTTCATCACCTTCTCTGTTTAAATCCTCTAATACTGTTACAGTCCTCTGGATTCTGATTCGTTCACATTTTTCTTGAAATTGGATGAAATTAATTCTTCGTCTGAGGATCCATCAGTGACAAATATAGCAAATTAATGGCTTCTATGGATACAGGGGATGCTTTGACTGCCTAGCCAAATATTCTCTGTCTTGTGTTTGTGCATTTGATTTTATTATATTCTATAACTTAGTACTTCATAGTTTAGTTTTCCTTAATGTAAAATGAATATAGAACATAGAAATGAATATCTGCCCCTTGGCCATGGTCTAAATGAAAGGACCTGTAGAACAAACAGGTCTGACTATTAAAAGAATCATCTTTGGTTAACAGTATTTTTGTTAAAAAACAGAATTATGCACTGCAGGGAGGAACTTTGTTAGCAGTGTCTCTTAAGAGTCACAAATTTCTCAATTTTGTTCATGCTCTGAGATAAAACAGTAACAATTAAGTGGGTTAAGACTCATCGCCCTGAAAACAGATGAATTAGCGGGTATTTGATAGAAATCTGCAAGGTTGTGAGTGACATTGACTGTTTATCATTTCTTTCAGTACACTAAAGCTAACAGAAGCCAGGTTCAAAACAAACAGAAGATCTTTTTTTTTTTTTATGCAGCAGTTGATAGACTTTGGAAGTCCATGTCAAAGCATGTTATGGATAATTCACATGTGTGACAGTTTACATATATTCAAGGGCACGTGGATAAGTATGTGGAAAAGATTACGTACATGGTTAGTAAGTGGATAAACCAAGGTCAGTAAATGGATAAACCAGATCCATTTCAGGAAATACCCTGAGATGAGAATAGCCGGAGGGTAGTAATGTACTCAGAAGTATCATATGTACTTGTTCCCTGAGCATCTGCTTCTGATCAGCACCAGAGATGAGACACTAGAAGAAATGGACCCTCTGTCTGAACCGATGGACCATTCCAATGCTGTCATGCTACCAGAAACCAAGGCAGTTTCCTAACAGCATTGCCTCCCTTCCAGTGGCACCTCTGTACATTATTTCATCAAGCTCTCTTTTAACCTTCTTTCAGGAGATACTCCAGGGTGAAAGTGTTTGGGCAAACTATGAGTGGCATAGAATGAAATAAAATATATTAAATACCATTATGATTTAGTGGAACAGGAAAGAAAATGGTTCCTCCTTCAGAAATAGAGTTAGTATTGTGGTTTAAGAAGTAATAAGAAGTATACACTAAAAATTAAGAGAAACTGAAGAGGATAAAACCCCAAACATATCGGTTTATTCTGTGCAAGCTTTATTCAAACAAAGGACAGCATTTCAGAGTTAGGTGTAACTGTGATATACATATCATACGTGTAGGTCCTAATCTGTTCTCCCAAATTTTCTCTGCAAAATACGGATACAATCACAAAGGAAGGGAAGGGAAACAAGGGAAGGCAAGGGAAAGAAGATTCTGCTTGAATCAGAAAACTTAGAAAGATTCAAAACTGAAAAGAAAAACTAAATTAATATTTCCCTCTTCACTAGTTAAGATGTTTCATAATCTGACAAGTGGCTGTACCTTTGTGTATAAATCACTTGTTGAAAAGTGAAACAATATTAAGATAAACTCTCTAAATGAAGGCTGGGAATTGAAACTAGCTTCTAAAAAAAMCTCACAAAAACCCCCCCTTTACCTAGCAAATCATGTCTGGATGGTGCACCAACGGAAGACATCAAAGTTGCAGTGAGGCCAACAGCATGCAGCATTACCAAAAAGAGACATCTGTGTTTCAGACCTTGGAAAACAGATAGCACTTTAAAGCATTTGTCTGCGCTCGTTAAGCTTTTTCATGGGTATGGAGGAGTTGCATACAAAGGTTCTTTAAAAAAATCCAAAGTAATTTTTGTGTCAGTGAAAACTCAGAGAGGGCAGTAAATCATTCAAAGGAGCAGCCTTTTTTTCTGTCTGGCAAAAGGACTAAGAGATTGGGCCTGCCATACAGCACAAGGTAGAATATTCGGACAGAATTTGTGGAAAAGAGTATATTTTTAAATTCAGGACAGAAGGCAGAGCTCAGGATGGCTATCCCTCGGCAATCAGATAAGAGGAAGATTGTTCACGGCTATATGGCGGTTGTGGGAGCTTTCAAATTTAGAACTCGAGGTCCTAGAGATAGCAAAGCTGCTCTATAGAGCTTCAGTGCAAGTTATGTTTTAATCCTGCCTATAACAGACTTCAAACTATTTAAATTCATAATAAAAAGTTGTTCCTAGGCCGCTGTTTGGTTAAGGAGTAACGTAGTACTGTTTTGAACAAAACAAAAAGTTAAGAGATGAAAAGCTATTTCAGCTGGTTTTAAGTATCTTCAGGCATATTTTCCATAGGTTTGATTGTTTTTAAGTGTCTGACCTGCTCGAGAGTTGGAAATCCCAGGACATTAGCTGATGACTGCTCTGGAAGGCTTCTTCAGAGTCAGGAATATTTCATTAATTCATAAGGATTATTCCTACCTTTCCTTTTAATTTCACCCCACTCTTTACATTTATGCTTCTTTTCATGATGTTAAATATATTTTCTTCTTCCTTGGTACCTTTTAAATTTCTGAAGACCACTGAAGTGATCTTAAACATCACTTAGCCAAAATAGATTATTTGACTTTTTATATCTTTCCTCGTAGGTCACCCATGCCAGCACCTTTTTGGTTTTTTTTTTTTCTTCCACTGGGGACTTTTCCTTGTCAACATCTTTATGACAAAAAGGGTTCCCCCAAATTCATGTAATGTCTCCATGTCCCAAGGCCCTTAAGAGAATACTGTCCCATTGCAGATGTCTGCAGTATAACACAGCATTTCTTCAGTTTGTTGCTACGTGTTTCAAAAGATCGAATCCTTCCCCCTACAAGCTCCCAGTTCATCAGAGGAGCAATGCTGGAGCTGAACAGAAGGCAGCTCAGACCATGCAGTGAAAGCATCTCTTTACTATCTGCCTTTTGATTTAGCAATTCTCGGGTTAGCTAATTTCTTAGAGGTGTCACAGTAGCATGGACTTTCAGTGGACATTATTCAGCTGGTCCAAAAGATGTACTCTCAACAAGGTATTCCCATTATGCCTCAGTGGCCAGTTCCTCCCTCCTCCCATGCCTCTGGGTGCCAGGGCACCCTGTGCAGGGTGCAGCCAGTGCTGTCAGGCACATGCTGTCCCCTCTAGAGGCAGTACAGGATGCTGTCCTCTTTTTTGTTTTTTCTTTTTTCTTTTCCTCCCCTATTGTTTTCTACTGGGAACATTGACAGAGTTTGGGGTGAGCAGGTGGTAACCATGGACAAGCTGGGCTGAATCATCTTTAAACCAAAGGCAAATGGAAGGTGACTGATATTTTTGCCAGCAAGAGGTTAGTATGTCAGGAGGTCAGTCCATGGCTTGCGGGTCCAAGGCAGAACACCACTATGCAGCAGGAAAACTGCAGCGTGCAATTGAGTTATGTCCATTCACATAGGGTTTGAAGAAAAATGTTTCTTTTATAAGGTTGGAAGGGCATTAATGCAATAATTAAACAAGCATGCTGTCTTCTCTGTCTTGTGGATGTTAAGTAAGACATGTCTTAAAACCTACCCTATTATAGATTGCATTCTCTGTTCTTTGAAAATGTTAAATGGTCATAACAATGTAACTATAGATAACTTCACTGGATTTGGCAATGTTGCTATCCAGGTCAGCTGGAATTAATTTTTAAGTTATGATTTTTATAATATATCAAATGCCTTTCTTACTGTCACATGGTAATTAATTCCTTTCACTAATTTTATAATTGTTTTTTTGGAAAGAGTCATGGATTTCTGGCGAGCTTTTTCTTTTATAATTTAATACTGTTTGATTCACACAAACCTATTGCTAGCCAGTAAATATTTTTTTAGAATTTGTTCCATTTGTTGTTTAACAATAAAGATAAATTTACAGGAAGATTACCAGAAACACACTCTTGCCTTTTATTCTTTTTTTGGAAAGGAGTACTTTACTTCTTTTTATTCTTTCTTCCAGTATCTCCCTAGATATTCATAACTTTTTGAAAAGATTGGCAGCTCTTCTCTACAAGATAATTCTCAGAATTTGCTATGGGGTTCATTGTCTGCACTTATCTACAGATGTTATAAAATGTCCACGTACCTCCTGCTTTCCAGCAGGCCTTTCTTTCTGATTGTACAACCAGAGAACCAAAGAGTCTGTAGTCTTGGGAAAAAAGTGGTCCTGAGCTCTTGGGGAAGCTGAGATGCAGTGTGAGTTTTAGGATCGATGCAGTCGATTACTGCAGTCTCAGCTGCTTTGATGGATGCTGGGTAGAGGGTTGTTATCCCTGAGGTTGTAGCTAAAAGGCCAGAAGCATACATAGTGTTTTCATGCTGTTCAGATGGGGTGAGTTGAAGAGCAAGCTTGGCTACAATAGTGGACTCTTTAATACCAGGTGCTTAAGTATGGCTGGTGACAGAAGTTATGCAGAGTGGCTTGACCTTTTCAGAGTCATTATTTTATGGGATAAAGCCCTCTCTTCAATCACAGTTGACCTACATTCCTAGGTGCTTTGCATTGGCTTTCAATAAAGTACTAACATCTGTGAAGTGATCCAAATCTGTGTATAATGACCAATCTTTAAATCCTCTGCAAATGTTGTCCTCCGAGATTTTACTTCCCCATCTCTGAGGAATAGGTGTGATCAGGTCACTGCGATGTGCACAGATCACTGTGGAAATTTTCTGCGAAGTGCCAAGAAGTGCCAAGTGTCTTTTGGAACTGTTCTGCTGCTACATTAGCAAGCCAAAGATTGCTTTGCCTGGCTCAAACAGTGCCCTAGGGTACAATCTATCAAGTGTTTAATAGTTGTTGTTTAACATTATCCTCAATGACTAATGGATTTGAAAATTCTTTGTTGTTACCAGTTATGCAAGCACATCATTCTGCTTTTTCTCCTAAGCTGTTCTTTTCTTCCTAATTATCAATTTTATCATCTCCAATTACATTTGGAAAGCAAACAAAAAAAATGTCCTTAAATCTGGCAATAACTCAAAGGCTTCCCCCTGAAGTCTTCAACTTTTTTTAGCACTTCTCTGCACTTTCCACACAATTAATTCTTTCCTCTTTGTCACTATTTTCTAGTGCTCCAGGGAGGAGTGGAAGGAAGGGGAGGAGCACAGAACAAGCACTGATTTTTTTTTTCTCCTATTTCAGCTCTTTCTCCTTTCCGCTTAATCTAAAATCCTGGCACATCTCTCACAGATGTTTGACCATTAGCTTAAAGTAAACAGAATACTTTTCATCCTTTTCATTCTTCTTCCTTTTCCTCTTCCTGGTCCCTGTGTCACCCTTACTTCTTTTTTTGATCACAGTGGAGAAACCTCTCATCCTTCATGTTGCTCAGGCCTGGGTGTCAGCTTTTGTTTGGACATCCCTGCTGATGTGCAGTCTAACTCTGAATCACTAATTAAAATTAAATCCTTTAACTAAAATTAAATTAAAATAAAAAAAAAATTAAGTAAATTTAAATGAATCTCTAATCTTACCCAGGCTCTTATACTAGACAGTACTGCACACTTACTAGATTTTCAAGCTGATGACATTTTGTGCTTTCTCCCCGCTGAGGGCATCCCTCCCATGCAGGAGGAGTTCCTTCTTCCAAGTGAAATCCAGAAGAGCGCTCTGCTACAGTGCTTTGGGATCTGCCTTGAAATGCCCTCTCCTCTGGGATGTTAACCCAAATGTGACAGCAAGCAAGCACTGACTCGCTGGCTGCGTGGTCCAGGAATGAGAAGACAAAGCTTCTGGTGGGCATCAAGAGTGCAAGGGGTCTGGGCTGTCTGCCTTGCCAAGGGGACAGGATCATAGAATCATAGAATCATTTAGGTTGGAAAAGACCTTTAAGACCATCGAGTCCAACCGTTAACCTAACACTACCAAGTCCACCACTACACCATGTCCCTAAGCACCACGTCAACACCTCTTTTAAATACCTCCAGGGATGGTGACTTCACCACTTCCCTGGACAGCTTGTTCCAATGCTTGACAACCCTTTCGGTGAAGAAATTTTTCCTAATAGCCAATCTAAACCTCCCCTGGCGCAACTTGAGGCCACTTCCTCTCGTCCTATTGCTCGTTACTTGGGAGAAGAGACCGATACCCACCTCACTGCAACCTCCTTTCAGGTAGTTGTAGAGAGCAGTAAGGTCTTCCCTGAGCCTCCTTTTCTCCAGGCTAAACAACCCCAGTTCCCTCAGCTGCTCCTCATAAGACTTGTGCTCTAGACCCTTCACCAGCTTCGTTGCCCTYCTYKGKACAYRCTCCAGCACCTCAATGTCTTTCTTGTAGTGAGGGGCCCAAAACTGAACATAGCATTCGAGGTGCGGCCTCACCAGTGCCAAGTACAGGGGGACGATCACTTCCCTACTCCTGCTGGCCACACTATTTCTGATACAAGCCAGGATGCTATTGGCCGTCTTGGCCACCTGGGCACACTGCCAGCTCATATTCAGCCGGCTGTCGACCAACACCCCCAGGTCCTTTTCTGCCAGGCAGCTTTCCAGCTGCTCTTCCCCAAGCCTGTAGCATTGCATGKGGTTGTTGTGACCCARGTGCAGGACCCGGCACTTGGCCTTGYTGAACCTCATACAATTGGCCTCGGCCCATCGATCCAGCCTGTCCAGATCCCTCTGCAGAGCCTTCCTACCCCCAAGCAGATCAACGCTCCCGCCCAGCTTGGTGTCGTCTGCAAACTTACTGAGGGTGCACTCGATCCCCTTGTCCAGATCATTGATACAGATATTAAACAGAACTGGCCCCAATACTGAGCCCTGGGGAACGCCACTTGTGACCAGCTGCCAACTGGATTTCACTCCATTCACCACAACTCTTTGGGCCTGGCCATCCAGCCAGTTTTTTACCCAGCGAAGAGTATGCCCGTCCAAGCTATGAGCAGCCAGTTTCCCCAGGAGAATGCTGTGGGAAATGGTGTCAAAGGCTTCACTGAAGTCTAGGTAGACAACATCCACAGCCTTTCCCTCATCCACCAAGCGGGTCACCTTGTCATAGAAGGAGATCAGGTTGGTCAAGCAGGACCTGCCTTTCATAAACCCATGCTGACTGGGCCTGCTTGCCTGGTTGTCCTGTACGTGCCATGTGATGGCACTCAAGATGATCTGCTCCATAACAATCCTGGATAAGCCAGGAATGGCCTCTTCCCTCAGTAAGGCTGGGGGTGAGGGGCGGCAGAGGGCTGGGAGGATTTGGGAATGCTGGTCAGGGGGGAGCGGGCAGACATATGGGCCCTGGAAGCAGAGGAAAAGGACTTACTAGGTGTGCTTTGCCCCCTCTTGGAGGGGGAAGGAGGCAGCTCACATCAGGAGGGATGTGCAACGAGCGAAGACTGGCCAATTCTCTAGACTGCTGATTCTGGAGAAAAATTGAGCAAGGGTATGGGCTGGAAGGAAACAAAAAGACAGTATTGGGAACGTGAGGAAGAGGAAAGCAAGTAGATGGGGGGCTTAAGGAGTGCGATTTGGGAATGAGCTTGAGATGGGATGTGGAGGGACCGAAAGGAGGACAGGACTTCTGCCAAGTAGTGGACATGGAGAGTGTGCTCTGTGGTGAGCTACCTCAGGCTTTTATTGCGGGTTACACAACATGGGAACTTTGTCAATTAAAAAAAAAGGCAGAGTCATGTGATTACATTATGTTCCTCTTTTGTTTAAGATGAACTTCTGTTCTTCACAAATGCAGAGATAAGTTAGAAAATTTTGCCCAAAAGGTAAAAAAAAGTGAAGATAAGTTAAAAAAAACCCCAACACCCCCAAACCTAGGCCATACCTTTTTTGAAATAAGACATGACTTTTGGATATTTAGGATTATCAGTCATGTGGAATGACAGTTCTGGGAGAAAAACACCCAAAGATTGGGAACGTGGAAGAATGAGCTAAGAAATATGCTTGAAGGGAAGGAAACAGGGTGTAAGGACAGAATTACATCATCTAACTGTGCTTGCTGAGATGCACACATCTTGCTCTTCATTTAGCTCTTTGGCCTGTCTGACATATAAACTATGGTAGTACGGGAGAAAGAGCCTATTACTACTACACTAATTAAGATTTCAAAGGCAGTATTTCTGAATTCTGTATGAGTTAGATCATAAGGCTGGGCAACTTGCTGATCTGTAGAGTAACGGTTTGTTTAAATAAGTCAGTCAGGAGCTCTGAGTTTATGTCCCAGTAACTGCATCCTGCCTGAACTCTATACCTGACTTTAACCCGTAAGGTCACACTTAAAAAAATTTCACATTAGGGCTGACTTAACAGTTCCCTTTTCTCTTTTTTCTCAGTTTTCCTGTGAGTTTAATTTTTAGGCCTTTCCTACCTTTTAGGTAGAATTTAGCCATAGATTTCAGTGCAGACCTGCAAGAGCAAAAGTGAATCACACTTCTTGTTTTGCCAGTGCCAAAGCCCTACAAAGGTGGGGCAGCAGCAGCAGCACCAGCAGCAGCACCAGCAGCTGCTGGTGCTGGTGCTGCTGCTGTTGCACCTACCTACCTACCCACCCACCTACCTACCCACCCACCCACCTACCTACCTACCTACAAGGGAGGGAATACCTGAGTGGGCAGAGGCTATTGCTGGAGGAAGACCTTGCAGCTGGTGCTGACCAGGCTCACCTGGCTATTTTGGCAGCCAAGGAGCAGCAAGGCTGTTTATTTAGTGCTCTACGTCAGCCTCTCTCTCTTTGCCTTATCCTTTCCTTTCCCCTCCTTCTCCCTGTACTTCTGCCCACACACTTAGCCTCCCTCTCGCAGAGCTCACTTGCCTATGTTTCTGAGAAGCCTTCAGGCAATTTTGTTACAGGGTTAGGTGCAAAAAGCAGATAACTGAATTTGAGAAAAAAGATCTAAATGAAAGGGCAATGTTATGGCTGAAGTGGCATGCATCAAAGGAATCACTACCTCTGAGATTCCTGTGTAAAGATAAGTGTGTCAGGGTTGCTGTTGATTGAGTAAATTTGCCTGAGTTGTGCTTCATTGGATCAGTTTATCACTCAGCAGCCTGGTGGGATCGCTGTGTGGACAGAGACGTATAACAAACCTGGAGCAAGGTGGCTATTATGTTCATGTAGTGTGAATTAACTTATTAGTATTTAATAAGCTTAATACACTTTTTCCCCCCTTCAATTCACCTTTATTTCAGACACAGAAGTACAAATGAAGATAAAGGATTGCTTCTTTTCTATCAGCAATGACTACTTAGGGCACAAGATTCAAGTAATGTTCTTGGCCTGCATGTTAAAGAAGCATTCATTGCTTCGTTGCAGTGACTGCTTCCTACCGCTTAAAGAATGCACAGTCCCACAAATTTAGAAATCAGTTTGCATGTCCTTGTAAATTTGTCAGTATGTTCCTTTTTATTTTTTTGAACTCTCAAAATAATTGTTTTTTGATTCATATTTTTATGGAATCTGAAAATGAGAAGATGGTAATTTTTTTCAAAAAAAGAGCAATATTAAAAACTAAAAGCACTTCCTTTTCTTAGATCCTGTTTTATATATATGGAGGTGTCAGATTTTTTTTCCCATTGTTAATAGAAAAAATGGTTTAAAAATGTATTAAAATACAGAGTGCTTTTAAGGATAAATTTGCTGATAGTTTCTGCCAAGTTGTTCTGCAAAGTAGGACTGAGAACAGAACAGAAGGTCCTTGTTTTATTTATCTTTCTTGTTTCTCTGTTAGGTTTTGGCTTTTTTGTAGATTTTCTGAAGAGTGTGTTTACTGAAAATATAGCATGTTAAGCTAGAGCTAAGAAGGAAGTCCTTGGGTTCCCATTCTTTTTCCTCAAATAACCTTTCCCAAAGACATACACATATTCTGCTTGTGGTTTACAGAATCTGTATCTGGCTCAGGAAGACTCCATAGATGAAAATAGCTGGAGATTGGCCAAGTATGGGGAGAAATGTCATGGGCGCTTACCTGTTCCTACTCTTCCCTAGCTGTCTGCTTATGGACAGTGTTGGAGACTTGCTACTGGGCAGTTGTCTGACCCAGCATGGCCTGCCCTGTC
This sequence comes from Phoebastria nigripes, assembly GCA_035582835.1. Classification (NCBI taxonomy): domain Eukaryota; kingdom Metazoa; phylum Chordata; class Aves; order Procellariiformes; family Diomedeidae; genus Phoebastria; species Phoebastria nigripes. Next base: position 335,691 of record JAYKAV010003237.1, read on the forward strand.
TACTGCCTGATAGCCTTTATTTCTCTGAATATGGAGGACAGGGTTTGCTCTCTAGCACTGCTTCTAGAGGTGACTCATGTGTGAGGGTCGCCACAATGGCACATCCCTGGTGTCCAACTGGAAACCCGCTTTCTTGGGAACCAGGCATTAAGGTGTGTGTGGGTGTGCGTGGATCAGCTGTTGGCAATTAATTTTGTCTGATCTTCAAAGGGAAAATGAATTAAATAGCTTCAGTAGCTATGATAGCTTCAGCCCATCAAGAGAAAGGGTGTGACAGAAGCATTTCATGGCATCATCTGACTGCCAGTATACTGGCCAAATCTAATCATTACAAATAGGGTTTGGCTCAAGCAATGAGAACATACTCTTAGGAGTTTATTCTGCAGTCTTCAGCTGGCTACAGAGAAACTTGACCTCTTGTGCTTTTAGTTTTTCTCACCTGTGTCCCAAAGGTTTAGATATTGTTTGATACCCAGGGCACAGAGCACCGAGCCTGTGGAAGCTACAGGTAGAGACTCAGAGCTTTATTTATGCTCATGGTTGCCTGTGCTATTGAACAGATGTGGTGCAGCTGAAGCTGGCAATGCTGTGTTGTTTGAAGATTCACAAATGTGGATGTTTGCTGGTTCCTGCTACCTATGCGCATTTGGCTCCTCATCCCACTTACGAGAAAGGTTGTTGCCTCAGCTGTGTTTCTGGGTGATAGTATATATTTCCTCTTTTTCCTCACGGAAGTCACAGGAATCTCTGTGTTCAGGGGTAAGGTAGAGTTTGGTTGTTTGGCTTGGCAAGTCCCAGATTAACCTGTGTACTGCGCACACGTGCGTGAGTGTGCATCACAGCTCATCCCCTCCTTCTGAAGAGGACATAAGCAAGTAGTGAGAGGCAACAACAATATATCAGCTGGTCAAATTTACATTCAGCGAATATGAACAAAGTTTTGGAAGGAGTAGAGGAACAAGAGAAGAATGGGAGCTTTCCTTTTTCACTGTTTTCTCAGTTCCTCCATTGAAAACTCTGGCACCACATTTTTTTCCATGAATCCTCTTACTGTTCTTTACCTGCGGACCCTCTCTTTTCCTTTAACACCCCACTTCTATAATATAAAAATCGTAAGGCTGAAAAGGGTGTGGATCTGAAGTAGAAGAGGCAGTACATGCCTCATGCCAATGGAAGGAGGCATGGGTTGCTGTTGAAAGCTCAGCCTCCCCAGGAATAGAGAAAGGGCCCAGGTGGGTGAGGTGTCTGTCCTGCTGGGTGTCCCGGCTGCTGCACCCATCCTGCCCTGACTGTAAGAGCAGAAGAGCTCGTAGCGCTACCAGTGATGCTGGGAAAGAACTAAAAGAGTCTGGGGACTCTGATACAACCCATAGGCAGGTAAATAAATGTTTTATAAATGCCTATAGTTCTGTGACAATCAAAATAATTAAATCCAAAGTTTTTTCTACTACATGTTGAAGGCTATGCTGCGTGTTGGAGGTTTTGCTGTGTGTTGGTGTATTTATTTTGATCAAATTACTTTGGAACCTAAACTACTGTTCATTTTAAACAGGTCCTGTCCTCTAAATATTGATCCTGCAGAGGCTAAGTTAAATAATGATAACAGTAATAGAAATTCCTTTTGACCTAACTATTGACATTAATGACTAGTGACAATTTCCTTTTCCTAAATATGCAATCTGAGTCGAATGCGCTTTACTACTAGTGTGCTGCTGTATTTCTGGAGTAATTTCTGTTTATTTCCTAACTCTGCAAGATAGGCAACTTCTGCAAGGATCATCTTCTTGCCCTACATTGTTCTGGGTTAACTGCATGTGTGTTGGAATAGTGTGCATGCAGTATGAAATGCTTTAATTCTGTGCCTGATTTACAGTCATGTTGTATCTAGAATTAGCTAGCTAGTACATTTAGAGAGGGATGAAATTCATGGCAAAAAAGCCCATTGTGCTTCTCAAAAAATATTTATAAAATTCATCCCAGTTCCACCAATTTTTTTCCAGTTAAAATTAAAACATGAAAAAAGCATTATGAAAAATCGTTCTGTTTTGTTATTTTCATGATAAAATATTTTGATGTTTTGATAGAAAATCAACTTTGATTTTGAAATTTCTTTAATGATATTTAACACTAAATGCTTTCCTTTTTCAAATATTTGACAGTAGCCACTTCCTTTCTGTCAAACAAAATGTTTTTGATAATCTGTTGATAGTTTCTTCTTGCACCCTAACATCTTCAGAATTTCCATGTGGTGATCATATTTAAATGAAAAGTTGGAAGAATGAGGGCAGATGAGAGAAGGGATGTTACTTTTGCTTTTCTCTGAATTTCTCCTACCAAACATGTAGTGCATACCTTTTTCATCTCTCTTGATCTTCGCTCTTCTCTTTCTTTTTTTGTTCACCTCCATCCCACACCAAATCATAAAAAGAAATAATTACTTGTACAGGTCTGTTGTCCCTTGACTTCACTAAGTCTTTTGCAAGAAGTAGCTACAAAATTGAAACTAACTCTGTTATTAAATTGTGCTACTAATATAAAAGGGCAGGTAATCAAAGGTGATCGTTACTTGAGTTTCAACTGAAAAATACTTGTGTTAACAACAAACCTTGGTTTTCCCTTACTAATTCAGTGGCTTGTGTGGGTTAGTATCCCTATTGTTCAACTGGGAATTCTGATGCCTATTCTGATTAAGATTTGTTTTTATATCTCTTATAACATCTTTTTATCATTTTCTTATAACTTTACAAACCTTTAATCTTTTAGGCTACAATTTCCTCTCCTTGATCCCTATTTTCTTTCTTCCTTTCTTGTTAGAAAATTAGAGGAAAAATTTTGTTATGATAGCCAAAAAATATATACTTTAATCATAATAAATAGGCCTTCAAATTTTGCCTGCTGTGAATGAGGAAGAAATTTTTTAAGGTAAAAGATTACGATCTAATCTCCACCAGTGATATTCTTTGCATATTCTTTGCAAATTGGCTTCGCTTAGGCTATCTGATAGATCTTAGAAAACTGCACAGTCACATACATTGGATTTTCCATGGGGGTCTTTCTGTAAAGCTCTTTAAGTTCTTCCCTAAAGATGAATAATCTGTGTGAGTGAGTAGCTTGCTTAGGATGCTTCTGCACTGTACGGAAAGTTGGGATTGCAGACTATGTTGATATATCTGAACTAACTTTAAACTGCTGGACCATGTGCAGCCATGGTAGCACGTAGCCTACTTGGAATTACCTATCTAGTGTATACCCAGACCCCAAAGCAGATTTTTTAATTTGTGCTGAATGTCTTTTGTTACTGTGTCTCCACTTCTATCAACACGTGACCTGAACAGTACTACTTTGAGCATGTCTACATAGCTGTAGTGACCATCAGGATAACAGCCTTGCATAAGTAATAATATAGGAAACGTAAAGACTACCAGAAGCAGTAGCTTTTTAATACATCCCTGTGAACTTTTATCTATTCCTTTGTTTCTCTCCTTACATTTTATCTTCTTCCAAGATTCTTTGCTTATACATGTTCTCCAGCTGTACGTATGCACCTGTAATATCTCTGTTCTTTAATGTCCGCCAATTCCTTTATTGTATCTGCCAGTGAATATCTGAAAAATGTTCTTTTGATTAGAGATGGCCCATATTAACATGGAGGTATTGAAACAGCTGAAAAGGCCTCAACTTATTACTAGTCTGTCACCCATAACATCTGTTTTTGGCAGGAGGTCAACAATGCAGGTTTGAGCTTCATGACTTCAGACAGTTCCTAATATTAGAAAGATAGATGTACACAAAGATGGTAGAGAATTTAATGAAGGTGGATCATCTTTGTCTAAAATTTTAAACTGGTCTCTTTTCCTGCAACGGTATGAAGTTTTTTATTAACACATTCTTTTTTTTTTTAAATAACTTTCAGAAATGGAGGAATTCCTTGTTAAATCACATATTTTGTGAATGTTAATGAAGCCCTAACTCTGTTCTGTCATGTGTATTTCCAGTGTAACATTTTGCTTGCTCAGCTTTGTAGACTTTACTTCCTGTATCCCTTCCGAAGATTGTATGTTTATAACTGTATGAAAACAAGATCTATTTAGTCTGTGCCTGACTGTGTACTCAGATTCTGAAGTACTAAAAAATCACAAGTGTCTAGTGTCTAACTGGGTAGGCCTCCGAGATTTTTCCATTTAGTGGTAAAGTGATTTCTAGATTCTCTAAATCGCTGTATTTCCTCGAACATCAGTTTAATGCTAGGAAAAGTTTTCACAGTTTATGCCTAATCAAGTTTCTGTGGAAGACAATGAAGTTGATTCTGGTTTGAATTGAATCTTGGCACTAAGGAAAAAAAATACTCTGTAGCTGGACACTTCAGAAGTGAAACCCATACAATGTAAATCATGCTGATTCACCTACTTCAGATACCTCTGCTAAAACCAATACATATTTCTGATTTGCTATTAGGCACTCACAATCTTAATGTTAGGGGACAGAAAAATGTGTGTAAAGAGCTTCTGGGTACTCTTGAGGCCATTATAAAGCCCATTAAAGGAGAAGGGAATCTGCCTACTGACTTGAATGGACTTTGTCTCTCTTAATGCTCAACAGCTGTAACAAGGAAATTAATTTGTTTAACCTTTTGATTTAAACCATTTCTAATATTATGTTTCTAGGAATTAATTTGTTCATATAAATCCTGACCTTTCTTGAACAGATGGTGATAATGATGACAATGAAATTGTTATTGAATGGCATATGGGAAATGTGAGGCCCAAATAATATATTTGATTGCTGGTGATCAAGCAAGAACCTAATTTGATGTTTTATTTGAATAAATCTGTTGCAACCTGAAGTTTTCTGTAAAAGTTTCAATGCTCTTGACCCTGCCTAGGCTCTTAGATATGTAGTTGCTTGGTGCATCCTCTTTTGATAATATTTTTCTGAACATACGTTTTTAGTGCTGTATTAAAGGCTAAAATTCCAGTTGTACAGAGTCTAAATTGATTGGTAATATTAGGTGACAGAAAAGAAGTGGGTAAGGACCTTCCTTATCAGAGAGACTGAATTTGCATGAATTACTACAGCAAAATATCTCATGGAATTGCATTGTATCAAAATAATCCAAAGTTAAAGTCTCAGTTACATTTAAAATACTTATGGCACATGCATCTTTTTACTTTGTTTAATTTATTTAAATTGAAAAATAACCTGGTAGCAATCTTCAAAAATAATATGAATTGTCGATCTCTAGTCTTTGCAACAATTTGGTGGAATAGATTGTAGTTGTGACATACTGATGGCTGACACAGCAGGCAGTGGATAATGCTATATAACCTGAGATTTCCCAGCTTTTTGCTATTTCTCTTAGCAGAAATAAGGACTGCATAAAACTGGCTTGTCTATTGAGAACGCTAACTGAAAGGTGGTGGCAAAGCTATCGTCTTCGATGTGTGAAGTATTATTATGTATGTAAACAGATTAAGAAATGTCTCATTTCCATTCTCTTCTTACTTACAGCACAAAATTACTGAATTAGTGTTTGTGTTTCTATTAGGGATTGTTTTATCTGGTAGGGATGAGAATTTAGAATGAATTTTAAACAAGGAGAAAAAAGTCTTCAGTAGAAGCAGTCATCCCTAGAGTAGGAGGGTTAGGTTTTATTATTCCATTAGAACAGATTGGATAATTTTTTTCCAGGAGGGAGGGGATATGATCTTTTAGTTTTATATCGCTACTTGGTATTTTCAACCATAGAAGGTCACTAAATGGGTTTAAGTATCTTACATGAGGATGGTGTTTTCCAGGAGAACTGTTTGTGAGTAACATATGTATGTTAGTGTTTAGATCAGATGTATCACCACATACTAGTAAATTTGCAGAGATGTGTGTGGTGAATTTAAATAAATTAGGGGGGCCATCTGTTACAGAGGATTATCTTTAGGCTCTTAAAAGCCAATTTTAGCACCAGGATTACTACAGTTTGTTCAAATGGCTGTGGATTACAGTTATACACAGAAGAGATTTAAAAAGAGTGATATAATTTACTCCTGTTTGCATGTTAGTTAAGACTAAAATATATAGTAGATTTTGGCTCTTTTTTTTTTTTTTTTTTAAATAAACAGCTCTAAACTAAGTGCATAAGGAAGGATGAACATGTTATTAATCTATTTCTGTAGATTTGTACTGAAATTTCCCACTAACTTTACAGAAAACTGTCCCTTTAGGACATAAGGGAACTTGGTGATAGCAGTAAGATTTCAGTTTTTTGGGGGCGGTGAAGAAAACTTGTTTGAGGATGTATTAGTATTGTGAATAGAAAGGGGTCCAAATACTATGTTTAAAAATGGATGTGGAATAACCTGCTGGCCCTGCTATTTTGCATGTTAAGTATTCTATTAATTTATGAAGAGACTCTCTCAGAAAATTGGTTCAGTCTAGTCATACCTCTGGGACATAAGTGAGCCCATAGCTTGAAAAAAATGACTTGGTTTTCTTCTGGCTCAAGAATTAAGCTACCTACCAAGAAGGTAAAATAGGGATACATGTTTCTAGCAATTTAGATTGGTAAAACTGTTCTGCAGACTACTTTTAATAGTATTCTTTAACTGAATTTTTTTTGAAAATCATAATGTACTATCAGGGCAGGTCAACGTTTTAATGTTTGTCCCTATTATACTTTCAGGAGAAATGTTATAAAGTAATAGATGTATATTGGACAGTATTTGAGTCATTACGTTGAGTATTGAAATGCAGTATTTGTCAAATTGCTCATTTGATGAACGCCTATTTAAGCAACGCACTACTGTGTATATACATCAGTGTTAAGAAAAATGGGGGAAGCAGGCTTGCAGAATAACAAAGACCTGATGCCCTGGTTCCAGCTGTGTAAACAGATGTTCTACTCTGTTCCAAGTATTTCTCACTCTGTATTAAGCTCCAGGATTTATTGACACTCCTTCTGTTTTTACCTAAGGCTCTTTACTCTGTCTGGTAGATGGTGTACTTCCTCCTTGCCATGCTTTTCCCCCACAAGGGTGCATTTCTTTCCCTACTTTGGTGTTCCTCTAGCCACTCGATTCACTGTCTTTGCCTGTAGGTTTGTTTTCCATATGATTGCATTTCCATCCCATTGAGTTATCTGCAGTGGAATATTGTAGCATAGCCCCCACCCCATGTGTTTTGCAGCTTTCATGATTTCAAACATAATTTCAAAATGAAATGTGGGAAAATATGTCACAAAACATATAAAATAAGCTATGTGTTCGGCCACAGAGGGGTTGCTGAGATGATTTGCAGTATGTTTGGGATGAACAGTGAGAATACTGAGAAAGGTATTTGCACTTACCTAGGCCTTCTCTGAAATACGGTAAAGCATGCCATTGTTACGTTTAAAATTGATCCAAGAGATGATTTTTCATCCAGGCTTCTAAAATCAATGAACAGGATGTAGCTGAAGCCAATTTTCTTTAGTCATTTTTTTTAAGAGCTATGACAGAATCCACTGTTTTGTGTACTTATTTCAGTGCCCCAGTACGTCCCTTATCATGATCAATGGGAAGCTTCCATTGGCTTCAGTTCCGCCACATTCTCTGCAAAATGGCACAATTTAAGTGATGCAAAGCTTTTCCTAAGAACACAGTGATAAAAATCGTGTACCTGGTAGAATACTTGGAAGTATGTACACAGTAATATGCACTACAGATCTCAAAATGTTTTTTTTTTTCCAGAAAAAAATATTTCAGATTTAGTAGTTTTGGAAAGATTTCCTTTATATTTAAATAATCAATGGCAACAGCTCTGGTGTACTCCTCTATTCTACTACTTTGAGTTAATGTTCATGTTTCCTTTCACAACTGTTAATAAGAACAGGGAAGATACGACGAGCCTTTTTATGCTACCATGTTTACATGGACTAGTATCTCACTTTTTGAAAAATTCAGTGTTAGTATTGGGATATCCTGTAGAATAAAATAGATCTTGGTTTTGTAATATCAAAGTATCTGTCTTGATTGAAGATATTCTCTTTATGTATATATTTTGATACATATGTACATTTTTTGGAGGAAATTTAATCTGAGATTTTACTATTAAGAAAAATTACCTTTGTGGTTTTTTTATGAAAGGAGAATAATTTGGTTTCTTGACACCTCCTCATATTATTTTCATTTTTCTTGCACAGTGGGAGTCTGCTATGCAGGATTTTGCATTGCATTCTCTACTCCTGTGTTTATCCAAAAGCCCTGCTGAGCCATTTGCATTGAAAGGGTGGGCATTTCAATGTTTTGCCTTATAACTGTAAGGTGAGGGTGATTGCATTTAAGGATTAGAACAAGAAATTTTTTCCTGCCCTTGTCCTGCTGTTAACATATGCAGCATATTTCTCTTTGCCTTGATCATGGTCTCCTTCATACTGCTGTTTGCATCTTTCAGTAAAGCCTCCTTTACAATAACTGTCCTGACATTCACTAGAAACAAGGAAATGCTTGACATTTTATAGAACATAAAACTGTAATAATCTAATTTAAAATAAACTAGTAAATAATGAAAAAGTTAACTGTTACAAAAGGTAACGTGTATTTTCTGTAATCCTAACAACAGTATTTTGCTGGAACTTATTTTCTACAAGCTTTACAAAACTGGAAGACCCGCTCTTCTAACAGGGATAATTAAACTGCAACCTTGAAATCAGACTCTATTTTATTGTTGTATAGAACGTGCATTTGGTCACTAATTCATTTGTTCAGCTTTTGCCTTGGATTCTTTGAACCTTCTCTTTATTTATAATTGTAGATTTATGGTGCATGTTTTACTAGTGTATAGGTCTGCAACCGTATTTTTTACTTGTGAAAGAATTGGAAGCAATCTTTGAAATGTAAGTGTTTACAGCTCTCCCAATTATCTTAAAAGCACATGCTTTTAAAAAAATTGCTTCCTCTCTAGAAACAAACTACTAAAAACCTTAGCCTGAAGATGAAAATGGTTCCAGCGGTGGGACTTTATTTTTAAACTGTAATAGATTTTTTTTTAAATTTAATAGATCCTATTTTCTTTTAAGGTCTGGTAATTTGTTGAGATTTATTAGAGCAACTACCAGGTTTAGTTACGTACAGACACGGACTGAGATTTATAGCAGAGAACATTTCCCGTGTGTCGAAAAGGTGGCCGATGCCGGGCTGCAAGGTTCAAGGCATTGCTCGTTTTTCAGTACAGGCTAGGTTCCCATCTAAATTTATCACCTTTTGCTGCTAAGGGCGTGTTATTGTGCCCGCGATACGTCTCTTCTTGCAAATGTGCTTCTGGTTCAGCTTCCTTGCTCCCAAGACTTTTCTATTTTGGTTCCCTGTGTCATGTGACTCCCCCAGCCAGTGAGAGCCCCGCAGAGGGAATGGCAACAGCCTGCTGGGATCAATGTAAGTCAGAAAAAACTCTTGGTTTTTTGCAGTTTCTGTCCCTCACACTCAATTTTAGATGCTGCTTTTGCCCCGAACCTTTGCTGGGCATGCCTAGTAATACCTACGGAAATGCTTATAAGTTAGTTTTTTTGTTTTGATTCATTTTTTACTCTTTCTAATGTTACTTTTCTTACTATGTTCCTTTTTTCCTGTGTCCTGCAGTGTAGTTGAGAAGCCTAAAAAAGCAACAGAAAACAAACCAAATGCATTCCAAGTGTTGCCTAAAGTATGTTTTAAGTTTAATAAGGAATATTTCAGGTGTAGTAGTACTTTGTTTAACGTGTGCTATAGACAGTGTCAAAAATCCTACACTGTGGTTGAGAAAGAATGATGTGACCCCCCTGCCCCTTAGCCAAAATCGATCGTTTAGGTAGAAGGACAATAGTAAACAAAATGATCTGAAATCACGTGCTGGTGCCTTGGCCGATTGGCTGAGACATAATGGTGAAAGGACTTAATTCAGTTAAAGGGCAGTCATGTACACGAGGCAGTGTATCATTTTTCTGGTATGAATGAAGTGAAGTACTATATTTTGATCTCAGCCGATGCTGAGCCATACTTATACTACATGATATTGAAATAGTGTGTTTGGTGAGATTTGTCATTTTCTTTTTATTGTAGAGGCTTTTCCTGGTACAAAGTGAGAGTCTTGTCTTTCTATTTTTTAAGACAGTGTCTAAACTCAGTAGGTAAAATTCACCTGGTAATTACTACTGAGTATTGGTTTTGTCTAATTTAACTATGTTTTGTTTTCTTGGATAAATATGATTTTCCAAAAATCCTCCCCCATAGTAGGATATAGGTACGTTTTACTTCTTTTCTATTTAATTGTTTTCTAGGTTTTTGTTTTGATTTAGTTTGGTTTTCTTTTATTTTTCTTTCTTCCAAATGACATGTGCTTTCTTTGGAGTTTACTTTTAAGTTTCAAAGGCTTATTTTAAATTTGGATCCCTAAGTGATATGCCTTGATATCATATAAAAGTTTGAGAACAAGTGTTTGTGAAAAAGACGTAATGAAATAAGCTGGAATCTCCTGATTTCCCTTCATGGCCTGCAACCTGGACCCCGTATTGCATCACTTGGAGGTGCAGCAGCCATTACCGCACATTTCTTTATCTTCTCTGTGTTGCTGATCTATACCCTAATGACCAGGCATTAGATGAAAGAACTGTTTGAAATCTTTCTCAGTTTTTTTTTTTCTAAAAGTCCATTGTGAACAGAGAAATTTCACTTAATGATTACACTGAAGTACAAAAAGTAGTGGTGAGGTATGTTAGTTTTTCAACGCAGTTCCTCTCCTCATCATAGGCGCTGAAAGAAAATTATGTCCCAAATTCTGTGTTGATTGAATTGCCGCAGTGTCAGAAGCGCAACAGCATCTATGTGTAAATACCTGACTCGGAAACTGAAAGCGGTTAGAAAAAGCCATCCTTATTATGCAAACTGGATAAAACTTAGGAGCTGATCTTACAGAATTTTTTTTTTAAAAGTTTGCATTGTTGGGTTTGTTGATAAAGCATTGCATAGGCAGGAGAGGAGAGTGTTTATACTGCTTTAAAAAAAGTTATGTATGTTCATTAGATGATAAAGCAAGTTCTAATCCAGTGTTGCCTATTTGCCTTTGCTTCATGAGTTTGCACATTACCAACATGCACATAACAGGAATTTTGAGACCTTGCCTCAGAGTTGGATTCCCTGACGCTTCCCACAACTTAACGCTAAGGCTTGTGAACATGAGTCCCCAGCTTAAGAAATGTGTCCATCTCTGTGGTAACCAGAGAAATTGCAATTGGTAAAATACGACGACTTAAATTAGAGGATCTGTGTTATCACTTCTTTTCTTTTTTTTTTTTGCCTACTGGCTTATTTACTTAACTTCATTCGTGCTCATCTGTCATCTTTGTTTCTGAAAAGGAACATAAGAAAACATTAAAAAAAAAAAGCGGGGGGGGGAAGAAAAAAAGCTTTTTATACTGTGAGGGCAGTCAAACAGTGGCACAGGTTGCCCAGAGAGGTTGTGGAGTCTCTGTCCTTGGAGATATTCAGAACCCAACTGGACACAGCCCTGAGCGACCTGCTGTGGGTGACCCTGCTTGAGCAGGGGGGTTGTGCTACGTGAGGGGGACCCCGAGGTCCTTCCCAGCAGCAGCGATCTGGTGAGTCTCTGAGAATTTCCCCCTGCAATTTGGAGAGGTAGACAGCACTGTTACTTTGGGGGGAGATCAGAAGTCACGTGTGGGTTTTAATCTTAGACTGCCGCTCTCATATTTTAGACCTTGTCATTTCGCTGCCTCGGTTCACTCATTAATCATTCATTTGGAGTGATGGCCGTGCACGTCTTGCTGGCCCGCCTAATGCACGCCACCTGAAACGTCACTGGCAAGCAAGCGGCTGCGGACAGTGAGCAGGGCTTCTCTTTCACCTCTTCCTCACAGCTATCCAAAGTTACTTCTGGCAGCAGTTTCTTATCCCATGCCTTTTTTGCACTGCTTCCTCAGGCACCACAGTGCAGCAGAGTGGTGGGGGGAGACACTGATGGGAAGAGAATGAGAAAATTAAGAGTACAATTAATGAGAGTACTGTGGGAAAAGTGCAAGTAGAAAGTGAAGGGACAGCGCCAAGGTGGAYTGGGTTCCTACACGTGTCTTGCTACTCCACTCGAATCTCACTGTGAAATCTCCAGAAGCTGAGGCAGGGGTACAGGGGCTTGCAAAGGCCACGCCAGGGTGTGTGGAAGGAAGGCAGGAAGAAGCAAGCCTCATGGGAGCCCTTGGAGGCTACAGAAGAAAATTAAGCCCCAGTCCCCTATACTGTAGATGGAGTCGTGCTCTAGAGGCCTGGTGAGTGGTGCAGGGAAACATGAGATCATTTGGTAGTAAATCAAAGTACAAAAATAGTGAAAAGTGAAAAAAAAGTTTAAAGATTTTTTTATATATATATAAAAACATAAAATGCATTTGCCAAACATTACAGTGTAGAGAGTTCATTTAATAGCTTCCACACTAACATATGAATATAAATTCTAAATAAAAGTGGCAAAAGGTAATAACTTGACTTGTGTTTAAGAAAGATGATTTTAAATCTTCCTGCCATAATGCTGTGGGTGATGATTTTGCTTGAATATTGTTTATCTTGATGAGACATGAATACTTGTCCTGAAAGCTATTGCCGACACCAAACCAAACAGGTATGACTGTGAATAAATTCAGACCGGAGCTGGCAATGTAGGCAGGTTCTGCCTTCCAGGGGAGGGGTAGGCTAGGACGTGTCCCTGTTTATAAGAGGCACAGTGAGTTGGCTGCAGCAGGTGAAGGCCTGGTAGGAAGGATTACACTCAGTGACTCAGGCGGCCATTTCCATTTCTGGCTAAATAGTGTAATTGGAATTTAAACACAGTATTTTTTCCTGAAGAAGACACAGTTTAAAAATGTGACGATATATTTTCTCACCAAATTACTCTTTTTTTTTTTTTTTTTTACATTTTGGAGGGCAACAATGCACATGAATATGGAAGAAATTTGTGCAATGCTTTCTTGTAGATGGATATGAGCATTCAACTTTGCAAGAGTAAAATAATCCTCTTTATTAATTTTAGGAAAAAAACCCACATTCCAAGGAGACAGTAGCTGTAGCAGCTCAGTCGGGCAGCATTCAGTTGATGCTTGGTAATTAGTCTGAGAAAGAAGATAAAACTGGAGGAAAAGATTTTTAAATAATTACCTGATATTAAACAATTTGCTAGCTCTACAATACATATTTATTTCTTTTGCTTTTACGGTGGCTAGCATTTGTGTATTATAGCTTTTGGAATCTGCAGATCTCTTTGATCTGAAAAAATTTTATTTATAATTTCCCAGACCTATAATTTGGGTTGTCTCTGCTATTTGTTTTTTCTTTTTTAATCGTTTCTGTTGTTACCATTACTTACTGCACAAGGTAGATTAACAGGTAAAAGGACAGATTTTTATCAGTTCGCCATTTAAGTATGTTCTAGAGTCTAAATGATAAAACTTGGTTATTTTTTTAAAGCGAAAATAATCTTTGGTTTTGAAAACATCTTTTTGTGGGATTTTTCTATATTTTTATTAATGTGCAAATATAACTAATTGATTTAGTGCAAAGTCTTACAGGTAATAAGAATACCATTTGTCTTGTGTTTGATTATCTTAAAAAATGGAATGGTTAAAGGAGAATAATCTACAAAGAAATAAGTCTGGAATTAGGCAGATGTGTTTCAAATATTTTGGTTTTTAAGAGTCCAGTTACATTTCTATGTAGAGCTACTAGTTTTGTGTCTATTCAGTTCTAAATAGCTTTCATTCACAGTTTTTATGGCTTTCAATAGCACAGCAGTTACAGGTTAGATCTGCCAAGATAGCTTGTGGACTATCGTAACTGTCTATTCAGTCTTTCTATCATCTATGGCAGCTGAACGTAAACACCGTGAAGCCAAAATTGGTCAGATTTGAATTTTGGCAATTTTTTCAAGGCACTTGGTTTGAAATCCAAACCAACAGAGGACTAAAATCTTCTGTAGATTTTGGTTGTTCTCTGAAAATTTGTGGGTGACTTTAGTGTAACTGCTTACAGTTTTGCCTTGTATGTTCTTCAAGTGGAGATAAACTGGTTGTGTCTTTACAAATAAGATCATCGAGATTTTGTTTTGCAGTGATACAGTAGGAAGCATTTAATAGCCAGGTCTCATTTTATTGGCATCACCAATTTTGAGGTAATGGACTTGAATGATATTTGTGGGCTCATTTTGCTATATTGTTACAAATCAACAACCTGCTTATTCATTCCAAAATACCATTAACCTCAGACTGTGCTGCTGTCCAGTATGAAAATATATCCACAACTGGTGCCAAGCTGTGTCCCCACCATCCCAAGAAATCATTCCATTTCTGCTTGTATTGACTTCCTCCAGTTATCTGAAGGGCACTTTCTGTACAGGCATTGATAGCTTGCCTGGACACTTTTGGATGTGAAAGCAACCCTGAAGTCTTGATTTCATGTGGTCATCAGAGAGCTGATGGCACATTTCACAAGAGCAAGGAGTGATAATATGTCTGTCCCAGCCAATCTGGTTGTTCTGTTTTGTCGACCTAAACTCTTCCTGTAGTTTAAACTGGGCACATTTCTTGTGGATTTGCTTTTTGTGCCAATCTATCATATATGTTGCTATATCCTGTTGAGCAGCTGCTTTGCACCAAACATGACTGCATTTCAATGACGTTTCTGTATATGTTGGTGTACTAGACACACAAGAGCTGGCACACGCATACACATGCACACACTTTAAAGCAAGAGGACAGCAAAGGCACCACTTAAATGAAATTTTGTAATTTTATGACATATGAATCTTACGAGTTCCTTAACACCTCGTTTTCTTGGGTAGTCTTCCTCTTAACAAAACATTTGCTGTTGCTCACTGGCACAGATCTGTATGCAAAGTGTCCGTTACAAACAATGAAAAAGTAAATTTAGGGAAAAACGAAGGTTGGCACACACATAACAGAAGAAGATTACTTTCATACTTCCATTTGGACTTTTGACAAAGAGCTGTCTTTTTAAAAAAAAAAATTGATTTGTTTTCTTCCTTTACTTCTTTTCTCTTGAAACCTAGCAACATGAAGGATGTACTTGTAGAAATGCCTTTAAAAATAAAACAGAAAAAGCTAGAGAAAGCTGAGTCAAGAGAGACTCAAGAAACTTTATGAATTAGATGGTGAGTCAGTTATGATTTTTTTTTTTTTTTAAAAAAGGAGGAATAGGCACAAGCAACTAATCTTTCTTCCCTTAGGGATTAAACTGAGGCAAGTAAAACAAACCATTCAGCAAATTTGATCTTTGGTAACTTGAATGATTGAAAACTAGACAAAACATTGGACAACTCATTATGTTCAAGGTAAAATTTTTGTGCTTGGGAAATGTATACATTATGAAATGAGCCCATATCAGCTGCCTGGTGTTATACAACCCTTGAACCCAACCTGTTGCCATTGTAAAACAACCAGGGTCTTCTGGTTCTAGTAAACGCTGGACTGGTTTAGGTCCTCCCACTTGGGTGTCAGGGTTGGGGTAGGACCATGCCTGTTGTGCCCTGCTCTCTTGGCATGGCCTTCCTGGTGGGTTTCCAGCCATTGGTGTCCATCCCTGTGAATGTCTGGCAGTGCTGTGGTGGGACAGTGAGGGCCTGATGTTCTGGGTGGCATATGGGACACCCATGGCCTGAGAGTGGCTTGAGACTGCCCAAAGAACCAAAGTCTTGTGTTCAGACCCCCCTGAGGKGCCGGGGTGTGTTTAGCACACTTTTGGAGCAGAGATTTCAGTTTAGTTTACCCAAAAAGGAATCTGTTTTTGTACACCCCAGCTGCTCTGCAAACCAAGCCAACGCAAGGTTTGGGGAAGTCACTTCAAAACCTTGCTACTGGTGTGAACAAAACTGATAACATACACACAGCTTATTTTTATTAACTAATTGCCTTCCCTGTGCTAGCTAACTAACCTATCACTAATTGGTCTCAGCACTGGATCTGCTCCAGCAAGTCAAATAACTGCTTGCAAAAGACTGGACCTTCACACTTAAAGCTACCTCTGCTGTCATAGAAACATAATTAAAGGGAAAAGCAGACATTYTGGATAAAAGTGGAACATTCTTTCTCTCTCAGAAATACTTTAAATCTAATTGTATCTCTAGTGATAGAAGTCTTGTGCATGTGACTGAGTTACTGTTAGTTACCTCCAAGGCTTCTTGCACGCAAAGCAACTCACCTCTCTTGATCTAAAGAGAAGCAGAAACATACAATGGCATTAAGCAGAAACTTATTTCTGCAGAGGTAATGCACTAGGACTTGCTTCTGCATAGACACAAGTCATAGTGCATCTGCTACGTGCTGGTAAGTTTTTGCTTTAGTTTCATTTATTGAATCCAGCCTAAGTTGGACGGCTAACCCAGGACTGAGCTGTCACAGCAACCAGATTGTGTAATTTGTTCACAGTGCTTATCCACATTTATCTGAAAGCCCAGTTAAGCTGTTTTTCCTTTCGTGGACAGCCTGATCTAGAGCTTCACCCCTCTGGCAGCTGAAAAGCTTGTAATTTCCATACTAAATTTGTTTGCAGTGCCAGCTTGCTTTCTTTGGCTTAAATACCTTTTAGGTCTTGATGTTTATGCCTAATGTTGTATTTATAGAGAGTAGTCAGATTTCCTCTCATCTTTGGTTTTTTTTTAGTCTAAATAAGCCAAAGTTTTAGCCAACATTTTTTTAACATACTCTTCAACCTTCAGATCTTCATTGAATTCCAGCTTCCATTTCATCACTTGCTTTATGTTGTGAAATCCTTTTCCAACTTGTCGCAGTTGGCCCTCACCCTTACTACCCTAACATAGTATCATCAGCAAACTTAGTTACATCACTATTCACCCTCTTTTCCAGGTCTCTTATGAAAATATTAAATAACAGAGGCACTAATAGAAAGACTTCCCTTGTGACCTCCCTCCACTGAAAAAATCCTAACCATTAGTATTTGTTTTTGTGTCCTACCTTTCAGCCAATTATTTAGCCCCATGGGGCCTGTCTATGGCATCTCAGTTTCTCTGAGAGCTCTTGGAGACAGAGCTTGTTGAATTACTTAATTAATTTCTTTTCAGATTTGTATTGACTCCAGAATAAAAATCCTTTTGGGGATGCTCCCATGATGACACTTCTCCAAATATTGTATTTATGGATGCTCTAATTGTGTTCCTTGTAGCAGTTTCTGTTAATTTACCCCGTAGAGATGTCTGGCCGCTTGTTCTCAACTACCGTAGGTTTACCTCGGTCTTCCTCCTTTCCCAAATCCTATTAAGATTTGACATCCCATTTTGTCTTTTTTTCTGTCATTTGATACTGAGAACTTCACCCTTGAATTCCTTTAAAACTCACCAGCTGGTCCTGGTGACTTCTTACTGATCTCTTTGTGGATTTTTCTATAGCCTCTTTTACTGACACTTTAACTTTCAGACAGATCCTTCGATGACCCCCCTTAAGAAAGGTTCTGTTATTTGAATTTCTCTTAAGGTCCTTTCTGTGAGCATGGATGCAAAAACTTCATTTAGTTTTTCTGTTATAGCCTTATTTTCTCTCAGTGCTCCTTTTACATCTTTATGTTTCAGATCTCTGGACACTCTGGCAAGCTTCCTGATCTTGATGTACTTAAAAATAGAAAAAAAAAAACCCACAAAAAAAACCCCCTTGCAAGTTATTTCTCAAACCTTTTTGGCTTGTCTTATTGCATTTTTACATTTAGTCTGCCAGAGTTTTATTTTCTCTTTTATCGTCCTCATTAAGACACCAACTTCAGTTTTTTGAAGAGCGGCTTCAAATAACCTCTTACATTGGTAGTTAGCTGTGTTGGTTTTCCATACGTTTGCTCTGCATAATATATTCTGTGTACTACCTACAAACATTTTGCTCTTCTATTTCTCCACTTGTTAGTTCCTTTATAGCACCTTTTTTATTTCTATGCAATTCCTATTTTTCCAATCAAGCAGTATTTTAGGGGATTTGTTGGCTTTGCTTGCTCCTACATAGATGTAGGGCTTTATGACTGCTATTACAAATTGGCTCTTTGGTAGCAARATTCCTACGTAAGGGTCCCTGTCAAATTAATATTTGCTTATCTCGTGGGTTATGTGTTTAGCTGCTCCCTGAAGCATTCATTAATAGTGTCTAAAGGTTTTGCTTTGCAGTCATGCACAAACTTGGTATTTCCTTGATTGTATGGGAGCATTTTCTGTCTACCAACATAGTTTGTCTTGTCCCTGAGGTTTTTAGAATATACAGCCAGTGACCAGCTACAGCGTAGTTGGAGAAATCAGGAATAGTAAAAGCATACTGGGTGTTCCCTTTCATGTTCCTCTCAGTGCAGGTTTGTTTTAATTTTCTAGCTTTTTAAGCGTACCATCAGTGAGTTTTCCCTCTTCTCCTCCCCCCACCAAAATAGTATCATGCAGCTGAATATCTTCCACTACTAAGGATGTTTTTTGTCAGCTACATTTAGTTTCTTGTTATTTATTCTAAATGTGTCTTCATAAGTTCTGCTATATCATGCATCTCCTGTGCTGTCTTCTTTTTAATATGTTACGTTCTAAAATACACCAGCTAAATATGCCCTAGTGACTTTATTAATTGCTGATAGGTTACTAGCTCAGATGTTTTGTTTTCTGAAAACCCTCCAATCTGACAATATCGTTCTGATTTATTTGGTGACGAAGTTACTGAATTTGATATGCTGGGATGGGGATTCTGCATATTTGAAGAAAGTGTAGTCAAAATAAAGCCACCTTCTTCTTGCACTTGCAGCCATCTGAAGGAGCTGGAGAAGCCTCAGCAGAGGTAGGCAGCTCTGAGCGGCAGTGCTGCTTAGGTTTTTCACATCACTCTGTCTTGCAGTCCATCATGTTGTTCTCCTCTTGGCTCTGATTGCTCTTGGCATCTGGATGCTGTGAGGATTTGTGAGGGGGACCTTGGGGAACACACCTCTCTGCTGTAGCATTTGCCTTATGGATAATTCCCACAGTACGAGCACAGGGCTTTTACAGCCCTGCTTTCAGAGCTTGCGTGGCTGAAAAGATCTGCTCTGACCATCCTGGCTGACTTCCTGTGTAGCACAACATATAGGAGCTCTCCGAATTATTTTCTTTTTGAAATTACAGTTAGTTTAGGAAAGCAACTCTTTGCTTCATTGTAAGATTACTTTAAATCAGTCGGGACAAGCAGAGAGTAATTTTCCAGTGGGTAAGTACCTGTACTGTTAAAAAGTGCTGTTTATTTTGGGCCTTTATATGTGTTATCCCAGTAGATGGTGTGTCAGTGACAAATAGAGGCAAATGTGACTCTTCTTGCTATTCCATTTTTCCCTACTGAGCTATATTACACAAGGATTACTCTAACCCTATGGGCACAGGGTAATATTGGCAGCGCCTGTTCAGCTGTCTGCTATTACTCCAAATCCTTGTCAGTCGCTTGTCCTCAGGACAGAGCACTATGTCTAGCAAATGGCTTGCTTCCCACTCCCCCCCCCGCCCCAGCCCCATATACATGCTTTTATATTTAGCTATAACGGAAATTATGTTGCTTCCCTGAAGGAATGTTATAAAACACTCCATGTTGTTTCTCTTCATTAAAAGTAGTATTTTTTTATTTATTATTCTTCCAAATACTGTATTTTTCTGCACATCTGGTTAGTAATGCTATTATTCTTGCATTCATGACCCTSAGGAAAATACAAAATAGTACGGCTGCCAAACACAACCTGCGAATTGCAGTAGGACATGCTTGGTTGTTGATGCTTCTCCATTCACCACTGCATTTTTTAAAGTCTAATGAACAGTTTTCTTTCATTTTAATATATGACAATTTATTTTGTTTCATACTTTGACCTTAATCAAATTGTCAGACTATTGTATCAAATGCCTTACAGTAGGCAAAATACATTACACAATGCTATTGTTCTCATCGGTCAAATATCTTGAATTAATAGTTATTCAGTTAGTTTGAGAGGTATCACTGTATACTTATATATGATATACTTATATAACCTTATTGGTTGATACTATTATATTAGTCTCTAACTCTTAATTACAACCTTGATTTCCCAAACCAGAACAGACTTACTGAATGTTGCTGTGGTTTTTTTGCATTACTGTTACTGAGAATACCAATGTTTCATTTTAAGAATTGTCTGATGCCAATATTAGGATTCCTTTTTGTTCCCTAAATATTTTAGAAAACTGCCTTCCTTGCCTGAACTGCTGCCTTGTTTTTGTGTCCCTTTGTTTCAGTTATTAATTTTCTAGAATTCCTGAAATGTTGTCTTATATCTGTTTTCACTTTACAAATATATTCTCTGCACATATTTAAGCTTGCAGTTATGGTTTCAGAATCTAAAGTTTTATTATCCCAGACTATTATTAAATTTATAATTTTTCACTTGTTGTTCTTCATCTAAACCAAAAGTGAGCCAAATTTAATTTTCCTTTTTATTTTTTGAACCATGGTATTTTGATGAATTATAGCTTTTCCCAACAGCCAGTAAAGTATGCTTAAAAAGTTTTCAAATACCATTCATATTTTCTAGGCAAATGTTTGCTCTCAACAGATTTTAATCCTCGCTGCTTTCATATCTGTGAAACTGCCCCTTTAAAATTAGAAAGGGATTGTGTGTATATATATGACTGATTTGGACTTGATGCTTCTTACACCTTGTTGCAGTCAAATTGTCATCAGTTGCACCTATGTGATTGTAAACTTCTTTGTTAAATTATTATCTCTTCTTCTTTTGTCAAATGGTATGTAATTTCCCCATGTTGGATCCAGCAATTTTTGATTTGAGAAATTACTGTGTATGATTTTYAGGCTATCCAAAGATTCTTTAACACTGAAAACTCATAAGAAAGCCCCTATGACAAGGATGGCTCACATTCTGTGTTTAGTTTCACCCTAGTCTTCTGCTGACCTTTTTTCTTCTTTCTTTAGGTAGTATTGCTCTTCGATTTGTTACTTTTCTTTCCTTGATTGTCAATTCCTCTGTCTTGCAAAATATATCATTAACTTTATTTGTAGTGTGCTTCATATATTTAATAACATACTTGAATTTAAGAACATAAGAGCTTTTCTGGATCTGGGCCCTAGTCTCTGCTGCTTTCTTTTTTATGACCACTTTTATCTTGCTTTTCACTTTCTTGTCGCTCATTCTTCTTTTTATATTACTTCCTTACCTTGTCTACACATCCCACGTCTCTCATGCAATTTCCTTTCTTGGCTTCTCTTCTCCCCAGCCCTCCTTTTTTGTCTTTTCCATCTCTCCCCACAGTTTAYGGCTCTGAAGAATGACTTACGTTATCGAAGTTACTATTCTTGGCACTGTATTCATTTACAGTGTCATATTAGTATTAAAACAGCCTACCTTGAGAAAATATCTGTACTTTTGAAGTGATATGTACATCTAGAAATATTAGGAACGCAGTCATGAACACCCAATTTTTTTTTCTTTCTTGTTCTTATTTCTAATATAACTTCTGGGTTATAATATTGGAATTAAGAAAACTCTGTGGATACAGTGACTGATAATGTTTTCGTGACGTGTTCACTTTCCCTTCATGGAACTGTTGATACTGCTATCCTAAAAAAAAGCAGTCAGTGGGGACATGAAGAAATACTATGGGTGAAATTAAGAGCTAATACAAAAAGCATTCACTGTTCTGCGTTGTCAGAGTTCGTAGATTCTTGCAAAATCATTGAGACTCATGAACTTCAAGCCATGAACCTTACCCCCGTTTGGTAAATGAGAACATTGACATTATTTCCTACTTGATGACAGCTTCTTTTCCTTCCATTTCTCCTTCTCTTCTTCCTCCCTTCCCTCTTACTCCCCCATCCCTTCTTCCCTCCCTTACTCGTAACAGAGCTGTTCTGTTCATACTAGAATAGCTGTTAAATTGAAATAGCAAAATAAGTCATCTCTCTAAGTTGCCTGCTAACTTTGGAGGATGTTAGCCTGTTCTGGGAGTCCTTAATTAAAATAAAATAGTTATGAAAGAAACATTGGTTTCAGCAATTTTCTTCACTTTTTCTTGGCAACCAGAACAGGAAACTTGATTTTCCGTTCTGTTGGTGGTATGTATTTGAACCAACAACTTCGTTGTCTTAGTTGATCCAGATGTTTCAGCCTGTGAGGTAAAGAAACCTCCCCTGTCAGTGTTAGTTTTGTTTTGTTCTTGACCTGTGGGTCAGTTTATAAGGCAACGTGATGCACAGCCTAAACAAGACACACGGGCCTCCTCCATCCCGGTGAAGGATTTCTTGCAGTCTGCTGGCAAGCCCACCTTTTCTGCAGAATGTAACATAGCAAATGCTTGTAAAGAAAACYTGAAGTAATGTTGCCTGTCTGTGTAGCCGTCTTTGTCCTGGAAGCAGGGAGAAGTGAAGGAAGAATTCACCACCAGCTCAGCTCAACTGCTCCCAACGCTGTAAAGATCCCCTGGTGGTACGCACTCTGGCTGGGCTTAGGCTGGAAGGCGTATTCAGCTTTGCTGTTGGAAGTTGTAATGCACAGGCTGAAGCATTGTTAGTTGTGTGTTTCCATACTATTTCTCTTCAACATAAGGTTGCAGTTACCACTCCATGCCTTGTTCAGGAGGAAACTCTTTAGTCCCTTAGCTGATGAACTTTCTACTGGCTGACAGTCCCCACTTTTTTCCTCTTGCTTATTTCCTTCTCATTGTCACTCTCTCTTTTATTTTTTGCTCTCTTTCTTCTTTCCTCCGGGGGTTAGCCTCTGCACTGTCCCTCCATTCTCTCTGCACCTTCTCAGCTGATGACACTGCTGACCAAGACTTCGCTGTCTGCCCTCTGTGGTAGCTCCCTGCACGTGTGCTGCTCCCTGATTCCTTCATGGATGGTCCTCGCTCCTCTTGACGACAGGGTCTGCTGAAGGCAGAGACTGTTGGGAGGTCTCCCTAGAGCTTGCAGCTACCAGCTCCATCACCTCCACAACTGATGCGAGTGGCAGGAAGGCTTGCACATGTTGTCTTGAGCAGGGAAGAGAAGCATAGCCAGAACAGTGAGATGTTCAAACGGCTCAGGTGTTGAAGAAGTTTCTGACTTTTTTCTCAGTCTTGAATGGATCTGGAAACTTTGATTAATTTCATGCTTCAAAGATGGTATTGGTTGCAAAAGTGTTTTCAGATAGTACAAAGAAGTCAAAAGGAAAATTCAGCTAAAGTTAACAGCCTTCAATTTCTGCAGCTTATTCTCACTTCAGAGTAAGTCAAACTGCCACAAAATCTGTGTGAAAGAAGTGAATTACAAAGCTGCTATTTTTGTAATTACCTTTGAAGCAAGTTTTTTTCTTTGGAGAACAGCTGCTTCCTTCTCTGAGTCTGAACAAGTATTGTGAAAGACTTAGGCTTTATTCTATAATGAATATATTCATATATATACACACACATATGTATACGTGTGTGTGTATATATATATGTGCGTGCGCACACACACGTGTATTTAAATATTCCTCTCTATAATGAATATGCCATTAGCACAGAGTTAATGTCATATATCAGGAAGTCATTTTGGAGAGATGCTGCTTGGCACTTCCTCCCCTGCTGTACCCCAACATCTTTCCTTTCAGACCTGAAAGTATATTTTGCTTTTGCTCTGAAAAGTACTGCTATACTCAAATTATCATGTTTCTCAAATGTGTATTCAGTGTAGATTTCTGTGTGTTTTACTTAGGTTATTAAAGGGTTGCCCTGGCACCTTTCAATATAGCTTGTCCTGCAAAGCCATATGAGTTAGGCAAACAGTAAAGACAGTTGGATTCGCTTTTTCAGGTTACTCTTTTGTATGGGCAGAGAAGAGGGTTTCGTATTTTACCTGAATTACTTTTTTAAATTGCATAATAACTTGTTTCTTGTAAAGGTAATTGGAGGCTGAATGTTGTTGGGTATAAAGAGCTGAAGGATTTATAAAATCCAGCAAAAGAGACACATGCTGTCTTTATGTATTTCTTACTTCTAAGTGAGCCTGCCACAGCTGGAAGATTGGAAACAATGAGAATACTAAAGTGAAGAAATGGAAGAAACACCTCTTCACTATGGAGAGTTAGAGGAAGTATTTCAACAAGGGAACAAAATAAAAGTTGTGTTTGGGAAGGAATACCAAAGCATCGCTCARAGTTTACAGAGGACAAAATACTGGTAAAAAAGAGGACCTTGGTCTAGGGTGATCTGGACAGTTTGGGTAGTTTAGTTCAAACAAACAATTCATGTTTTCTTTTGGCCACATATAGGGTGATTGGTCTGGAAATAAAAGACTGCACACCGTGCTTGTCCTGATGTATTGTGGACATGCCAATATTAGCAAGTAGTGCAGCAGGATAGCAACAGGCCCAGAAAGCAAGACAGCTGGTGCTGAGGAACCTCACCTCCACCCTATATGTGCCTCAGGGGATTTTGCTTTGGAAAAGCTGTAGTCTGGTGCTGTGGACTAAACTAGCCCTTAAGTTGTAGGAGAGCTCCAGGAGAGCATCTGGCTTAGTTTCAACCAAAGGCAATCAGCCTTATAAATGGTSGTGGTTTATTAATTTCTATATATGAATAATAGTTTCATAATAGAAATCTCCTTGAGATAGCAGGTGAAAATATATTAAGGTCAAAAGCTTGGAAAAAAGGTGCAAATATTTAAGAAGGGAATAATTAACCTTTGGAAAAGATGCAATTCTCTAAGTAATTTTCAAGGCAGAGATTATCTTTTAGAAAATCCGTTCAGATACACAAGATACAGATACAGTCATTGTACTAGATTATATTTTATGAAAGTGAGCAGTGTATGGGAAGAAGATCAATTGTCTGACTGCAGTACAGGACTCGGAAGTGAATTTTCCTGGGTCCGTTTCACATGCACAGGTTGTGCCTAGGTCTTGTTCTTCACTACTCCTGACTCATTGCCCCCTCACTCTAATTGTGGCTCTGCTGATAATTTCTTGTGTGACTCCCAGGAGCCTTCCCCCTTGCCATTTCTTTCTTAGGCAGGGGTAGCGCTATATGGCCGTGATATGCCTGTAATGAATGAATATTGCCAGATTTCTTGAAATCTTCATGCTGGTAGTGCTATAGGAATGTGAAATCTTGTCTGAGTATTACTGGGCACAGCTGTTCCATTCACAAACACATCCTTGAATGTTTTAACATTATGTCTTCAGTTTATTTTTATCTTTAAAAGGCTATCTACTTTTTAAAGGATTTCTAGTTGTTTGGAAAACAGCTTCTGTATCAAACTCCTCCTCAGATGAAAGCACTCTCTATACACCTTGTGAATTTTTTTTATTTCCAGCCATCCTTGCTTGGTTTTTTTTCCCCTCTCTTCTCTTGCCTGTTTGTTTGTCGGGGTACCCGTAGCAACATCTTTCACTAATGGAAAAATAGCAATGCTTTCTGTAGTCTCACTGTGATTGAACAAGAAACAGAATTTACTTGACAAAGCATTTAGGTTTTCAGTCCCACCGTTCCTTCTATTATCCTAAATATTTAATATTGTGTACCAGGGAGATCTACAGATTCTTAATTTTTTTCATAGTTTGTTATTGCAACCTTACCTGGAATTAAGAAGTGGAAAAATAGTCAACTGTGCATAGTAGGATCTCTGTCTCTGGATTGGACGAAGAAAGTCTTCCCCCTTATATTTTATGTAATTGCATATTATGGATTGCAGTCTCCAGAGAAATCACTTTGCAGAGTTCCTCTAYAGAGACAAAAGGGTCACACAATGAAAATTCACTGTTCTCTCATTTTGTTCCTGAGGAATTCACTGTAAGAATTGCAGTCTTGATTTTTGCATCAACTCCCTTAATTCTGGAGGCCAGGGGGTGCTATAGGTATATGCATTATAATCTGTGTAGGTTTAGTAGTCAATATACAGGGCTCATGAAACCTGTTGTATTTTTTATTTTCTTGCTGCTCTGAATTCTGAGTGTTTCATTTCTTAAAGAAATTATTTCAGTGGCAGAAGGGGTGTGTATGTGTGCATGCCCTGATTTGGCTTTAGGCAGGTTGTTGGATTTCTAGTACAATTTGTATGTATATGCATCTTATCTGAGTGAGGGGATGGATAAATGGGGCTCAGGCCTGGGAGTTCAGCCCTGGGAAATGATGAACCTTATACTGATAATATGATTTATTCTGTTAAGGGGAGAGAACTTGYGGCATGGAATGAAATGGCAGAGAAATATTTTATTTCCCAGAAAAAAACCACATATATAMATATGTGTAAATAARAAAATATATATACTTATGTGTGTTTTTACATTGTTTTCACATTGGTGACATTTTGAAAAAATAATTTCCTTAATCAAATCTTCACTATTTGAAAATAAATTTTATTACATTTAAATATTAGGCAAGACTAAATTATTTGAATTACATATTCTCAAAAGCAGTTTAGTTAATCAAACACCTGTTATTCCTTTTCTCCTGCTCTAACCATTCAGACATGTGTAAGCAGCAAGGAAGCGTACGAGTCTAATCAGTTTTTCATAAAGTGATAATATAGTGTACATGAATGTTCGTATAGCCTGAGTGCAAAGGAGACATCAGTAAATTCACACAGAGCAATTCATATCTGGTTTTGTTTGTGTGTTAGAGTCTCTGATGAACTAATAATTGATTAGACAGATGGTTTGTAGGTAGTAAGACCTGGGCCAAGTTTTTTTCAACATCACATTTTCCCAGAAGTGGTTATTTGAGACTGCACAAACTAAATCCTGGACCTCTAGGTTTTAATTACCTTTTTATCATAATTTCTGATTTCCTGTTCTAATATGCTACATTATTTTACTGACTGTTGGAAAGCAATATATCTGATTTGAAAAGGTGGCCATTAAAATAATAATTTCTTTATTTCCCACTGCCAACAGCGCAGGATTAAATGCATATATCATTCCTGTCTTCAAGGTAGCACATGGGCATGTTCTGCAGACATGTATAATGTCTGCTAGCTTTGTGTGTATACAGTTGTGTGTGTATGTATGTATTTACACAGAGGTTTTTGCAATGTTTTGGTTTTTTTCCAAGGGATCTTGACAGACTTGCATGTCTTTCACATGCATTTGAAAATCATTTCAGGTGTGGAGGGGTTTGGAGTTTACTTTATATTTAAAAAATAATAAAAATAAAAATTAGTTGCTAGTAAGAAAATCCTTTCACGTACTAAAATTAATGTACCTGTTTAAAAATGAATGAGTTACAACCAAAAAGGCTATGGGCACAGTGCATGAATGTTGACATTGCATGAAAATAAGTAAGGCAGTGGTTTCACATTACGAAGAGTTTGTTAGCAATGCTGACTTGAGATATTCCTGCCTGCCTGCTGGTGATTCTCACAGAGTTACTGCGTCACCCCTTCCGTAGAGCAGACTCCACTGTCTACTGAACTGTACTGTAATCCAGATCAGGGAACAGATCTAAAAAAACTGAGTTAAAGTGTGTGAAGCATGTATATGTGTTTGTTTTAATCTTGGATCAGAAAACCATGCAACCTGCCAACAGTTCTTCTGGTCCCACTGAAGTAGTGGCTTAGGTTTAGGAAGGAGCTACAGAAAATGGAAGACCAAGAACCCTGTAAGTCAGAAAATAAGCATTACAAAAAGGAAGCACATTGTCAAAATCCCACCTTGTGCTCCAGGTCAGATGGGCAACCTAAAGTCCTGTTGAAGACAGCGGGCCTCRCAGTGCGTCGGAAAGTGCTGACCGTGGCATTGCAGGTTTAAAATAGGTAGCAAGAAGTATATGGTCAGTGTTGCACACTGGATTTGTAAGTCTAACACACATATTTTCTTCACATAAGGGTTTGCCTTTAGTCTCCTTTTTAATTTTTAACCTTTTCAAGGGAAAAACAAAAGCGTAATACTTCTATGAGTAGAGTCCTAGGCTGATGACTGTAGCAATGACTGGAGAAATGGTTATGGAAGGGTTGTGACACGAAGCCATTACCTAAGATTAGGGAGATTTTCTCTGTTGATTATGTATAGAAATGATTTGTGTCTGATTTTGCTGGTCAGATTGGCATAAAAGGGGTTCCTAGTGTGCAAACTCTGACCTGTGCTGGTGGTGCATGTCCTTTTTCCCTGAAGGCAATCAGTATTAGCTACATTCAGTGCCACAATTTAACTGTCTTTAGTCTGAATGACAGTTGCTTCTTATAGATCCTTTGTTAGACAAAATATATTATTGTTGTTATATCCAAAATGATATTTCTTTGAAGGGTCAACTTTAAGCCACCACCAGATTATCTAAAAGCTAATGTCTTCTGCTACTGGTTACCGTATGTATCTGAACACAGTATAAATGCAATACTTAACTGCATCGTCTGGGTATCTTAGTGTTTTGGAGGCATTTTTTTTCCTCCTGGTTTGACCCAGGAAGAGAAGAGGGAAACTAGACAGAGCAGTTTGAAATAAATTCTTGGTGACTGTAGTTTTTTTCAACTGCAAGTCAAGAGGAAGTTTTGAAGACATTTTTAAAAGAATAGGGTGTTTGTTGTGTTTATTCTATAAACATTGCTTGCCTTCCTCTTCTTTCCATTTATTTTTGGAACGCTGTTTTGTATGAGAATAAGGAAAGATTTTTTTTGTTTGTCATCCAATTTGATATTTAATGGCAGCTATCATAACACTCCTTAGTGTGTAAGACAATGTCTGTTGGCACATGTTCCAGCATGTTGCCTGGGAAACAATGTGGTTTTTTCATTGACATTAAAGTATTCTCTCAGCTGTGAAACTGTATTTTAGGAAATCAAAAGCAAAGTATGCATAGATGCTTATACTTTTATAGTATATACTATATAGTATATATAAAGTATATACTATATAGTATATATAAAGTTTATACTATAGTGTATATATATACTGTAGTATATATAAAGTATATACTAAGATGCCTTACTGTTAATGAGAAAGATGCTTTTAATTACTTTTTCAGTGATGTGTTCACCAGATAAATACTGAACATCAAAGAAAAAATATGAAGATTACAAAATTTATAAGAACTGATACTTCATTCTTAATTCAGCTTTATTGTGTATGCATAGTGTATGATAGAATTGTAATTACATGATTGCATGCTATTTCTCATAAAATCTCTTCTTCAGGCACAAAATACAAGATGCGTAACTGATGAATAACTATTCCATGTTTCATCATCATTATGTAATGTATGGTAAAGTCCTTATTTTAAGTGTTGCTATGAAAATATTATGGACACTTATATTAAATTTACTAATTTCCTTATAAGTCTTTTAGTGGTTTAATATAGGACACCATTTTAAAATCACCGAGGCCAAGAGGGCAGTATTATTTCTATTTTAGAGATCATGGATGGGATAAAAATTAGATTAACAGAATGTAGAGACTTTTGAGACCTTATTTTTCTCGGCACTGAGCATTATAAAGCACTTCAATTGTTCATATCTAAATCTGGGGCATAAGTGGCAGTTTTAAGTTCTCACTTCCTCTGTAAATCAGACATGGTTTCTTAGGTTAAGATTTTGAAGGTGGAGACATTCCTGGAAATAGTTTAGATATGATTAAAAAAATCTTCTTTGCCTGTGTTTTCAATACTGATTTATAAGACAGGCAGGATAGCTGAAAAGAATAAGCATACGGCCATGGAAATGACCAAACAAAGGTGAAATTAAAACTTACAGTTGAGTGTATTTAAATTAGGATGATGAAATAATTTGAGAGAAATTCTTGAGATTCCAAACCTGATATTTTTATCATCTGTCAAGTTGTAAATATTTTGATTATATACTGGCAAAGACAGTATCTGTTATTTGAAAAGGAAAATGGTGAGTGGCTAACTACAGTCTGACACCAGTTAGATGCTAAGCTTTAGACCACATTTTGAACGAAAGAGGGATTAAAAACTAGATGGTAAAGAGAAAATGAATGAAAATGGAACACTGATCTACCAAAAGTTGATTGTGCCACAGCAATCTGATTATTACTTTGATAACAGATTTTCCAGACAAAGAAAACCCAATCGGTTTGATCAACATTAATTGAAGCATTTGGGGGAAATCACAGGAAAAAGTATTAACTAAATTGGAGAAGATTAAACTCCCCAAAGCATAAGGTCTGTGGTAACTGAACTGTACAGTTTACTGAACTGTAAAACTGCATTGTAATGGTATAAACTGAAAGATCACGTACTTAGCAAGAAATATTGTCAATTGTCCCTATAAACTGAGATCTTCCTGCCTGAAAGCAACTAAAGTATACTTCAACTTGGGTGTACTTAGGTGTGTTTAGATATATGCAGGCATACATCAATATATTAGTTGTTAATTGGATGGTTATAAACTGATACTATTAATGCAGCTGTAATCAAGGCAAGATGCTCAGGTGTTTCAGTGGATATTTCAGAGTACAAAAAAGATATGGACATACTGGAGTTGGTCCAGCAAAGGGCCACAAAGATGATTAAGGGACTGGAGCATCTAAGGGGCAGAAAGAGCTGGGTCTGTTCAGCCTGGAGGAGAGAAGTCTCAGGGGGATCTTATCAATATGTATAAATACCTGATGGGAGGGAGTAAAGAAGACGGAGCCAGACTCTTCTCAGTGGTGCCCAGTGACAGGACAAGAGGCAGTGGGCATAAACTGAAACACAGGAAATGCTACATAAATGTAGGAAAAAACTTTTTTACTGTGAGCCTGGTCAAACACACTGGAACAGGCTGCCCAGAGAGGTTGTGGAGCCTCCACTTGCGGAGATATTAAAAATCTGGCTAGGCACGGTCCTAAGCAACATTCTCTGGCTGACCCTGCTTGAGCACGGGGGTTGGACTAAGCAATCTCTAGAGGTCCCTTCCCACCTCAGTGATTCTTATATCCTGTGATATAGGGAAATATCTATGCAATTGTATAAGGTTCTGTATTATATTTTGTATAATTCTAGTTAGCCTTGTTCAGGTCACATGTGTGCAAGAAAATTGGTTTGAACTAGAAGATGAGCAAAAAATGTGTAAACTGTAATTTGAAAGGAAGAGGTCTGGAAGAGGTATGAGGGATATGACAGAACTCTGTGAGTCAAGGACTGTAATCTTCAGGTAATGGATAGTGCTATTTAAGCTAAAAGGCAGTGCTAGAATAACTGAGCTGAAAGTTGTTATGAAAGTAGATGATGTTCTTAAAACATGTGGAATGAGATTAGAGAATAATTTTCCTCTTAGACTGAGAGATTTTAGCTGATAAGAACTATCTAATTTGGCCAAACTGAAGTAGAATTTAACAGAGAAGCTTAAGACCCTCCTGACATACAGGTCAGACTCCRCTATGTTTTTGATCTCTGCTTCAAAGTATAGAAGTGTGTGAGGTGGTCAATAAAGGGAAAATGAATTTTTTAATGCAGGCAAAATGATGCACTTTCCTTAGTGTTGTCCTTGGGAACATCGCAGATTATCCATGGAAAAAATTAGCCTGTGTACAGCACAGCAATTCACTGCAATAAATTTCAGCCCAAACTGTTACAAGAAGCTGAAAATATGAAAAGAACTGTTGCACAACCTTAATTACTGGCAGTGTCACTAGACTTCCTATAATGCAGTCCTATAAGGTTTCTTAAATCAAATAATAATGTTTTGTTAGAGCCAGACACATAAATGCATGAAGTGGTAAGAGTTACAGTATGCAGCAGGATAGAACTATTTCATGTGTATCACTGCTGTTCAGAGCACTTAAGGAAAATAATCAGGTTTATTAGAAGGACTTTTGATTATCTAAACACTTGTGCTTGACAGGATTTGCATAAACAGATACGGATTTAGAATGGTTCTCTGCATTTGATAATATTTGCATGTTAATGTTCCAAGACAATGTGCTTAAGCTAGGGTCCATTCTGGTGCACTCTAATCAAGTCCTGCTGAAAAGAAAAAGGCACTTCTGCCCTATTTCCCCTTTGTCTTTTTCTACTGAGGCTGTGCAGCATCTGGACAGACCTCGGCTATTTGCACATTATTAACAGCACAGCCAAATTAGGGCACACAGCAGTAATCAGAGGCCTATGGGATAAGACCTATTGAATAGGTGAAAGATGTGTTGCGGTACCTTCTTTCTACGCATGTGCTGGAGCCCCTGCTTCAGGCACTGTGGGGAGGTTGTAATTCTGAAAAAGCTCAAGGACTGATGATGAGAATGCACTTCTCTTTAGCCCAACTCTGTTGCTACCAGGGGAAAGGTAAGAACCATGCAGGAAGGAAAAGTAAATGCATATGCTCCCTCTAATACTCTCCCTGCCTTCAGTTAGTTTCTGGATTTCCTGAGCCAGATGGAGCTTTTGAGTATTTAGTGAACTTCAGTGGATTGATCTTCTAAGTTTGCTCTGTGTCTCTTTGACTCCRAGTGAACTTACAGCATCTGGAAAATCCTTTCGCAATGAGCTCTCTGTCCTACGAAGCATTATCTCTGCTTGTTTTGAACCTGGCTCCTAGTGGCTTCATTTGATGCCCTGTGGTTCTTGTACTGGTAGAGAGTAAACAGTCAAAGCCCACCCATTTTCTCCATGTCATTTATGATGTGGTTGACCTCTGTCATACTCCCTCTAAATTACCTCTTTTTCAGAGTGCAATCCCAATTTACTTTATCCTTCATCCCTCATCCCTCATACAAAGGGAACATTCTGCATCTATTCCAGACCTTTGGTCATCCTTGGTTATCTTAAACGTTTTGTGTCCCTCCATATTCTGCTTAGGAGGAAGGGACCAAAACTGCAACTGGTATTCCAGGTATAGACAAACCATAGATTTATATATAGATTTATGGCAGAGTTCTCTGTTCTGTTCTCTGTCGCTTCCCTAAGAATTCCCAACATTCGATTTGCCTTTTTTGACCTAAACTGATCACTGGGTTGATGTTTTCGTGGAACATCCATCATGACTCATGGTAATGGTCAGCTCAGTGGGTATCATTGTGGCGTCGTACATACAAATTTAGGGTCCTTTTTCCTCATGTGCCTTCACCTTTACTTATTCTGAACTTCATCTGCTAATTTGTGGCCAGTCATACAGTTTTGTAAAGACACTCAGCAGTTCCTCATAGTTTTGGCAAGAGACTTCAGTAACAGGCTTTTGAAAACTGAACTAGATTGTGTCAGCTGTATCAAAGAGTACCAAGAAGGTAATAAGGCAGGTCTTCTTTAGCAAAAGCTATGTTGACTTTTCCTGACTTAATCACGTTTATGCAGGTGTCTCTTAATTTTATTCTCATATGTTCTATTAAATTGCCAGTACAGCCTGCAACTTCACAGACCTACCCTGCAATGTTTTTTAAAAGTTGCCATATTTGCTATTCACCAATCGTAACATACAAAGGTAGATTTGAGAGTGTACCACTCATTATTATAACTTAGTTATTTCTTTCTTGAGTTCCTTTAGATATCCTGGGTGAATACCACCTGACTGGCAATTTTTTTGTATTCAGTTTGTCAAATCTTTCTAATGCCTATTCTACACTTACTGAATTTCAGACAAATCTTTTTCTGAGTCCCTCAAAAAGCAAGTTCAGGTTTCCTTTAAAAACTCTCCAGTTACTTCTACATACTTCTGCAAAGGATTGCTCTTTTTGCTCTGCTTRCTGTTTTTGTGCCCTGATCTTCAGTTGGCCCTACAGACACCTTGGCAGGCTTCTGCTCCTGATGTGTTTCAAGAAAAAAGTAGCATTAGTTTTGCTTTTTTAGTTGTTCCTCAAACACTTTTTTGGCCTGCCTTATTGCGTGCTTACACTTAATCTCCCAGAGCTCATCAGCCTTTCTGTTTTCTTCCTTTAGACACAACTTCAGCCTTTGGAAGGTTGCCTTCTTGCTTCTAATCTACCTCCCCTTCCCTGCTGACTTCCCGTTGCCCTCTCTTAAGCCTTTCCAAAGTGGCTCTGTGTTCCTGTGATGGTGTCCTCAAGTAGCCACTTCTAAGGATTTAATTCTCTCAGCTCTCCCTGTGGGTTTTTAATATGATTCTTTATTTCTATGTCCTTTTGAGGCTGAGGACAATTGTGGGGGGTATTTAGAGTTTCATACCTCTGCAGAGATGTTGAATCTAGGCATGCTATGGTTGCTGTTATAGAAGGGCTCTTYCACTATGCAAGATTTTTGAACCAAGTCACGCATTACATCTTTTATTGCGGACTATCTAACTATTTGCTCCGTGAAACAATAATTAATGGTGTCTTTTATTTAGTCGTTGTGTTATATCCTGATACATTTTATTTACCTACATAGAGATAGCTAAAATCTGACATTATTATCACATTTTCTGCACACGTTGCCTCATGTCCCTAGCATATCAGAAACTATGTCATCATTCCAGTTGGTAGACTCACACTCATCCCTCCCTGCTTAGGCCTGATATTTCAGACCCTGTAGAGTCTATGCTACTTTTTGAGGTACTTAGCTCATCTATTTGTTTTGATTAGGCTCTCTTTAACTTACAGAGGTACTCTATCTGCTTCTGATACAGTTGGTTGCTCTACCTTTTCCTGTGTATTTTGTATGCTAGCATCACAGATGATTCACTAAGTTTCTGATATGCCCAGGATGTCCACGCCTTCATTTAGGGCTAGACATTGCAGTTCTGTCATCATATTTCTTACGCCTTCCAGCATTCATGTGGAAGCACATGTACCAACTTTTTTGTTCTCTTGGCACTCTGTTTAAAGTCACAGCTTGTTTGCTGTTGCCTGTTTGACTGCTTCCACCCTCTGATACAGATTGCGCTGAATTTTCTTATCTTCATCTGTAACAGAGGTGTTACCCTGTATGGTGTGGTCTCTTTTCCTGCATTGGTCTTTTCTTACTTTTTTTGTTTAAAAGCTTTCTCAATTTTCTTTCTTAGTTTTAAGCACCGCAGCTTGGTTCCCGTTTTCTTCAGCTGAAGGCTCCTTTTTTGGAGGAAGCAGCCCTAATTCCTAATGAATCTGAATCTCTGTTCTTTCTGCCATATTCTGAAGTAGGTAAAAATCTCGGTACTCCACCTCTCTTTCTGATTCTGAGCAGAATACTGCGAGCATTCAGGGAATGCCACCATTGAAATCCTGGTCCTCAACTTGTTTCATAGGAACTTACATTTTCCCTCTGTCTCAGTTCAGCTATTCCTCTTTCTTAGGATCATGCATTGTCTGCATTGTTCAGACAATATGACAATATATGTATGACATTCAATAAATTTAATCAGCTCAGAGATTAAAAATGGGTCAAAATGTGAGGGAAAGTTCATCTGCTCTTAAAGCTGGTATTAACTTGGGCATTGTGATCTGGTGAAATGGTATTTCATCATCTTGCATGTGGAAATTGGTAAGGGGAAAAAGAAAGGATCAAACCCAATTAATTTCTAGAAAAACTCTCAGACATTTAAGGAGAACGATATTTAAGTGCATAAAAATATATATGAGTGTTTCCTAGCCACCTTATGTCTCAGAAACACTGCTCTGATTTTCCGGGGATCCCTGGCTTAGGAGGGATGTTTTAAGAAAAAAAACCCTTTTTTCTTTCCTATGCTTTTCTAACATGCAGGGACAGCAAATCTCCAGTCACCTTTTTGTATATTGCAGGAAAGTAATAACATGCTATTCAGCACTGGTCTTCTCATTCTGAAATGATCTCTTCTTTTCCTATATGTATACTCTTAGAAACTTCTTGTTAGTAACATCATCCCATTGCTGCACGAATGTCTGAGATTTTACTACAGTTCACAAAGGATTATGATAATTTAGGAAAGAGAAGAAGCTGGCAAAGGTCCTGAAGGATAAAAGGAAAGCTTGCTACTTAAGCAAACAGGGTCGGAAGACCTACAGAGGGAAAATGGAATTACATGACCAAACGCTAACTTGATTCCTATTTAACTTTCCTTATTTCTTTAATTAATCTGGATTCATTTAAAATACAGAAATAAAAATACAACTGTCTCTTTCCTTTGATAAGCTTTAGTAACCAAATAGTGACTGTAATCCTATCAAGTTTCTTCCCAATATTAGCAGTACTGCCTATATTCTATCAATCTTAATGCTTCAATACCTCCTGATGCACAGTGACTGTCATCTTTTTTCATGACTCTTAGATGTCACATGTGAAAATAATTTGCCCAAACTTCTTTCTGAATTCCAGACAGTTATACAACTAGATATTCTGCATTGATAGACGGAAAGATGGATATATTTTTAGCTCCATTTCCATCACTGTGTCTTACTCATGCAAATAACACGTGTGCATTCCTGGTTTTAGGGTAATCTGTAGGACTCCCTGAGTAATGGGGAGGAATCTATGTGGGTTCATCTTGTAAGAACCTGTGGGATAATGGAAAGTTTGCTGTGTGCTGCTGGGTGCCCTGAGGAGTTATCCCTCGGGAGGGCTATCTGTGGTCTGTTATTTTTCTCAATCCAATCCCTCTTCTTTGCTTTCATTTAAGCGATGCAGTTACTTCCTATTTTCCAGGGAGAAGGTATAACTCTTCTACTAACTCTTATCCTTTGCTTCCTTCCCCCTTTTTTTATTGTGGGTAAGGAACACAGTGCTGAATGCTTGGGAAAAAAATAATGTGGAAGACAGAGTTATCAGACACAGGAAGAGACATTCAGGACAGAGACTAGGTGAGAGAGAAGTAAAATATGGCTTGGGTCAGCACAGACATTTTAAAAGATGTCCAGACATCATGGTAGTGAATATAAGATAAAAACTTATTTAGATAAGTCCAAAAGGACAAGTAGGTGTGGCTTTTGTAGGAGCTTTTGTGGGCTAGATCAGCCCTTTCAGTTGTGAGGTGTTTGTGCTGCTGTCCCATGGTATGTTCACAGCTGAGCAGACCCCAGTTTGGATCTGTGTCTGTCCTGTTAGCTGTATAAAGGGAACTCTTATGATGGGTTGCCATTTTGCTTTTCTGTGCTCAAGGGCTCATATAGCTGCGTATTGTTATGCCCCTGATTTCACTTCTCTTAACTTAGCACTTGCCCTTGTTTAATTTTAATCATAGTGTTCAGCACTGTTTGCAAACATGAAGCAGTTATGTCTTCTGTCCTCTTGAATGTGAGAATGTCATTATGACCGTGGGTCACTTTGGGCTGCCTGTCACCTGTAGCTGTGGAAATGAGTTACTGTAATCAAGACTGGGTTTAGCTGGGCCCTCAGAAATCGAGTCTGTATTGAGCGATACTCTTGCTTTTGTGGCATTGTTTCTCCCCTTTATGGTTGCATGTAAGTTTTGCAAAACTTTTTAGCTCCTGGTAATAATCACTTGGAAGTAGTTTGCAGCTTTTAAAGGTTTCCAGAAGAATTTCTTTACACTTGCTTTAGAGAAGATTCTCTCTAGGAAATGGCTCAGGACCTTGTGCGAATGGGTCTGGTTTCTACAAAATAAGAAGCTAAAGGGAAGACTCTTCCTGTGCTCTGAGGAGAACAGTGGTTACAAGGCTATATCTGCAAGACTGAATTCTGTGGATGATACAGAGTCTTTATGGCAGGTTTCCCTCTAGTTTGAGATTTCTCTGGTTTTGATAAACTAATTAAAATACATCATATAGGCTTGCTAATTCTTGCTCTCATACTTGGCTTTTTAAAAATGCTATTGTGCTATGTGTTTTCATCAAAGGATGTAGAACATTTCTAAACTACTTTTCTCACATATGTAAGATGCTTATACCTTGCTGTCCTATAATCCCTGAGATCAAAGACATTTGATTTCATCCCTGAAACAGACGTTAAGTAGTATATTAGGCTTAGCAAACAGTTTGATTCGTATGAACTCCAAGAACAAAAGCTACACTGGGTCAGATCAAATGGTTATGTAGCACGATGTCCTGTCTCCAGCAGTGGTAAAAGTGGATGCATATTTAACGATATAAGAATAGAATCAATTTATGATAATATTTCCCCAAGAATATTCCTCCCGTATCCAGCAGTTTGCAGCTCAGCGGCTTCCTGAGCTAGTGGCAGTTTCTTTCTTTTCCAGTGTATTACTAGCAGTGTGAATAAGGGGTGGCCTGGAAGACAAATAGGGTAATGAAAAGCTGGATGCCAAGTTTTAGTGACTGGTAGTCAAGGAAGGTAGAAGATGGCAGAACTGCCTAATTTTGAAATGAAGGAAAAGATGTCAGTACACTCTGCTGCCCAAAACATGGTTACAAGAGAAACAAGTTGTGCTGCCAGACTAGACCTCTCGCTGTGTAAGCTTCATAATACTGTTCTTAAAACAATCTGAAATGCTAGAGCTTTGCAAATAAGAATAATGGTATTGTTGTGGAAAAGGTGCTATATGCAGACATCTGCAAGTGGAGTACATGTTTTTTATTTATTTATTGTTTTTTTTCTCCTGCCTTAATGAACAACACTCATGAACTGTGAGAATGAAGGTGGCATCTCGTTTCAGAGGAGGGAAGTTCCAGGGTGTCCCGCAGCAATTTCTACTTGAGAGATTTTATTTGTCCGAGGCCAGTTAGGCTAGGACACTTGTGCCAATTATCTTTCTCTTAAGAGCCATGGATGGCTCTATTTCCCTCTAACCCATAAGGTCAACGTTTCTGCTAACAACTGTTATTACTACTGTGCTCCAGAATTCACACGTTTATTTCCATTAAAGAGGCGGTTTCAAAATGGTGTTCACTGGTAAAAAACACTCTTCCAAGTGATATTATACATGATGTCAATTCATTGGGCAGAAGTATCTGAGTGAGATAAAAAGCATAGGTTTCAGTCAATTTTGGACCAACAGTCATCTAATGCAGAAAACATAAAGCTTTCTGATTTCATTGCTCACTCATCAGCTCTGAATCTATAAAAATTCTTACTCTTCATTCCTTTTTTCATCTCAGACTCTTGGCACATATCCAAATACACTAGCTGACTACCCTCCTCTATGAAGTCTATGTTTTTATGCTTGTTAATATTTGCTTTTTCTTTTGGAAGCACTGGAAAAGGGTACATTGTGTAATGTATTCACTAAGGTTTTTTTACTTCAAATTTGCTGTCGCTTCAGACCAATATTCTTAGAGGTTGAGATTTATTTATTGTGTCTGTAGGAGGCTCCTTTTACAAACCAGACCTGTGGTTAATAAGTGGTTATCTATTACTTGCCCCTTCCTGCCCTGTCCAAATGAAGGTTAACATCTGTTGTCGTTAGAATATACAACTAGCAGAGGCATAGCAATTAGATTTTGATAGCTAAGTCCTGAAATTATTTCTCAAATTTTRTAACATTTTCTGTCCTTATATTGATTTTAAAATATATCTTTATGACATTCAGATTTCCTGTAATACACTGTGATAACAATATCCTAAAACTAAATACTCCAAGACAGCTTTTCCAGTGGTGAAATAAAAGGTAAGCACAGGTAATTTCCATCTACCTAGTCCTAATTTGGATAGCTGCCCATTTTCCTATACAAAATAGCTCAGCTTATTGCTTTTTTTTAAATTTATAACCCTACTGCTTCAGGGCATACCACTTTCTGCTTGTTCGCTTTCCTACAGTGGATCACCCAGAGAACATTCTACTATGTTGTATATTCTGCAAATTTGTCTACACTAGGAAATCTAACTGAAATAGTTGTTGTCATCTTCGGGCATTTCATTAAAGCTTTTTAATGGGTGATCTTCCCCACTTAATTCCTCCCCACC
Source organism: Phoebastria nigripes (assembly GCA_035582835.1). Classification (NCBI taxonomy): domain Eukaryota; kingdom Metazoa; phylum Chordata; class Aves; order Procellariiformes; family Diomedeidae; genus Phoebastria; species Phoebastria nigripes. Next base: position 375,324 of record JAYKAV010003237.1, read on the forward strand.
CTAGTAAAATTACCTTATTCTGATTTGGCTTAAATAACATGGGATTTTATCCTAGAACAAATGTTCCACAGTTATTCTGAGTGGATAATTAAATGTGTCTGAGGGTTTTGGTTTTTTTGTTTTTGTTTTTTTGTTTGTTTGTTTGGGTTTTTTTGTTTTTGTTTTTGTTTTGCTTTGTTTTTTCCCCCCAGAATTTGTATTTCAAATGGTAGTGATTATGATGTATTTTCAGTGAGTGCCAGCTTTTATCTACTGTTATACAAATTCCTCCCTTTTGCAGTTTTTCTAGAGAATGTTCTTTTTCTGGTTCATATGGACTACTTTTATAACTAAGATCGCTGGCTCCGGAGTTGTTTCCTAGTTTTCATTTTTAAGGTCTTAAAAAGTTCTAATTTAAGTTTGAAGCCAAACTATTACTGCCTTCAAAGGGATCAGAATGAATCAGCTTAAAGCAATGTGCTGTTTCATATATGCTTTCTGTTGTCAAGATTGCTTTTTACCACTAGTCATAATGCTCTGTCATAAATGGTGATTGCAGGGGCATTGTAATAATGATACACTACTTTGCTGAAAGCATTAATTCTGAGCAAATTTTTGCATGTTTCAATTAATTCTCTCCTAGTCATTGAGGTATCATCGTGACAATAATACTTTAGTATTGTCTTCAAAGTAAAAACCTGAAAACCCTTCAGAGATGTGTGATAATCAATTTGCCTATCTACAGTGACTCATAATCAAGTAGAGGCAAACATATTTGTAAAGAAGTTTGTTCAACTTGATTGCAAATGCCGTTTTAATCCCTTTTTCAGTAGGCTTTAATTAGCATGCAAGAAACTTTTCATTCATCTAGATGTTTTGGAGTAGCAGCAGTATTCCTCCATGTAAATTTGTTTGTTTTTACAGGACTGTACAATGATCCATCTGCTCCAAAGTAAATAAGCCCTTAGGTTGTGTTCTTCTATTGGCTTTGTGGACCACACCAATGAACTAACTCAAAGTTAGCCCTCTCTAGAGTGGCTGATTGCATCCATACCACATAGTGCTGGGACTCATGTCACCCATGTGGCACTGAGGCACAATTCTTAATATATTTTATGTCCGGGATAATGAGAGGGTTGTACCAGTGTACCTGAGTGATAAGACATGCATTTTTCTGCCTGGTTGCAGGTGAAGAAGATGCAAGTCCTCCTGGGTTCAGGGGAATAGAGCTGCTCTGGAAGGGGAAAACTAAACTGAGTATGTATACATACTGTCTATCTAAAGGGAACCCTACAACAAATGGGGCTGTCAGCTGTGCTTGTGTTTCCTGGGAAACTCAGCAGAATTTGCAGCCCTTGCCCTGAGCTGGCTGGATCACTCCAGCAGTGATCCCAGGAATGAGAGTAGAAGTATGGCACTGCAGCCAGTCAGGGAAGCAGGACCCTGAGCGTGAATCGTAGAATGAGCCAAGTGAATGTTGTATTTGCACATTTATTATAATCTTATTCTGTGTCTCAGGAAACAATGGTTCTGGAGAGAGTATTGAGGGAACCAAGCAACCGTGATCTGCCCGTGCAATATTGTGACAAATAGAGCTAATGTAATCCTCGGATGTTGAAACAGGGAAACAGCATGACGGATTGAGAAGAGTGCTCGAAGTATACCAGCACAGAAAATACTGTTTCATTTGTCTATGATTTTAGAAGAATATTGAAAAGTTGAAAAACAGAGACAAAAATTACTTGAAATCTGGAAAGTCTAAAAGAGTGCAGGATCTCTGTTTCAAACCTTGATAACAGCTTTAGAGAATTTTCACAGAAGCTTATGCACATGCTTAAAGATTTTGCTGAACTGCGTTCATAGTCATTACACAGTAGCAATACATCTTTCTTTTTTTCTGCACTCCTTTTTGTGTTAATAGATACCCGTCTTTACAGGACATGCTTTACTCTTGTGGATATGAATATTCCAACCAATCTCCCAACAGGGTAAGAGAGGAAGAGAGAACAGATGGAGCTTAAACAGTACAGCCAGATTTTAATTAGCACCTTTGAGTAACCACAATGCTGCTAAATTATAATGAACTAGAAATGGATTTGATCTTGCAATAGGTGTATTTTGATGATGAAGTGGTATGGTTCTGTCTACATTAAGTTTTCTAAATATTCCATTTTTGTTCACAAAGTACTATTGCTGCTGGTATCCTTAGACACACTAGGGAAGGCAAGTCTCCAACATTTTTGATGTTGAATCACTTATTCCAACTAGGATTGTATCTGAAATGGTTGCAGAGCTATTGAACTGCATGGTGGCTCCCAATGTGGCTGAACACTGTGGCAATGGACTGATGTCAGTGATTTGCAGATTTTTAGAATTTTTTTTTTTATATTGAGAAAAGCCAATTATGATTAATAATTTAAAATTGTGTCTGGAATATAGGCAAAAGATATTTTGTAACAATTGCCAAACAATAAAGTGTTATTTTGAACTCAGTACTTTTTTTTTTCTTTTTTCTTTTTTCCACTTGTGCATTCAGAATAATGAATAATGAATATTGTATATGGTAGTTTGCCTGGGGCCCTTTCAATGTACCAGGAGGATTCCTGTGTGGAAAATGACTGCTGTTGCTAAGTAGCCACAAGAAGAAAATTGCACAATTGGAAAATATGTCTTAGGGGAAAATATTTTTTATTTATTTATTAAACCACTTAAAGTGTCTCTCAGAGTATTTTGACTAATCCTACCACTTGTCAGTGCAGTGTCATATGGTTCAGCTGCAGATCCTCCAGTGAAATGCTGAGACATGACTGGATTATAGTACAGTGGCATCTTCTCCTATGCTTTCGTCTCTGTTTAACAGGAAGCATTTCCATTGATATTTACCACCTTTGAGCAGCAAAGATAAGATTGCACAGTTGGCTGGCAGGAATATCAATTGAATAGTTTTTGGTTTTCAAAAGTTGCCTTATTTCAGCTTCAGATTTCTTAGTTGTGTTAGAATTTTGGATCCTGCAAAATTACATTGTACGTAGTAGTGGCCTTTGGGTCATACRCTATTGATGGATGATATTCACTGAGGAAACGCACTTAGATCAAGAAACTAGAAACCATTATCTCTTTTCTAGGTTTCAGCCTGTTCTATTACTAAATTGGTATGTGTTGGACAAACCCTGCAACTTCCCTGTATTGTATAAGGAAAAATATTCCTGACATTTAATGTTTATGAACAGTTGTGAGAACACTGTTTAGTGCTAGTGTAGAAATCATATTGTGAGATTGGGTGGGGTATTACGCACATACAGGATGTATATGAGATTGGGACATAGGGAAGTGAAAAATTTTGGATGTCAGGCACAAAAGGATCATGGATGAATGTTCTTTATGAATTACTGCAGCCTACTTTAGTGAGGATAAGTAAACAAACTAACAGCAGGCTAGCCATTGTTTTTCATGGTATTACAGCACTGAAGTACTGCTTTTATGATATATCAACCAAGATCTGCAATTACATGTACAAATATAAAACTAAGCTAAGCTCTGAGTGATGTGGCAGATTCACTTGAGAATTCCTTTGTTTTTATCACTCACAAAAATACTAAAGTTATCCTGGTAGTTTAGGCATAAAAATAACCATTAGCTGAAAATTTGGCAGGAAGCTAGTCATTAGTAAGGATAAATATTCTGGTGAAAAATAGTTTCTGTTTTTCAGTTGGAAAACCATAATTCATGTAAATGTAGTACCTTAACCCCTCTGCCCAGAAAATATGAGAATACTTTGTAATTGTCTTCCTGTGTTTTGAAAGGAAGAGTTGCATGTGTTAGTATCATTGTCATTTAGGACCATAATGAGAATGTGGAAACTCTTTGTTTCTTTGATCTCACATTTAGATATGTGTTCAAGGAAGGATGGGTCCAGAGAGGGTTATCAGAAGTATAAATCTTGTTTTGTATCTAATGATTTTGATCTACTGATCTAATGAGCATTTTTCCAGATTCTGTCTCTTTCAAATGCTGGCAAGGGATGGCTCTGTACCCTGTCCCCAGTAGGTTTCTGAGCCTGCTTTTCTCTCTCGGTGCTATGGACTCTCCATAGCATGTATACTTTGCATGAAGCTGTTAGAGCTTAAATAGACCCAAAGAGAAATTGTTCGTGTATTTTTGAGGTTGCACATTACAGTGTTCATCTAAAACTTATTTTCTGAGTTTTATATGAAAGTAGACTTTGAATAAAGCACAAATAGTTCTGGGAGCAGGACCAAAATGCAAGTTTTCATTTTCCCCAGTGAAATTTCTAGCCACGAGGCTACAGTTTTGCTTCTACTCATACTTTCATCACTTAAAAATAAAATAAAATCAAATAAGCAACTAACTTCTGTTAAGCTTTCTTTTAGTGTATTGCTGTAAGTGTTAGACATGCTCAGAGCGCTCCTTCCAAATTGTCCATAGAGAATTTGAATGCTGTTCTGCCTCTTTTTCATATCCCAGCCTGCCTTAGTCATGAAACTGGGCACCCAGCTGCTAAGGAGGACAGCTTCAGTACTGTACCAAAGGAGAAAAGCAATCATATCCAGGACTTTCAGATAAAGCAGGGAGATGTTTAATGACTTTAGGTTCCTCCAGGGGTCTTCAGAGTTGGTTTGATGGGTCTTTTTGGATTCCAGTTTTGGATTTAATGAAGAGAATGGATAGGGACTGAGTGTTAAGTAGTTTTTCCAAAAAGAGAATGACCCCTAGACCATGCAGTGAAGCTTCAAGAAACGAGGTTTGGAACAAGCCAAAAGGATGTAATTTCCCACACAGTAGGGATTTGTCAGATTCCCTGACAAAGGTTGTTATGGATGCAAACAGTTTGTACAGGTTGAAGGGAGAATGAAAACAACTTGGAAGACAGTTCCATTGAGGACTGTTGAATAGGTAACTGGATTAGGCTCAGCAAATCCTGTGAGCAGAAAATAGAAGCTAGGAGAATATATAGGAGAAATATCACATAAACTTGTCCTGTTCTTTCTTTTCACTGAGCATCCATTTGTAGCCACTGTTGCTGAAGACAAGATTACCGGGCTATAGGGATCCTGAGTCTGAACCAATGTGGCTATTAGATATTTCACATCTCCTTCAGTCCGCTTCCAGTCACCTCAGTCTGTTCTGTTTCTAGCTAGTTGTGCTCTTGTAATTAGTTCTGCAGACCCATTTAGACAACATTATTGTTGAGTAAAGGTTTCAAATTTAGGTATCAGTTTTCAACTAGTCAGTGTTTTACTTTTCCACAAAGCGCTACCTTTGTATATCAGATATTCACATGCCTTCATATACTGAATTTGAATTATGTAAGGTTAGTAGATCTGAGCCTCCTTGGTGTCTCCAACGCTATGCTTGTGTTCATTTTGGAGAACTGGTTGGGTGATTAAATTTTCCTGTAGTTTGGTTTGAATATCATACCTTTCTGTTAGTTGTAGACGATCGGTAAGTCTCCAAAGGAAATATGAATCAATGTGAATAATTCAATGCAAAACATTGACAGTAGCCTGGAAAAAGAAAATTAATGCTTTTATTCTGCCTGTGAGTCATGAAATGAAAAGACCACAGAAGAGAACTCTATGCCAAATTTCAATTTGAACGTTATCAAAATTTGCTATTTTTTTAAAGTAAATTGTGTTGATAATACAAGAAGAAAACAAGTTCTGTTTGGAAATCTAATAATGGATATATCTATTTCAGAAACCAAAGCATTTTTGAAAATACTTAAGTGTTACTATCTTTTTTTTTTAATTTAAAGGTGGATAGGTACTATGATCAATTCATGTTTATAAAAGCTGTCTTTAATTTACGTGGGGTAGAAGTTAAATACAAATAATGTATTTGAAATTCATTTGGAGTTCCATATAGGAAGTGGTAATAAAGCATATACTAGAAGAAAGACCTTAATGCCAAATGGAAATACAATCTACATTGCCTATGTCAGTTTCTGAACACAGTAGGCCACACTTCACCTGAAAGTATAAACATGAAAGATATATGTAATAAAAGATAAAGGAAAGCCTTTTATCATGCTGGTAGAGGGATTCTTAAGGTGAGTGAACTTCTACAATAAATAACACTTTTGCCTCTGTTTATGGGTAAGCTATAGTGGCAAATTATTCTGACTTATCTTTTGCTGTTTGTTTTATAAGTATAAAAAGGGCACGAGTAGAAAGTTTATAGCTTTTGTCCCCCAAAACAGACCTCTCGAGAGATATACACACATAGGTATGTATAGATATGGGCCATTGTGCTACTACTGATATACACGTATAAACACACACATATACTATATATATACATGTACATATATACACACATATACTATACATATATGTATGTATATCAATAGAAGCACAATGGCCCCTGAGATGTAACTACCAGTTGCCCACACATAGCTGCTCCAGAGATCATAGGTCTCCTCTAACTATTTGGTTGTATGTGCCAGCCTCATGTAGTGTCTTGGGTATCCTGGAGTGACCCAAATGACATGAAATGGCCATATTTAGGCTACTGAACTGCACTCAAAAGGACCGTTGTTAAGTGTTATGTATAACATATTGTTAACTATATGGATTGTGTGGTATTTTTTCATGGGTCTGAAGGAACTTCTGTAGTCCCAAAAGCAAGGACTACTAACTTGACCAGGTATTATACCCAGGGAAGGATACAATTTTGAAGTTTTTGCAAGAATATTTGGAAGTCAGTAAAACAAAGGTATTACATAACAGATTGGCTTAACTATTACTCGAAGCGACATTGACGAAGCCACCCATGGGGGTTGCCTCTCCTCACTTATTTCTTCAGACTTCTCATCAGTTGTCCTGGTTCCAGCTGGGACAGAGTTA
>JAYKAV010003238.1:0-14639 GCA_035582835.1 Phoebastria nigripes
TTGTCTCTGCTGCCCTCCGGTACAAGGGACAGGCTCAGGCACTCCCTGCAGCCAGAGACCTGGACAGCTGTATGCTTGTGTGAGGGCTCCGTCAGGGTCACCACATTCCTTCTGACAACGGCTTTCGGCCGGGTGGAAACCATAGCTAGCTGTTCTTCTGGGAGGGCGATGACCACTAGTTGAGTTGATTGAGTTGGCCTCTAGAGCCAGGAGGGGGGGGCTTCGCCCCGCCGGCTCGCCTTCCCCGCGCAAACTGCCGCGCCACGCCCTGTTCGCCGCGCTCCGCGGGGGCTGCTCTTGTATGTGAGGGGGTTGAGCCACCGTCCCTCCTGTCCCCGCCCACGCTGAGTCAGAGCTGCCGCTCGTCAGGAGCTCACTCCTCCGGCTCGGGGAGGGGGGGGCTGGGGCTCCCTCTCTCTCCCTGGGCTTTTGCCTTCGCGGGTTTTTGCCTTCGCGGTTTTTGCCGCGGTTTTGCCACTTTAGGAAAGGTGCCCCGTCGCGATCCTCCACTCCAGAGCCCTTCGCCTCGGTGGCTTCGCTGAAATGGCGGGTACACTGGGTTTTAAACTGCCGCCGTCCCTCCTGTCCCCGCCCACGCTGAGTCAGAGCTGCCGCTTGTTCATATGCAGACCAGTTGTTCATGAACCCTGATAGATTTATCTCTTCTTCAGGTTTATCTCTTGAGCATCATCTCTCTCTTCATGCCTCAGGTATATCTTGATTTGAAAAAATAAAAGGATGAATAATCAGTTGCTTTTCTTAACAGTTTGTTCTATTAGTCACCCTCACATTGTAATGATCCTCAGGATTAGACATTGCTCATATGTACTAACCTGGCTTCAGTCTTTTCTTATTAGAGAGTTTTTTAGCACATAACCTTGTGGCTATGTAGAAACAACTGGCATTCATAGGAAAAATTATGTACCTTAGGGGAAAAAAAGGGAATTCTGAGGTACATATATGGGTACATTAGTTTTGCTTATTCATGTCAACTGTAGTTGTTCGTCCARCAGATGCCTTCAGTTTCTTATTAATTTCTTAGTGACTTTCAGTTTACAGTCAATTACTACTTGCCCTTACCCTCTTATATCCTACTTTCCCACCCCCCTAATTTCTTCTTTTTCTTTGCCACAGTCCTTGCATGGACTTTTATCTGGCAATTTATGCCAGCTGTTCCTTTAATGATCTCCTAAAGAATGCCTCTCTCTCACTTGCATTATTCAATTTTAACTTGTCCTTCAAATCAACTTCACTCAATTTCTCTCAGCTTTGGCAAATTACATACACTTGATGCTTCTCACCGTTTGAGATTGTCCTTTATTTGCCTACAGAAGATGTAATAGGTCACCATTGCTGGTTCCTAAGGAACAATGATGAATTAATCACTGGACTTGAACCATTAATCTTTATCTTCTAAAATTAGATTGATACTTAAGATACCTCCTGCCAGATACAATAGCACTTGCATTGGGAGAATAATCACCAAGAAGTTTTATAAATGTTAATGCCATGTTCCATGTTATGCTCAGAATCCTGAAAGGCTGTACAAGAAAATTTTCAAGACCAAGTGTAAAGCCCTGGGTGCGAGGAGGTCCTCAGACGACAGTGAACCTCTGAACAAATGAACAAAGACTAGAGAAGGAGACAGACTGAAGTAAAAGAGCCACTTGATCCCATGTCTTCTCTGTGTCATCGAGATGGCTAGAGGATGATGAAGGAGCTCCTCTTTTGTTCACTCTGAAAGAGACTGAAATAAGTGGGAGAAAATTGCAGGAGAAGAATGACATAACCACTCCAGAGATCTCATAGAATCACAGATTACCAGGTTGGAAGGGACCTCAAGGATCATCTGGTCCAACCTTTCTTGGCAAAAGCACGGTCTAGACAAGATGGCCCAGCACCCTGTCCAGCTGAATCTTAAAAGTGTCCAATGTTGGGGAATCCACCATCTCCCTGGGGAGATCTTTCCAATGGCTGATTGTTCTCATTGTGAAAAATTTTCCTCTTGTGTGCAATTGGAATCTCCCCAGGAGTAACTTGTACCCATTACCCCTTGTCTTTTCCATGTGACTCCTTGTAAAAAGGGAGTCTCCATCTTCTTTGTAGCCACCCTTTAAATACAGGAACATGGTGACAAGGTCTCCCCTAAGCCTTCTTTTTTCAAGGCTGAACAAACCCAGTTCTCTCAGCCTTTCCTCATATGGCAGGCTTCTCAGTCCTTTGGTCATCTTTGTGGCCCTTCTCTGGACCATCTCCAGCCTGTCCACATCTTTTTTGTATAGCACGGATCAAAACTGAACACAGGTATTCCAGGTGTGGCCTGACAAGCGCTGAGTAGAGTGGGATAATGACTGCTTTATCTCTACTGGTGATGCCCTTGTTGATGCAATGCAGCAGCCTGTTGGCTTTCTTTGCCGCAGCAGCACACTGTTCACTCATATTGAGCTTGTTGTCCACCAGGACCCCCAGGTCCCTTTCCACAGAGCTGCTCCCCAGAGAAGTAGATCTCAGCCTGTGCTCACTCCTGGATTATGTTTTCCCAGATCTTACATTTGTCTTTGTTGAACTTCATAAGGCTCTTGTTAGCCCACTGTTCCAGCCTATCCAGGTCTTCCTGCAGGGCGGTTCTCCCTTCCGAAGTGTCCACTTCCCCACTCAGTTTGGTATTATCAGCAAACTTCAGCAGGGTGCACTTGATCCCATCATCCAGATCACTTATGAAAATATTAAATAGCATTGGGCCCAATATCGATCCCTGGGGGGACCCCACTTGTGACAGGTTGCCTGTTTGAAAAAGAGCTATCTACCACCACCCTCTGGGTGCAGCCTGTCAGCCAGTTCCCCACCCACTGCACAGACCACTTGTCTAGACCATAATGCATCAGTTTCCCTAGGAGGAGGCTGTGGGAAACGGAATCAAAAACCTTGGAGAAATCCAGGTAGACAATGTCCACTGCTTGCCCCATATTAACTAAGCGGGTTACTTAGTCGTAGAAGGCCATCAGGTTTGTCAAGCACGATTTGCCCTTGGTGAATCTGTGCTGGCTTTTCCCAATCACGTGCTTCATTTGACTTGTGATAGCCCCCAGGAGGATTTGTTCCATAACTTTCCCAGAGACTGAAGTAAGACTGATGGGCCTATAATTTCCTGGATCCTCCTTTAAGCCCTTGTTATAGATGGGGGTGACATTAGCCTTCTTCCAGTCTTCTGGGAAATCCCCCGATCTCTGTGACTTCTCAAAGATTATGGAGGGCGGCCTCGCAACAACATCAGACAGCTCTCTTAACACCCTTGCGTGGGTATTGTCAGGGCCCATYGATTTGTAGGGGTCAAGCTCCTGTAATAGTTCACATACCAACTCTCCCTTCACTGATGGTGGGTCTGTGTTTGCATCAACCTGGATTTTTGTTCCCAAGGCCTGGGGCCCAACAGTGCTGGTAAAGACAGACGTGAAGGAAGTGTTGAGAACCTCTGCCTTTTCAGCGTTGTTGGTGACTAATTCACCTCTCCTGTTTAACAGTGGGCCAATATTTTCCTTTTGTTTCTGCTTCTTGTTTACACACCTGAAAAACCCTTTCTTGTAGTTTTTGACGTCTCTGACCAATTTCAATTCTAGCTGAGCTTTTGCTTTTCTAACTGCATCTCTGCATGCCCTGCCAATGCTCTTGTAGTTCTCAAGGGGAGTTCATCCGCTTTTCCATCTCTGGTACGCTTCTCTTTTGGTTTTGAGCAGACTCAGAAGCTCACAGTTAAGCCAACGGGGTCTCTTGCTCCGCCTAATTCCCTTATCTTTAAAAGGGATAAACTGTTTTTGTGCTTCCAGGAGAGCATTCTTGAAAAACTCCCAACACTCACTAGCTCCTTTATGGAAGCTTCCCACAGAATGCCTCCCAATTGAGCTCTGAGTGAATGAAAGTTTGCTCTTCTGAAATCTAAAACTTTTGTTTTAGTACTAACCTTCAGTGTGCTCAGCAGGATTCCAAACTCCACAATATTGTGATCACTGCAGCCAAGGCTATCACTAACCGAGATATTACAAAGCAGGTTTTCGTGGTTTGTGAGTAGCAAGTCCAGCAGTGCCTCATTCCTGGTTGGCACATCTAACATTTGTATGAGGAAGCAGTCCTCTATGCATTCCAGGAACTTGATGGATGACATGTGAGCTGCTGTATTGTTCTTCCAACAAATGTCTGGGTAGTTGAAGTCACCCATAAGAACCAGGTTCTGTTGGCCCAAAGCTTGCTTAAGTGACCCAAATAATTGCTTCGTTGGCCTTATCGTCTCTGTTTGGAGGTTGGTAGCAGATGCCTACTGTAAGATCCCCCTTGGAGACGACCCCTCTGATCTTGACCCAGAGGCATTTGATAGGGCTTCCACAATCACCATAGTTGACTTCTATACATTTAAGGTTCTCCTTAACGTAGAGCATGACTCCTCCTCCTCTTCTTCCCTACCTGTCTTTATGAAACAGCCTATAGCCATCCATCGTGATCCTCCAATCATGTGGTTTGTCCCACCATGTTTCAGTTATTCCTRTGATATCATAACTTTCTGACTGGGCACGAAACTCCAGTTCCTCCTGTTTGGTCCCCAGGCTGTGTGCATTGGTATACATACACTTGAGGTGTATTAAAAATACAGACAAACCATAGTATCTACTGAAACAGAAAAGAATGCCTTTATTACTGAGAAACAAACTTAACAATTTTATTACCCTAATGTTTGTTCCTGTTCTTATGTAAAAACAGAGTTCATGCTGACCTCTCCTTTTCCAAAATAAGCTAATAACAGAACTAACTTTCTGGAGAGTATAAAATTTTCCTGAAAAAAAAAGTTTTTAAAACTATCATCAGTTCTGATAAATCAACTTGGGCAAATGGAATATTATCTTTCTTTCTCTTGCTTCCCATCCATCTGACTAAGAAACTTTGAAGGCAAAAATATTCTCCATCATTTTCCTCTGTCAACTTGTAATGGTATCAGCAGGGAATTCAGATTCTATTGAAAATTGAAGTTATGTAAGTGTGTGCTATTGACTGACCAATCCAAGAATCAGTAGTAGTCCTCTCAGTTTCATGGTTTTCATTGGAAATCACCTTCTTTTTTTAATCCATTAAAAATCCTATATACAGACATTCGGTTTTCTTTCATTATCTACACTGAAGAAATAACCACTTTGTAGGAAAGGAATGAATGTACAATCTCTATCCACTGGATTTGCTTTTAAGTGGCAAATTCATGGTAGTAATTTGCATTAAAGATAAAAGAATATAAGGCTCTCCTGGATTTTACAGGTCTTTTTGACAGAAATGAAAATATCATACATCTAACTAAAATGGATTGAATGGTTCAGTGCACAGAGTGTTCTTTTCATCAGTAAACAGCTTGAAAACTCCAGCATGTGAAAAATGAAACACTGATTTAGTCTAAAATTGAAACCTCTCAAATACCCTTCTGCTTGGAACCATTTAGCTTTGGGCTAAAGTCAAAGGCATTAGTAAGTTTTCCCTCTGGAAATACACTATGTCATCATTAACATAAAAGACCATATTTCTAACAGCAGCAGAGAATAGAAGAAAACAACAATCCTCAAAGAAAGGAAACCAAAACCCAGTCTGCTTCATCTCAGGACACCCAAATTCTGCTTAGCTACAGCTCGTGCTAGCAATTCACTGGGAGAATGCAGGCTGCATATAATTTACTTGTAATATGGATGCATCACCCCTGAAGACTCTCCTTCTGTCTTTCAAGAATTAAATCAATCTAATTTAACGTACATTGTGTGACTGCACAAGTAGCACTATGAAAAGTTCAAGTAGTCATAATCTATGCAGGGCGGGGGAGGTTGTCCATTTTTACTGTTTCATTAACAGTAAGAGTAAGAAAGTGCCTTCTCCTTTAGAGGGCAGGAGAGAGCCCTGGAGATACATAAGCATAAACAATCTTTATATGAGCATTTATAAAATTTATAACATGCGTAACTTCACCCACATATATATACACGTTCATAGCTTCATCAATCAGTGACTGGTTTTACTAAGTCAAATTTTTCGTGATAACATCTGCTTTTAAAATATGATCATAAAGGGCTGTTACTCTGGAGAACTATATACAAAAGGCAAGGCAACAGAACTAGTTACATTATTGTTCTTTTTATTTGATTGTCTTTTAGATGAAAGCACTTGCAAAGACCCATGAAGATTTATTTTCACACTACTCTCCATTCCATAAGCCTTGCTCCATAAAAGCATATGAGGAAGTGCAACATACATAATCTAAACCAGCACAAAATAATTCTAGCAAAGCAGAAGTGTTTGCATTATTTTTTTCACTTCAAAGGGGAGAGAGAACAACCCTCTATCACCTTCTATCCCTCCCCCAATTAGTCATTCTACAGTTGTTAAAAGGTCACGTAAGAGTTAATATACTGCCAGTCTCTTCTTTGCTTTAGTCCAGAAAAAAACATTTTATTTCTATCAACTCTGAAATCTCACTTCATCTAAGAAAAGCTATGGCAGCACCTTCCTAACCACACATATTGTCTTGCAATCTATCTGCTGGCTAGTCTTCCTAGAAAACACTGAAGTCCAAGTTCACTAAGTTAGTGAAGATCACTAACCATATTGTGTTTAAAAGTTATGAATTTAGAAAAAATATTTTTAAAAATAACTTTGCCACTATTCCCCATCGATTTTGGTTTTGCTCAGTATGATACAATTATTTAAAATAGCAAAATGTGTCTTCGTTTAATATCTTTATCAATGATCTGGACGAGAGGATCGAGTGCACCCTCAGCAAGTTTGCAGACGACACCAAGTTGTGCGGGAGCGTTGATCTGCTTGAGGGTCAGAAGGCTCTACAGGGGGATCGGGACAGGCTGGATCGATGGGCCGAGGCCAATTGTATGAGGTTCAACAAGGCTAAGTGCCACGTCCTGGACTTGGGTCACAACAACCCCATGCAACGCTACAGGCTGGGGGAAGAGTGGCTGGAAAGCGGCCCGGCGGAAAAGGACCTGGGGGTGTTGGTTGAGAGCCGGCTGAATATGAGCCAGCAGTGTGCCCAGGTGGCCAAGAAGGCCAAGAGCATCCTGGCTGGTATCAGAAACAGTGTGGCCAGCAGGACTAGGGAAGTGATCGTCCCCCTGTACTCAGCACTAGCAAGACCGCACCTGGAATACTGTGTTCAGTTTTGGGCTCCTCACTACAAGAAGGACATTGAGGTGCTGGAGCGCGTCCAAAGAAGAGCAACAAAGCTGGTGAAGGGTCTAGAGCACAAGTCTTACGAGGAGCGGCTGAGGGAACTGGGGTTGTTTAGCCTGGAGAAATGGAGGCTGAGGGGAGACCCTATCGCTCTCTACAACTACCTGAAAGGAGGTTGTAACGAGGTGGCTGTCGGTCTCTTCTCCCAAGTAACAAGTGACAGGACGAGAGGAAACGGCCTCAAGTTGCGCCAGGGGAGGTTTAGATTGGATATTAGGAMAAATTTCTTCACGGAAAGGGTTGTCAAGCATTGGAACAGGCTGCCCAGGGAAGCAGTTGAGTGACCATCCCTGGAGGTATTTAAAAGACCTGTAGATGTGGCGCTTAGGGACATGGTTTAGTGCTGGACTTGGCAGTGTTAGGTTTACAGTTGGACTCAATGATCTTTTTTTATGATCTCTAGGGTCTTTTCCAACCTAAATGATTCTATGATTCTATGATTCTATGAAAAAAAACCACAATGGGCAATGCAATATGGCCTATTATAGTTTATGATAAGCTTTATAACACATCTTTCACTGTTTTCAGTAGTCCAGGTGCCATGTCAGGACTGCTTCTTCAAAGGCTGAATGTGGGACTTTTTTCTTTTTGCCTATTATAGGTGAGTAAAAATTTTTATTGCTGTTGGTAAAATGCAAAACCAGAAATTAATATTTATCATTTTGTAATGCAAGATAATGGTCAAATATTCATAAAACCTTGCTGTAAAATAAAGTGGAAGAATTAATGACAAGGCTGGCCATGGAACATCTGTATTCAGAGAGAAATCTAACTGTCCTATGCTTCTATTCTCTTTTCCACAGGGAGGTACCTCTGAATGCTCTAAAAAGCAGTGGAATCGTACACAGAAGGAACAGGCAAAATTCTCAGTATGCAATTTTCATGAATACCTACTTTTCTTAATACCATTTAATTTTTTATTTCAAAATGGACAACAAAGTAACGGTCCTCAGTGAAGATCTTCCACTTTTGCCCTCAGAGGCCTCTCAGATACAAGGATCAAAAAAGAGGGACTTTAAAAAAAAATAATTACTTCCCACATCTATCTCTGCACAATTCTTACGATAATTTTCTCCAATTTCAACAAGCATCATGCCTACATAATGGCCCACCACTTCATTTTTAAAAGTCCAAGTTTGTTGTATATGCAGAATCTCACAGATAGCAAAAAAAGTGTTTTGAGAGTGACTAAAGCTACTTTAAATTCAAATATACTAAAGCAGAGATAAAGGTACAGTAAAATATGAAATACATGCAGCTGAGTATGGCATTCTTTTGACTTGCATCCATTACATACAGAATTAGAAAATTAATTCACTCTGAAGAATAGTTCTTAGAATTCATATCTATGAACAGAAAGTTATTACAGAAATTGTTTCAGAATGTTAATCTATTTGTCATAAGCAGCAGGTATTGACCAAGATGCTATGGCACAAGATGCCATGACACACTTTGAACTGGAAAGAAATTAATTTCTTGTGTCTGTCCCACTTGTGTATAGGACAAGGATAAAGGTGCTCCCTTTATCTTCTCTTAGAGGAACTGTCAGCCTTGATGGGATTCAGGGCTGACCCAGATTTTATTCTGGGTTGTACTAAATTGTTTTTAAAAGTGCACCCTGCCTATCCCAGTAGGTAAGAATCACTAAGATTTGTCTGTATTGCCTCTTGTTTTCTACATTGGACTTGTGGAAAGAGATACAATGAGTTATTAAAAGATTCCCACAGGAGCTGAAGAAACCATGGAAGAAATTCAAAGCCTGGATGAACCTGAAGCACAGGACCCAAACCAGTATTTATTCTGATCTATTCTACCCTGATGACAGTGCATTAATTTAAGTGGGAATATATAATTTTCCATGGTTTTAAATAAATACAATAAAATAAGCAAGTTTGCCTGACAGTCAAATCTATGTGTTTGTTTTCCAAAATAAGTATGCCTAGAAAGACTGAGCCAAATGCTGCCTTGGTTTTGATATAAATTCCAAAGCATAGAGCTAGTTGAAGGAAAGGGAGCGTGTTCCACATTTCAGACATGTTTGGCCACTTTTCAATCATGCAATCTCACATTAGGATTAGTCCTGCTGTTAGTTTAGGGATCTTGTTCCAATTCCCAGGCAGAATAAATAATGCATATAGCCTTTAAACTGATTTCATACTTGAGTATTTCACTAAGTGAAACAAATTTCTGAATCTTGCTGATGCCTGCTTAGGGATTGAGACTTGCAGGGTTTGGCACTACTATGGCAGGACTATTTTCCTTCTAGTATTCCTTTGCTGCAGATCAAGCCCAGCCAGTCCACCGTGAACCATATCAGGTCTTATTGCAAGTACCTAAACCAGCCAGACTCAGAGGGTAGCCAGTTGCTAACGAGTGAGTTGTTTTAAGTAGAGCGCTCAGGGACTGCAGAGTGAGAAAGCAATGATGGGAATCCCTCAAGGGATTCTGTGAGGTTTATGGGTGACAATTTATTCTGTAAAGACCCTTATGCTTCTACAGAAGCTCCTGTGGTCATTAATGCTGTGCCCACCCAGATCACCTGGCAGAGTAGAATGGAGGCAGACTGAGGTATGTTACTGCCTTTTCAATGGAAAATTTAGTGCAAGATTTTATTGTTTAGGTAACATGAACCCCAGGTGTGTCATCTTCTATATGAGATTGCTTTGTATGCAGCACTGTGTTCACTTGCAACTGCGCTGTAGGGAGTGTTTGTGGGGGGAGAGGCCTATGCCTGATCTTTTCTTAATGGGGTCAGCTAACAACCTGGGAAACAGCCTTCTGAGAAGCATCATCCTGCTGTATTTTATCCCAGCATGCAGGGGCAGCAGCAGCAGCAGCACAGATCCAAGCTTGGCTGCCGTTCTACAGGAGGTACATCTCTCATGCATTGTCAAAGCTCCTTGCACAGAGCTCTCACACATGCAAGAAGAAAGTAAACAAGGAGAAAGTGCTGTAGCAGATGAAAAATGACTATATTCTTAGAAATTCTCAACGCTGATGAAGATGAATGGCTGTTGTACACAGCATCTGAGATTGTGAATAGACCATTGAATGGTGGCAGAGGGTCATGCTGTGAACATGGTAGGACTGCTAATGCAGGAAGAACTTCAGGGCAGGGAAAGCGTTCACAGGTGAGCTCAACACAAAACTGACTCAGAAGATGATGAACAGAAAAGTGCAGAACAGGAGAGTCCTCCTGAACCCAAGAGTTAAGCCAAGAGTTGCTGCCAATGTTTACAGGTGCTTCTCCTTTCTCTTTTCCTCTGGAAAGCAATTCAGGTTTGGAAAGCTGAACTAGCAGTTCAGTAAAGCAATCCATCCTGGAGGTAACCTCTACCCTCTGGTGGGTTTTGAGCCTTAAGAGCTCACAGAGGGCTTTTCTGTTGTGGCCTTCCTTATTTGCGTTGGCTCTATTGGTGGACCTCCTAAGCCTTAATCACCGTTGCCTCTGTCTTGGCCAGACACAGATTGCTCTCAGCACTCAAGGGTGTCTTTCAGCTGAGTCATGGACTTTTATGCTAGGCTGCAGACATTTTGATGCTATCATCTTGACTAACCTGGCGAAGATGTGAGTCATGTCTTGCACAAGACTTGCTCCATCTCTGCCACGCAAGCAAGCTATCCCAGCCAGTGTCAAATCTGAGTCCTTGTGCCACCTTTAAACTGACTTCACTGCACTGCGTTGATTTTGCACTCCTGATTTAGGAATCTGTTGAACTGAAAGCTTAACTGACAAGAAAAAATTTTCAGCTGCTGTTTGGCCAGCTGCATCAGTCATGAAACATGGGTTCACCTTGCTGTCAAGGTAAGGAAGAGTCCGGACTTGGGTATGCTGTTTTCCAGGATGTTGCTTACCTACAGTGCACTGTACAACGCTTACAGAAGCAGCAGTACAGATGGTAAGAAAGAGGTTGGGAAGTCCTAACAATATTGTACCTAAACAATACAGTCTTGCACTAAAGGAAATCTCATTTACTATCTATGGTTCCTGTGGCTTGTTCACACACCCACAAGAGACAGGAGAGTCAAATTGTGAGTCCTGTCAGATTACTTTATGATAGCCACTAATGGCCACTTGTTGTAGTGTAAAATAGGGCTTGCATTGGACTGAAAGCAATAAAGTACTGTTAGCTGCATTTCTTACTGTTTGCTGCAGCTTGCGTTCTCTCAGAGTGTAGGCTTACAGCCACAGGCAATCCAGATGCTTCTGTTTCATTTCAAGAACTCCAGAAACAATAATTGCAACTCTTCTACTGAACAAATGAAAAAGAATTTGATAAAAACTGTGTAAAATACAGACCTCCCTCACTCTTCAAATGCAATAAAACCCTGGAGTTACTTAGAGATACAAGCCAACAGAAGAACAGGAGGTTAGGAGTACCAAAGTGGGCTGACTCAAGTACTCTGTTTCCCATGAGCATGCATCTTGTGCCCACGGGCTCTGCCATTACTCCACAAGGAGGTTCTTGAGAAGCGGTGGGCTGTCAACGTGGTCTTCAGTAGCAGAGGTGGACTGAAGATGGGCTTCAAGACTGGATGCATGGAACATGGAGAGACATGAGATGGAGGGACATCATAAGCACCTGTCGCTAACCCCACTCAAATAGCTGTTGGGCTGTGTGGCTGTCTTAAACAGGATGGTTGCTTACTTTGGGATATCACATGTTCACTT
Source organism: Phoebastria nigripes (assembly GCA_035582835.1). NCBI lineage: Eukaryota > Metazoa > Chordata > Aves > Procellariiformes > Diomedeidae > Phoebastria > Phoebastria nigripes. The sequence continues at coordinate 11,936 of JAYKAV010003238.1, forward strand.
TGCTAAGTCTTTGCTTCTTATCACCTTTATCAGTATCTCTGGATTCATTCATGTGTACTAAAACTTCTTTGGATCCAAATCCCACACTGTAAGTAAGGGCAGGTGAGGGATTCACTGCAAAAGTGCACTAATGCTCTGAACAAAGCTAAACCACTACACAGGTATCCAAGGAGGTGGCAGCTGTGCAAGGTCCAAACAAAGAGCAGCAGGGACACACAATGGTAAAATTACAAGAAGTCAAACAGCACCAGCATTTTTGATGCAGTGCTAGGTACCCTCAAGCTGGTTCTACCCTGTTGGAGAACCTCAGCCTTCTGCTTCCACTTTCCTTGCTAACTAACAAGGATAATCAGATCTGGTACCTTCCTCAGGAAATACAGCTACTAAAACCAGAAATCTTGTCTCTGAGAATTCAAAAGGCATATGAATAAAATCCACCAGGGGTGGAGAAGGACCAGTGACACCTCATCCGTAGAGGAAGGAAGAAATTTGAGGATGTCTTAATCACGTAGCTGGAGAATCAATAGAAATTGCAACATCTAGCAAAAATACAGGCYATTTTCAAAAAATCCTCTTGCAAAAATTGAAGCCACTCTTTGAAAAATATAGCCTGCCTGCCTATATAGTTACCAGGTAGGAGTTTATATGGTTATAGGAGGTCTTTTATTTCTTCCTCAGATTTAATCTAGTTTCCACCTACCCTTCTATAAACTTAGAAAGCAAAGTCTTCAACAGATTTTTAGTAGGTAATTTTTCTTTTTTTTCTACCATCATATGCTGTAAAGAGTATTAAACTCTCTCTTTATCTATACATTTGATGAGAAAGTAAAACAAAAAACCCAAGCTGGAATGTCTTCTAGAAGGCAATGGGCTATGAATTGTTGATTAAAGAAACAGATTGGGTACTTAGGTCTTTCACATTTGCTGGCAATTTTGTTGATAAATATGCCCATTATCAGTCTAGTTCCTGGAATATCCCCATACACTTTAAATGGCAAGCTTAATATATGTAAAAAAAAAATTATCTTTGTATTGCATTGTTATGCAAGATGAAGAAAGAGTGAGGAAAAATACTGGAAACAAAATGGAATCTGATACATTTTAAGTAGCTCAACAGTGTTTGAGTCTTCCTTATCTCCTTGCAAGTGCTCAGAAAAATCATAGTAGATTCCACCCTGAACAAATTTACACTCTGCTCTTAGAATAATAAATAGTCAAGAGAATAAACATTTAAGTGAGTGGAGGGGCAGTGCTAGGTCAAACACATATTTTGCACAACTACGCTTTGGAAGCCTTTGTGGTAATAATCAGCTATTCTGATTACTTTAAAACTATTTCAACTAGCTATTTCATTCTCCATTTTTTTTTGTAGGTGTTGGTAAATAACACATTGTAGAGTTGGAGGTTGCAAGTCACCAGTCAACCACAAGGGCTTCTTATACTTTTTAGCTGTAACACCTCAGTCATGACATCAGCACCACAGATTCATGATGACGTATAACAATATAACAGGGCCAGGTAGGAATGAAGGGAATTAGCATTGGTAACAAGCAGCACAGGCAGGCAGTACAGCAGTCTAAACCTGCTGAGAAGCAGGTGCATTACTCCACAAACACTTTTATAATATAGCTATAACATTGCTGTTAGCTGAGTTAGCTACTTCAGAGATTGCTAAGAAATCCGTGCAAACCTGAGAATCAAATTAGACTGAAACACATGTGGGCACTCTCACTGTTACAAGGAGAACACTGTATAGGTGTATATAAACCAGAGAAAAAGAAATCTGCTTTGCTTTTTGCACAGGCCAATGAAGCTCTGTCCTTTTTACTCTTCGGTTACTTCAGCCCCTGGCTATTATCTATATCTGTTTTATCAGCAGCAGAAATTTGCTAATGACTGGTATAACCACCAAAAAAGTACTAATGTCACATGATGTCTCCTCAGCAGACCAATTACCCCAAGACTTCAGAGTTCAGTGCTGTTGATAGTAGTTTGAAAGCCACAATCAGAAGACTTCTCAAGCAAAATGCTTTAGCCATCACAAATTTATTTGTGGGTGCAATATTTGCTGACTTTACCAGAACATTATTATTTCATAATGATGCTATTTACAGAAATAGGCATGCAGAGCAGAAAGACCAAGAGTAACCTCACTATACTTGCTGCAAAATAAAGCTTGCAAATACAGCTATGGTAAATACTCACTTTAGCTCTGCTTCCTGTCCTGGGTTATATGCTTATACTGGGAGCAATGACAGTATATTCTCACCTCAGAAGTGAAGAATCATATCAACTTTACACAGGTAGTCAAAGTTTGCATCTGCAAGTACAGGTGGCTTCCCAGGCCTCCCTTCAGCTGCATTTCAATCTCCCCAGTCCTGTGTATCACAGGGGGAAGGGGCTTAGCTGTAACTCCACTTACCTTCACATGGAGTAGCTATCCTTCAGATCCTTTCTGCATGACAGCTGCAGGCTGTTGTTGCTTTTAAGGTGGAGGAACTTCACAACAGTAAAAACAACCCCTCCTTTACCAATTTTCTAGCCTTCTTCAAGTCACAGCCTTCCCATTTATCAGGCTGACTCAAGCCCCATTTACTCAGCTGAGTGGGCCTCTTAGGTGCCTAACACTTAGGCAAATGTAGTTCCAGCTTGCAAAGAGTTAAAGGGATGCTACTGCACACACCTACAATTTACTTAGCTGATG